>VWYH01006850.1:285076-319555 GCA_013399365.1 Pampusana beccarii | reverse complement strand
GACGGGGGTCGCGCAGCCGCCGCCGCCTCCCGCTCCCCCAGCCTCCCCTCGCCCGGGCAGTGCCGCCCGCCGCGGGGGGGATGCCGACACAGCGGGACAGCAGCGGCAACAGCACAATGTCGGCTCCGGGCAGTGTAGGGGGCGGCTTCGGCGGGGACAGCGCCCACCAGGTCCGGGTGAAAGCCTACTACAAGGGGTGAGTGAAGGCGCGGAGCCCCGGGGACGGGAGGTGGGGCCTGGGCCGGCGGAGAGGCGGCGGCCGGAGTGAGGAGAGGCTTTCGCCTGTGGCAGCCCGGGGCGGCCGGGCCTGGCGGGGGGCGATGGGGCCGGCGCCGCGCTGCCCGGTACCTTGGGTCTGAAGGAAGCTCCTCCGGGCGCTGGGCGGAGCGGCCGCGCTGGGCGGGGGCTCCCCTGGAGTGCCGCGGTGGGCTGGGGATGTCCCGGGCTCCCCTGGAGTGCTGTGGCGGGCTGGGGATATCCGAAGCTAAGCTGGCTGTCCTGTCAGGGCCCCGTGTCCCGAAGAAGGGGATGGGGAAGCCCCAGGAACCCCACAACTAAGCAGTCGTGCTAAAGTGCTGCTCTGCACCGGGGAGAACGGGCAGGACTTGTGAGAGGAGCCTCTCCCAGGGGTGGGTTTCAGCGGGAGCGGTTGCGCTGCCGGGCCGGACGCCGCGGTGTCACCGGCATTCCCGGTAAACAAGGGCGAACCTGCGGGGCCTTCTCTGCCCTGCTCGCCCCGCTTCCCATACACCCCGGGCTCTGGTTCTCCACCTGCTGTCAGTAATAAGTGCATATTCATTCATAACACCTTATTGGGGCACACATGTTAAAATTCGAACTTAAAAAAATATGTTCAGGGTCCAGCTTTGGTCCTGGTCTCCGCATATTATGTGATATTCGGGTCTAAGGGAAGAGGATGTTTGGATGAAAACCTATTTAATCAGTTTTTAGGCTGTTTCCCAGGGACTGGGTGGCTTCTGAGGGAATCTGTGAATGATAATTTAAGATGCATCTACTGTCAGTTATGCTTCTGAAAAAAAAAAAAAAAAAAAAAAGGCTAGGGGTCTGCACAATGAAGATCTGGATGTTTGGTGGTCTAATTCAGTGACTCTCCAGCAATAGCATACAAGGCAGAAGTGTTCTGCTTTGGGTTCACAACCATCTATTAAGTAGCAACAGTTACAGGACCTAGCTTTTATAAATTAGAGTGCAAGGGTTGACAGTGGTTCATTGGGCCATTAAGCTTAAGAGGAGGTGATCTAAGCAGAAAAAAATGTAGGTTGCGTTTTTTGGATTAAGATTGAACACATGATACTCTCAACAGCTTCCTTCCAGTTATCTGTATCAAGTACCAGAAAAGATTTATTATATTTGTGGTATTTACTATCAGATATCTCTAGGTTTATAATTTTAAGGAGAGGTATAGAAACTATGCTGAGCATTTGGTGTTTGCTACCGTGTTTGATTTCTGGTTTGCGTCTGCTTTGGGGCTTTTCTTGGCAAGAGTCTATGGAAGTACTGTAGAGACTGGCACAATCTGTGGCTATAAAGGACATGTAAAACACTACCAGAGTAATAATATGTGAAATTCTAAACTCTTTCCATTACAGTCCCTTTAATCCATCATTTCTTAAGGATGTGGAGGTGCCCCTGGCTATCTGCTGAAGTGTTCATTTGGTGAGGCAGTGAACTAAAGTCGGGACTGTTCTGGGTTAAAACCATTTATTTTTCTTCTGCTGGGTCAGTTTTAATATTGATCATTTCCACGTGCAATCACATGAATTCTTGCTTTAGCACAAGGAGGCTGTGGTGCAAGAACAGAGAGACAGCAGCTCAGGGTTGTGGGAGTGAGGATGGAAACTGCTACGTTGGACAGGAATGCTGGCTCATGACACTTCAAGTATTAGGTAATAATTTCACAGACAGTGGAATGTTTCTTCTGAGTCTCATCTACTGACCTTTTATCCTGTTAATGCAGTTATCAGTTTCCTTTAATAATGACACTGAGTCATATGGGGTGTTGGTTAACCATTGTGAATACCAACAAACTAACAAGCTGAATGCCTTAGTCATGATTTGTTTTGAGATCTAAACAAATTATTCTCTCTACTTTCTTACAACAGAAGGTATGAGACTGCTTCTCAGACTAGCACCGTCAAGAAGTAGGTAAAGCTCAGCACTTCACCTGTATTTACACTGAAATGACTAGAAAGCTGAGGATCTAAATGCTCATATCAAAGGCCATATTTTCCCCTTTTGTCAAATAAACTATCTCAAGATTAGAGCTGGATAAAGGATTTAATGGTAAATAGTGTTAATCAGGAAATGTTAATCTCTGTTCATTTTTTTTTAATAGAAGCACTTAAGTGGGTTGTAGAAGTGAATGTGGAAGTCTTGCTAGGAAAGTCTTTTCAACTTTCAGAAGGAGTTTCTGGGTGAAAACCAACAAAACGAAAAACCCAGCAATGCAGAAACACAGATTTGCTCTTGAAACAATTGGGAATCAGATAGTCCGGACGCTGGCCTGGAGCTGGAGAGGCTGCGCTGAGAGCAAAGAGCTGAACCTGAATCCTCAAAGCATTGAAAAGTCTGGCCTAGAGCCTAATTGCTTTTCTCAGCCAGGACAAAGACTTTCATCAAGAACTCTTTGAAGGGTCTTTGTTTCATTCAACCGTACAATGGTAATTCTTTATCTTAAGTTCATGAAATATGTAAAACCAGGATGGAAAATTTTCCTAAAATGAACAGAGATCATGAGAATAAGAGGATGGGAATTCCCAGAGACTTGGGAATTAAGGCATTAGATTGAGTTTATCCAGGTATTTCCTTCTCTCAGGTAAGCCACAGTTATCTTTCTCATAGGGCTGGTTGTTTAAAATGCTGAAAATAGTCTTATCTGTTTTAAAGAGTTACTGTAATCTGTTCAGTGTATGCATTAGAGGTTCCCCATGAGTTCTTAGGAACTGAATGTATTACACCAAGTGTTTACGTACATTTTTGTTGATACAGTCACGAAGTGTAGCAGCTTCAAATGTGTGCCACTGAACAGCATCTGTAATTAAAACCACTTCAGCTTTCTAAAATTATTCAAAGTTAATTTTTTATCTCGTTTGTCGTAGATGCTTCTTTGTCAGTTCAGTACGAGAAGCTATTATATCATTAATACATACAAGGAGGATTGCATTGTAGCAGTAGAGAACAGGTAGGAATAATAGATTGCTTGTGGACCAGGAATCCTGTAGAATTAATGCTGTTGATTTTTAAAAAAGAACCAAATGAACAAACTTGAACTCTTTTTCTGTCATGATTAGAACTGCTAGCTTCTGTTTTTCAGTGCCTGTATTGACTGTGTAGGCTGTAATGTAGGTTAGACTTTTACTACAGTAAAAGGCGTAGGTTACCAATGCTTTGCCCATCTTCAGTTTGATTTAGTTCAAATAAAGAATAATCCTGACAGGCCTCTCATAGTACATGTTAAACTTGCTGCTTTTTCTTAGTTTTAATACATTTATGTGAGTGAGAAAAGTGGAAAAAAAGATGTTAAAGTTTAATTGTAAAATCAAAATGTACCTCCATAAATATTTACAGGAAATTAATTTCTTAAGGATTTTTGAGTTCTCACATCCTGTACATTATTCTTTGTCTTGAGCACTTTCTGATCAATTCTTCAGCTCAATGTCTCTCACTGTCTGTTGAGGATCAAGTTCCATATAGGAGAGTGTTCAGCTTAAGAAAGCTTTGGTTTAAGCGTTGAACATTTTCACATTTTCACTCCTTCTTGCAGTTTCAATATTAATTTAATTTTCTGGTGATAGATTTTTTTTTTTTCCAGAAAAACAGATTGTGGGAGGAGGCAGTTTGAGACCTCAGACTTCCACTGGGGAAAGAGACGCTTCAAATTGTTCTGAGTGGCAGGGCAGGCAGCTTGTGGTACTGAAACCATACCGGAACAGCAGAATTAGCCAGGAGTCTTGTAGGGGTTAATTTCAGTGAACTGTAATAAGCAGACATTATCAAAAGCATTAATGATGACTGGCCCAGTTTTGTGATGAATATGTGGATATGTAGATGTGTGATTATGTATCTGTATATTTCCACATACTTAATATGTGATAGTTATCTTAGGCTACAGATAAACAATTCTACAGCAGTAGTCTCTGTTCGTACAGTGGATTGTTCTCACTGAAGTTGAAACTCAGAAGTGAAAAATGACATAAGGATAGAATTGCATTTAACTGTTGGCATTGGAGTTTTTTGTTTTATTTGCTTGGTTGTGGGTGGGGTCTTTTTTGTTAAAGGATATTATGACTGTTGAATGATCTGCAAAATAAAATGCACAAGAAAAGCTGTTTCATCTCAGAGGAAAGGTGGGGAAAATAGTGATGAGGTTCGTTGTCTTCTAGAGAGATTATTTAAAATCCGTTCCGTATTGTTCCTGTTTATATTTACCATTTGGATTTGCTCAGTCTCTCTGTGGCTTATCTTTTACTGATTCTTACATATGCAGGGTATTTATTTGGGTAGGCCTTTTGTTAGTATAAATAAAATGATCCTTTATTAATATTTATGGCAGATACAAATGACAACGTTTTAACTGAAAGTAATTCAGGACAAGTACTCTCTTGTTTATTTTCATGCTTCCTACTCTCAGGTCCCTGATTACGACCTATTATAACAGTACTAAACAAATTCTAAGAAACCTGGTGTTTCCAAACTAAGAGCTAATTGACACATCCAGTTGCGGTGGTGCAGTGTGCTTGAATCAGGTTTTCTTCTAATTCCCCATGTGTGTCATGAGGAGACAAAAAGGATATTGTGCCTTAGAACGGCTTTATAACAAACATGTTTTTTAAAAGTAGTGCATAAGCTTATCTCATCAGAAGGAAAGGGCTTTTGTAAAGAATTTTTTTTCCTACCTCTTACTAGAAAATAAGTATTTTGTATTTTTCATGCAAGGCAGCAGTCTTTGGTCCGTATCAACTTTCCTTTGTTCTTTAACTTAGTCTACTGTGTTTTGTTTAAAATGCCATATTTATGCTCAGTAGAGTTTAACTTGATGTTTTAGCGTGAGTGAATACAGCTTTTTCCTGCTGAAGTCATCACCAATGTGGTGGTAGGTGCAAGAAGTGTGAAAAACACCATACAATGCAAAGGTGCGATAACAGAACCACTCTGAAACCTGTCTCTGTAGGAAATGTCAGTGTCGTCAGTGTAGTTAAAATGGAAAAACAAAGCTTGTAGAAAGACCTGTAATCTTTCAGTTTCGGTGTTACATAAAGCTGGCTTCACAGCTCTAGGAAAAGGCTGATAGATATTGCTTGTAGAACCTTATTCATACTTACATACTTCAAAAAAATTGCTATTAGCTAGGGTACTCTGAAAGACCCAGTAGTGTTTGTTATAATAGAGTTGGTAAGATCTCCCAAGTGGATTTAGTAAGCGTCTGATACATGTCCTGTTGGAGATATTAGAGTAGTAATTTGGAGAGCTTGCTTAAATTATAAAGTAATTAAACTCTCCTTTTATTTGAAAGACAACTATTTTGCCGGTTGAAGCTAGTAACGAGTAGGAAGAGGGGTTTTGGTTGTGGGTTGGTTTTTGGTTTTGTTTTGTTTTTTAGTTGGTACCAGCTTTTGCTTTATAAATGCTGAGGATTCCTGGGATATTCAGTACCTCTTAACATTATGACTTTTTCTGTTCACTGTAATACAGATAAATCTATTTTAAGTGGACTTAAGTAATTAATTTTGAAAAACTGCTGAACAGCTTTTACTAATCTTTTTTTAATCTTCAGCTTTTGCTAGAGCATCAATGATTATTGTCTCTCAGGATTGTGGTCTGTCACCCAGCTCTTCTTGCTTGTCTGACCATCATAGTCATGTAGTCACTGCTGCTTTTAACGTACCCTCTCCAATTACTGCCTAGTTCAATCACAAAATAAACTGCAATGCTTGAAATACTTGGCTCTGATTTCTCATTGCCCTTCAGAACTTAACTTCTTGTTTAAGAAAATATTCCAAAGTGAATGTATCTGCACCGAAATGTGAATAAATGAAGGGATGGTAAACTTCGGTGAAGTTGCAAAGTAAGCGATGCTTTATTCCATTCCCTGAAAAACAGGAAATACAGGTTAAGACTTTGCCTCCTAATACAGCCTCGTGGGTTGCTCTTTGGTTGATGCCTGCCTGTCTGTAACAATAATGCGCTGTTAAATCTGCCTCGGTTCACAGAGACAAACGTTGGTGTTGGGTTCGCAGCCTGTGCGTTTTGAGGGAGCATGTGAGGGGAGACCTTTGTATAGGAGAGAACACCGTTTGCCCTGTGGCGGGGGTGCAATTTGGCTTTGCAAACGAAGCCCCATCTGTCCCAGGGCACTGCACTGTGTCTCAGTGCTCAGGTCCAGATATTGTTTTGTCTTGCATTTTGTCTCATGTGGAAAGAAGAGGAGCAATTCCTCAACTAAATGATGTAGCAGCTTTCTGACTGCTTTATTGAGATTATTGAAGTCATTTCACTATCCTAACCATCTACTGGAGTCTTTCCTCTAACTAAACTGACTCTGATAATGCTCATAAATCTAGAAGTAGGCTAGCTGTTCTTCTAGTGCTGAGAAACTGATAGTTTGTTTTATTTGTGCTACTGAACTTAAAGGAGCCCCAGGCAATCATGTTTATCACGTGTGTTCTCTGCCACTCCTGAAAGTGGTTCAGGTTCAGTGACTGCAGTATGTTAAGTTACCTTCATTATTCCACTCTGGCCCTGCACAAGACAATTTAAAGACATTTAACTTGCTGCATATGCACACTTCAGTCTGGTAGGTATATTGATGTGAATTTTGACCAGATATAAACTTTGTTGCTTCAGTTATCTTCTTTTTTCCCCCATGGCGCTGGTGGCTGGAACCAACTGAAACAAATCCCAAGTAGCTGAGGTTTTAGGGGAAGATAGAATCATAGAATCACTTTGGTTGGAAGAGACCCTCAAGATCATAGATTAGTCTCGTAGCTCAAATATGGGACTTACATGAGATGTTTGAAGAGTAGTGTTCTAAACAGCCCTCTCTTTTTTTGTTCCACCTTCCTCTGAACTGAATCACTGAAATCCTTTGTTTAGAAGGTTGCAACCCTGAGTCACCTGTTCCACTTTAAGGCCTAGCAAATACCAGCACGATGGGTCAGCATTTTATGTTAACATAAACATTTAAAACACCAGGTTAACTCTTAACAGAAATACACATTCTGCATAACAGTAAAGTAGTGAATTTTAGTTCTAAGTATGTGTCTCCGTCAGCCTTCCCTGTTTTTGTGGTGGAGCATCATGGGTCTCTTTTTTTGTAAGGCACTTTCAATATTTGGAATATCCACCCTAATCTGCTAGGAAACCTTTCATATTTTTCATTGTTTTTTCATAACATCTACACATTCAACATTTAGTTGGAGAAGATGTATACATTCTTACAACATTTGGCTATCTAATAACAAAATAGCTGTTACAGAGTAGGCAAAACCAGCAATAGGTTGATGATGTTCTTCGAAATATTTGCAGTATTTAATTCTTTGGTTTCCACTGGTATAATTTATCTCATTTCTATGTGGGGTTAATATCTGCTGCAACTCCCTTCATAGTTATTTGGACATTTAAATCTTATTTTTTCTTAAGCAGGTACCTGGAAGATTAAATGTCAAGTAGTTGGTAATAAAAATCACTTGGAGCCTGACTTTGCTTTGGACTTCGCTATAGGAAGAGAACTTACGCACTCATGGTTTACTATCAGTACTTTAATTTTTTTTAGGGAGCTGCAGCAGGGATGGGTTTTATATCAGTGGCATACAGAAGGTGCTGTAGCTGATGATCAAATGCTACACATTGCACTATGATTTCTCAAATTAATTTTTCTCTTGCTCAGGGACATCATGATAACGTATTTTGAACCTTCCATCTCATTCGAGGGACTGTGCAATGAAGTTCGAGACATGTGCTCCTTTGACAACGAACAGCTTTTCACCATGAAATGGATTGATGAAGAAGGTAAATCGATGATTGGTGCTTGGTCTTTTGACAAATATTTGATCAATATGTTCCTCAGCTGTCTAGTTCTCTTTGATCTTTTCCTGTCCCTCTGCCTTCATGAGACAAGCTTATAAAACATACTTTATAAGTATGTTTTTACAAATAGTAAATCTGACTCTAAAAATAATAGTTATCCAATGTCTTTGTAAGTGTATCTTAATGGCAAGGCTGTTGTTTCAAATGGCTTAGTGTGGGGAACTCTGTAGTTTGGGTTGTGTTTTGTTTGTTTTCACTGAATAAATAAATTAAACCTCAGTGATTATCAAAATATGAATTCAATGTTAGCATTTATTAGGAAGGGAACGGGGAGATTCCCTTACACTGCTGAGGAAGCATGTGATTCCCTTTAAGTCTTTGTATTAAACTAACCTTAAATGATACAAATTATAGTATTTATCTACAATATTTTTAGCAACCTATTAACACATAGCTATTAGTGAAACTTTTTCTGGCTATTTAAAGAGAAATTGCTTGTCCAAGTAGCTTTTCATGAAAGTGTAGTAGTAACAACCTTGGCTGAGAACTCATCATCTCCAGCACTTACATTGCCCATGTTAAAGTTTACCTTGAATGGAACAAGTTCTGAGTCTTTTCTTCCTTTTCCTTAGCAGATGTAGTCCAGTTCTGAGCTGGATGTATACATTAGTAATTTTTTTAAAATTTTGTTTGCAGTTCCTGTTTTCTTTGTGGAATTGGTGTATTCTACACGTATGTTTTGAGCTACACCAAAGACGTGTCTGAATTATGAAATAGCTGTTGAGTTATTTTAGCATGCTGAGTACTTGATGCAATACATGAAAGGCCATAATGTGCAGTGATTTGTTGGTAGTGATTAGTATTTGTATGCAGTGATTAGCATAAATGGTGCCTATAGAGCTGTTTCCTCCTCTTCTCACAGCTTTCCCATTCAAAATTCAGTGACTGACAGTTTATTCAGAGCTTAAAGCTAAACATGGACCAGTGCTGATTTTTGGGAGTGTTATATGGGCAGGTGTGTTAAAGACTATGTGGGTCTGGAAATCTGAGCAAGTTTGTTTTTTTTTTTTTCCACCCTCCCCTCTTTTTTTTTTCTCTCCTTCCTCTCCTCATTCCCAAATCTTTTACACCAGGCAGATGCAGGAAAGTGAACAATATTTACGACCAAAGTTCCATGCAGAGTTGAACATTTACTTCATAGAAAGTTTGTTGGTTTGTTTTATTTTGAGGAGAACAGAGTTCTCACTGAAGATGGGCAGTCAGTCGTAGTAATAAGTACATATCTTTTTAAAGAAACATTTGTAGAAAGTTCTGTGTGAATTCGGTGATTTACTTGAAGAAACAATTCTGTCTCAATTTCTGCTCTTCAGAGATAGGCTTTGAAAAAGAGGAATGCTGCTGTTAGACTAATTTTTTTTTCATGTATTTGCATAGGATTCAATTTTCCCAAGCAATCTGTGTCTGCTTTAATCATTGACTTCCAGTTTAATGTCAGTGGAGAAGTTAATCTGGTGATGAGGAGTGTGTTTAAAAAAAAAAAAAAATCCCTGTCTTTGTTATGAGTAATTCTTGTATCTACCATGTGTGGCTTCTTGCCAAGACCCCTGCCTCCTCTCCTTCTCTTGTCTCTACCACTCTTTAGTGTTTTCAGTTGATTTTCTTTCTAGAAACTCATAATTTGCTTTCTTGGAAAATTCCTGTATCACATCCTCTTCACTAAAACTGTAGTTCAATCTTTAGTTGTAGCATGAGGAAATATGTGTACAGTGGACAGGTACTTGTTATACTACTATCCATGGTTATTGTAGTAAAAGATAAGTTATCATGTCTAGGCCATCTCTTAGCTAATTCCTGAATAAATTGCTTGTTCAGATGTGTGACTAAACTGGATTTACCTAGTCACTATGGTTTTTATTTGTCATATATGAAATGTCTTTTCAGCCTTTGCAAGATGCGGAGCATTGTGTATAACTATTTCTGTTTCATAGAGGTAATGGCACACAAAGGCAGACCCGATTTAGCTGAGTGGAATCACTTCAAAAATGCTCAGATTCAACTGGAGAATAGACAGAACTTGATTTGGTTTTTGGCAAATTTCTATTTTACATGTATTTGGTCAGTTCATCTTACCTCTATCTTCTGAAGTGTCCTGTAGGATGGATGCTGGTATTATGTTTGTGTTCAGTTTGTTTCTTGCTATATAATGCAAAAGTAAATATTTTCCTGTGACACTTATCCCGGCTGTCTTTGGGTGGCTGCAAATTTCGTACTACTTATAACTTGTTGAAAGAGTACATCTACAAACCTTCTGTTCTTGGTTTGAAGCACGGTGTGTGTTCTCAGGAGTCTCCTTCTGCCAAAAGAAAGACAAAACCGTTTGCACAGGTGTCAGAAACAGATGAAGAAAAACTGGTTTGTTGATTCGCATAGCGACTCTGAATATAGTTGTTGTTCCTCCTCCCCTGTGCTCTGCACGGTGTAGGTTTGTGCAGCGGGTAGGCACTTTGATGGCCAGATAGGCTAATTGTAGGGGGCAGGTTGTATTCTGAAAAATGACCAGTTGGCTTCAAAGGCTTGTATCGAGGATTATGACATGCAGAAAAGAATAAAGACAAATGGACAGTTTATGTTTATAACTAATATTTTAGCAATAGAAAAGAATGAGAAACAAAAGAAATTAACTGGGAAAACTTTAAGGTGAGTTTTAAATGTCCCCTTGCCTGCTAGCTGTGTGGTTCTACTGAAAAGCTTTAGCAACGCCTGAGTTAATTTTGGTATCTTATAGTACAAAACAAACAAAAGAATAGTTAATAGCTACTAGTTGGCTTTCAAACTATGCTTTTAACTGAAGACTCAAAGCAGCAAAACTTTCGGACTGGATCCAGTTCAGCTGAGATGGAAATTGTTCTGTCTTCCTCCAATTCACTTACCCACAACCAGTTTACTACTTAAGGGTGTGGAAAGTAGTATTTCTGTTAAAAAGTGGAAACGCTATATGATAGTAGACTTGCTGTGTGGGGTTCTGGCTAGAGAGAGACTCGTTCTGCTCACGTGCTGGAGTACGAGCAGGCAGAGATAAATCCCTTATTCTCACACAGGACATCTTGAGTAGGTGGAGTTGGGGGGAAGTTGAACTAATAATTGGAAGTATTTGCTTTCTTTGGGGCGGTGATGATTCACATTCAACATTGCTTTAAAAATGCTTCAGTTGTAGTATTATTTTGAGCAGGGTTTCTTATTTTAGGGGGTAATTTTTTTTAAAACATTACAAATCTGCATTGGACACAGAAGAAAATGTTTTATTATATGGTTGTACTTTTCAGTCTTTGTAGCAGCTTCCAAAGGCTGACAGGCACAGGAGGTCAGTTAAAATATCAGATTAAGTCTTTTAGGTCAAGAGAAACAGGTAAAGTACAAGCTGCGTGTCCAAAGTAACATGAAACGAGGCTAAAATTTAAGATTGTTGTTGCTCCTGCTTGTGAATACAGCAGATCCTTAACTCTGATATCCTTTGTTCCTCACCCAGCTCTGTCCCCAGGTTTTAAACCTGCCTATATGCAAAAATTTCCCTGATGTTAAGTGTTGTTTAGTGATTCTGAAATACATTTGTGGACACCTGTTATTTTTTTTAGAAATACAAAGTAGATATCTACAGAGACCGTAGTCAGTCCTGAACTGTTACTTCTGAAACACACATTTGCTAAAGCAATCCAATGCCATCTTTACAGAGGAACTTTAAAATACATACCAAATGCTTGTATGATAATCTCTTCCATTTCAAATGGTCAACAAAGGCTGTGATAGTTTTATTTAAAACAAAACAAAACCACAAAAAAAACCACACCCCACCAACAAAACCACCACCACGCTTTTTTTCCTACCTTCATGCCCTTTCTTTAAGGGATTTTACTTCAAATAGTGCTGTATGAAAATAGTAGTCAAATATCAGAAAAATGGGATGTTTTCACTTAGGTTACATGATTTGTTCAATGTCTTGATTGAGGTTTGAGGAAAGAGTAGAGGTCTTGGCAATATTGAAGCAGCTGTGAAAACAGAGTTGACTCAGTTCTAATTAAAAAGGAATCTTAGAAGGACTTTAGGTGCGATAACCTGCACCTCCTGTACTGAAATGATGTGTAACTGTGCTTGTAGCAGACCAAACCAGTGATGTTTTGTGATTATGATCTGCTTTGCCTCTTGTGCATATCTCATATTTTTATTTTCCCTGAAAGCACTGAGTATGGCTATATTTTCAGATGCACCCTCTGAACAGTGTTAAAAAGAAATACTACCGCACTAGAGAATATTGTTCTGTTTTACTACAATAATTATTATGTCTTAGAACTGACTGTGAGGGAACTGTTGAATGGCGCAGAACTAATTGGATTAGATTTTGTCTTGTTCTGTTTCTACAGGAGATCCGTGTACAGTTTCTTCTCAGCTGGAGTTAGAAGAGGCCTTTCGGTTGTATGAACTAAACAAGGATTCAGAGCTTCTAATTCATGGTATGGTGACATTTACTCTCTTTCTTCTCGTGTTGGTACCTGTGAAGAAGTGGAATTTTTACCTTTTGTTATCTGTGTCTTTTGTGCTATTCCATCCTTCTCAATTAAAGCCTGTTGTGGCATTCTGTCAAGAGGATGATGAAACCCATGCACAGCACTTTTTAGCTATCAGCACCCTGTCCGTGTTCTTTATTAAGAGAGGAAAAAATACTTTGCTGTTAGGTTATTAATGAAAGACAGCCCCTGTCTCTCTGGTTTATCCAAAGCGCGTTCATATACTTGCTGGCAATGAATGGTAGAAGATATATAGTACAGTGTTCTACACTTTGCTATTTATAAGCGCTTTAGAGCAGCATCTATATTAGGAAAAAAGTTGATGAGCTCCATTTGTTTACCAGATTAGTCAAAAGTTTGACTTTTCTAGAATTAAGTACTTTAGACTGGTTTTGAACTTAATAATATTGTGCCCCTGTTTGATGTGTAATTGTTCCATTTTAATTTTTCAGGGTTATAGGCCTATTTTAGTAGCTTCTGCAGTACATTTTTCTTACTAAGTCTTTACAAGTAGAAGATAGATTTCAGTTTAACAGGGATTATGGCAGAAGAGCAGAGGATCATTGTGAAGTGTGTTAGAGGGTGTGTTACACTACAGTGTCTTAACACGGTCATTCTCTAAAAGGATGCAAAAATCTAGTTCACCATCAGCTATTTTGGAGGGAAGCGACAGCTTTTCAGCTTCTCACAAAAACTTAAAAAGTGAAAGAACAATGTAATTGGTTTCTGTATATAATTCCCTGTTTCAGTATATATTACTTGAGTATGCTTTTTGATCTGACCTTTCTCCATTTATTTTTGTGTTTGATAAGCTTCTGATTAAACCAGCACCAGGACTATCTCCCTCCCCTTTACTTGTCTCTGACAGTTATTGAAACTAAATAAACTGAAAAAAATAGCTAATGTAGACGAGATCATACATATATGTTTATAGTAAAGATTTCCAAATACTGAGTGATGATTGGTCATGTGAGAAACAAGAAAAGGTTTTTCTAGTTACTTTCTTTAGGAAATAACTTTGTTCTACTTTTTGCTTTTATTTCTCATGTATATCACTGTTATGTCCAGCAAAAGGGGTTTGTGGCAGCTTTGCAGCTCGCCTGCAAGGTTTTGGTAAAATGCAGTCTGTGCTGTCTTCCTAATGGCCAAATGCCTTTCAGAAGAGTTGTATTGAACCCAAAGTTTTATTTTTTGTGTCTGAAATAAAAATTAATCAGAAGTTAATGCTTTTCTTGCAGTATTTCCTTGTGTACCAGAACGTCCCGGCATGCCTTGCCCAGGAGAAGATAGTAAGTAGTCATTTTAGTTAGAAATTACAGAAAATCAGGAATTCAGATTTCCTGTTTTAGAAGAGTTTGATATTCTATGGTTTGGCACCCTACACTTATGAATATTAATAATGCAGATATCTACAAATTAAATATTTTAAAATAATATAAAGTCATGCTAAACATAAATGTTTTGTCACTTCTGAATCATTGTTAATAAGCATTTCACATTCTTGTTAACTATCCATGTCACTCTGCTTTCCTTGCTTTTGCCTCTTCTGTTGTGACAATTTTTTATCCTATTCCTGTGTTTTTGGTAGTTGCCAGATTGCTGGTGGACTGATGTGAGCAAAGGCTTGTAACCAATGGTAATGACTTGTATCACCATTTAGAGATCTGTGGTTAATTAATTTTAAATTATATTTAGGTACTCTCAGGAGTATTCTCTGAAAACCTCTATGTTTGCTGATGTAGTAAACATTAAGATAGAGGGAAAATTACCTCTTTAAAGTTTTATAAAAGAGCATGTGTATGATATGCACACAGGCATCTGTCAGCTTGGTATCAAAGTCTCTGACAAATGTAAATGTGCATGCTTACAAGTTAGCTTTGGCAGTATGGGTGATGCTGCTTTTCTGAAAAAATGGGGTTGCGGACTGAATCAGAAATAGATTCGCAACTCAGCGTAGTTTTGTATATTCTACTTTTCACTTTTGGTTCCTGGCATGCCTCTAGTAATAAAAAATAAAAAAACCCAAACCAACAGTGGCAGCTGTGGATCTAAAACACTGCAGAGTTTGCACAAGCAACGTTACCAATCAGGGCATGTTCCCAAGACTGACCTCTTTCCTCCTTTCCCCAGGTTTAGGTAAGGTAGGTGCATACTTTGCACACCAGTGTTTGTATTGTTTGGGCAGTTTTCCTTCTCTTGACTTTTAACTTTGCAACAGCAGAGTTAACTTCAAGTTGATCGGGATATTCTACTTCAAATTTTCTCCAAAACTTATAAAATGAAAAATATACTTGGAGCATTACTCTGTGTTTCTGTAAGATGCAGGAGTGAAACTTTACTCTGCAAATCGCTCTACACAGAAATGCCCATGAGAAGACGATGTAGTTCTGTGTTTATATTTTTATGGATATAATCGTATGTTTTTCCTCTTAGAATCCATTTATCGCCGAGGCGCCCGCCGGTGGCGAAAGCTCTATTGTGCAAATGGTCACACTTTCCAAGCCAAACGATTTAACAGGGTGAGATTCTTGTTGGGTACTTAAAACCATGATACAGGGATGTCTTACTTTCATAATTGTAATGTCGTTGCCTTCAAAAATCATAAGGTAGTTTTATTCTTATTTTTGTTGTTTGTCTGTAGTATGTAGACTTTTTGTAACCCTGTAGTTTCAGGAAATTTATTCGTTATTAAATTATCAGGAGCTTGAAATAGAAAAAAAAAATGAGATTGGTTGCAATTCACTTTACATATACTCTGAAACCGTGATACCAATTATATAAATGCTCCTGTGTTCCCTTAAAATCTTCCCAGAGGGCAAACTTGAACACTGCCATTAGATGGCTATGAAGTGAAAGTACATTTTCAGTTCTTTAAGTTCTGGGAGTAAAAGTGATGCACAGACTTTTCTTTCGTGACTTGTAAACAAAAAAACCTGAGATGTTTCTCCAAGCAGCCTGCTTATGATGGCACGTAATCAACTGAAAATAACAAACTATTTGTAATATTTCAAGAAGCAATGGTCGAATATAATCAGCTGAGGACCAAGAAGGGTATCTGCTGCATTTAGAAAAAGCAAGAGTAAAAAAACAAACAAAAAATATTTTAATACGCCAGGTTCCTTGACAGCTTCTATAATCTTTCCTTGTTTTCTGAGCTTAGTGTATTGTGTGCTTAATGCTTGAGATTGTCTCCACTAAACTTCATTTTGAGCATCCTTCACATCTAACTTCTGCCTTTTTTTTTTCTTTTCTTTCTGGTCAAAGCCTGGCAAGGCACCGGAGTTCAATCACTTTCCACTCTTGCTCTTGTAGGCACCCTGTTTTCATGATCCTTTTAAGTTGTTTTGGGAATGTACTTCAGTGAGTGGTGATCCTCCCATTTCCTGTTATCTGGTGGTTTAATGTGTTGGAGCGTTTGCTATCCTGCCTTCCTCCGTACAAACGTGAGGACTCATCTGAGACACACTGCAAATTACCTGGGTCACAGCAGCCTGCTGACTCGGCTGCGATGCTTTTGACCTGGAGTTGGGTGATGTCTCTCTGGCTGCAGCAGAAGGGGCTCTCTGTGCCTGCACCTTTCTGTGGGGATGCAGACTTTCTGTACGGCAGTTGCTGCTTCTTGTTCAGTGGTAATTTTTGAGCTCCTCTGTACCGTATTTCCCTGTTTGTCCTTAAAGTTTTCACACAGAGACTCTTGGTATAGTGTCAGGTTCAGTAGGGATCTCTCTGATTTCCTGCCCTATGGTTTTCGTTAATGAAAATGTGGCTGAATAGTTTCTGTTGTTTAGTTTTGCTCTTTAATTGGTTTTGTTGATTTGTCATTCTAGAGAGCTCATTGTGCCATCTGCACTGACCGAATATGGGGCCTGGGTCGCCAGGGATATAAATGCATCAATTGCAAACTCCTTGTTCACAAGAAGTGTCACAAACTTGTCACTAGAGAATGTGGCCGTCATACGCTGCAACCAGTAAGTAACACTTATCTCAAAAGTTGCCTTTAAAAACAACTAACCACTCAAAAAAAGCCCGTTTTACAGTAGTGGTTTTCGAAGTATAGTCTGCAAATAATCACAGTAGATGAAACATCATTCTTCACAGTTACTGTGGCGCTTTGCAAGTAAGTTTGGGAATCAGCAGAATGGCAATTTAGTGGCAACATGAGTGTCTGACTTTCACATCTGCTGGTTTTTCCTGTATCAAATATAAACATTTAAGTGATATTTATCTCATCCTTCACAATGTTGTTACATAGTGTGTATTTATGTATATATATACACACACACTATTTTACATCTTGAAAATGAAGTACAGGTAAAACAAATTCTCTAAACATCTGTTAGAGTATTAGACTATTTCCCGTTTACAGAAAAGGAAGATGGAGTGCAGAAGTTTTGACTTTTTTCCAACAGAATTCAATCATTATTATTTTTAAGTCCCTGGAAGAGTTTAGATTAGTACTGCTCCTGGTTTAATATGAAAGGCAGACAGCTACAAGTCTACATTTTGTCAGTTTATCTGATTAATACGTGTAGTGCTGAAGTACTTGAGCTTTCCTGTCTTACTTCTCATCTGCTATACTTGGGCAGTCTGTTACAAAAATCCTGTTCATATTTGCAGGAACCAATAATGCCTATGGATCCATCATCAGTGCATCCAGATAATGTGGAATCAGGTACGACCAATAATTTTTTTCTTTAAATTATTGTAAGTTGCTGAAACATGAACTTGGGGTTTTAAAATGAAACAGAATAACTTTAAGTAAGTTGTTTTTAAAAACTTTCTTTGCTTTTTTTTATAGAACAAGAAAAACAAGACAGCTTCTTAATACTAAGGGGGATGTAAATATAAAAATTGCTCAGTTTTCCATGTCTTATCAGTTTAAGAAACTTGCCTAAAAAGGAATAATTTAGGCTCTCAGTTACATTTTTCCATCAGTAAGCTGTGTACTTTAAATGCCCTGATGAAACAAACAAAAAATCCCTTAACAGAATTAGCAGGGCTTGTACCTGATTAGTAGCCAAACAGGTTGATTCTTGTAGCGATCAGAGTGATGGTCCTAACATTTGAATTTGGATATAGACAATGATCAGTTTAAAACCCAAACAAACCACTGTTCTGCACAAGATTCTTTCTGTGTGGAGTCAAGATTAATCTAAAGAGATCTCCAAATATCCTTACAGGGTTTTATATTAGCCATAACTGATTGTTAATGCAATATTGCAAAATAATTATTCTGATGGTTTAATTTAAAAAAAAAGGGCAAACCCCAACAGTTTGAATACTTGACATAGATGCAATTAAATTGTTTATCTCTCTGAGCTCTTGTGTGTAGAAATTTTAAGGCAAAAGAAAATACTCGTGTCACATCAGTCTAATAATTCTTCTTGCACGTCTAGTGATTCCGTACAATCCCTCAAGTCATGAGAGTTTGGACCATGTTGGTGAAGAAAAAGAGGTGAAGTATCTTAACTACTCTGTGTTCAGAGATCTAAAAGCCTGATTGTCTCTCAGTTTCAAGATTTTAGTAATTTAATTTGTCACAAACGGAAACTCTTAATAGTACATCAATCACATTTGGGTTGCTTGCTCAGGTGTGTGAATGTCTGGCTTGCAAGCTTTTTTATTTTGAACACTGAGCTGAGATGTGCTTTGATTTACAAAGTATTCCAAACTCCTCCAGTTTCATTTATTTCTTATCTGCCAAGTCTCCTCTACCTCCTTTCTTTCTCCTCGCATTCCTTTCCAGGGCAGTGCAGTTTTAAGAGTAACAAGTATTAATTGAATTACTTGTTTATATTAATTTTGCTGTTCTATTTGAAATGCTAACTGTTGCAGTTGTTAAAATTGGCAAGTCTGCTTACTAATTCAAAGTATCTTTATCAATAGGCAATGAGCATTAGAGAAAGTGGCAAAGCTTCTTCTAGTCTGGGTCTTCAGGATTTTGATTTGCTCCGAGTTATAGGAAGAGGCAGTTATGCGAAAGTCCTGCTTGTTCGATTGAAGAAAACCGAACGCATTTATGCAATGAAAGTGGTGAAGAAAGAGCTCGTCAATGATGATGAGGTAGGCAAGCTTTTTATCAACAAATATGCAACTCTTTCAAAGGCCTTCAGTAACCACCACAAGGTGGGAGCCAGGCTTCTGGGCCTGCAACGCTAATTGCAAATTATACATGCAGTTTCTTATCCCTATTATACTATAGAAGGTTCACGAGACAGATAACCAATTTTGAGGTCTTCATTGACAAACTGGTAGCTCACAGCTGCCGTTTCTGTGCCTCATGGCCTCTGTCAGTGTCTTTTGTGATCAGCACTGTCTGCAGCAGTGCACCTGCAGAATTCAACTTAAGCCTGGTTTGTTTCCTTATTTTGGAGCAGTATTCCATATTTCTCCTATTATGTTGGCTTGCTGGGCTGAAAAAGAAATGGGTGGAATCTGGTTTTCATATGGTCAAGTTTGGCTTCCTTGTCACAAAGAATTCACTATGTTGTCTGAATTTTTCTTTAAATCAGAACTCCATCTTAACAATTTGGTTGTAGCTTATACAGTGATTAGTGGAAACACCTCTTGTTGCTAAAGATTGTCCTTGTGTTTCTTCAGGCTACTCTGAGGAGACTCGAGTGACTGCAGTTTTCTATCCAAGAGCTTTTGTGTGTATTTCTCAGTCTGTCATTGGTTTCTTCTGTGTTTCTTGATGCTACTTTACATTTATCTGCACCAGTTTATCTTTTATAGATGAGTCTTTTTTCATTCCCAAGTGTAGTTGCACAATGAGGCTCAAAGTATGGGACACTCAAGATGGGGGAAAAAATGAGTATGCTAAATTGTCTTACTTCACATTGGAGAACTAGATGATATTTTCTTTCAAGTAAAATGAAGATGGCAAAACACTTGAATATCTTCCTGCTAATTGTCTTAATATTTGACTGAAGAAGTGCAACAATCCTTTTCTGAATGTCACTTTCCTTAAATAAATAGGATATTGATTGGGTTCAGACAGAGAAACACGTCTTTGAACAGGCTTCAAATCATCCCTTTCTTGTCGGACTACACTCTTGCTTCCAGACAGAAAGCAGGTAAAGGTTATAACATTATAAGAAGATAGTTGTATTAAAAAATATTTCATTCTGTTAGTCACCTCAAAGGCCTGTTTCAAGCATTAAGTGTTAGGTAGGTGGTGAAAGTCAATGTACTGTAAATCACTGTCGCATTTTATGAGCCAAAGGCCATCTTCATCATCAAAGCTTTTCAGATTGTGATGATACAAAAGAATGTAAAGTACTGGTAGGTGTGATGGGAAGGATTCTGGACAAGAAGAGAGGTGCAGCTAACAAAAAAAAAGCTTCAGAAAATGAGGTAGAAAACAGAACCTAGAATGGGAAGGCAAAAAAAAACCAACGTTTATAGAGAGAAATCAGAAGTAGAAGAAATGAGGACATTGATCTCAAACTTGCATGGACTCTCTGAAGATGAATCTCTGATCAAGACTTGGAAAATAGTACCTGAATTTTAAAAAGGAAAACAGAGCAAGAGATAAAGATTATTATTTTCCTGTGCGTTTATATATAGAAGACATTGCAGTAGATTAATAAATTACAATATATGCAGTAATAATTTTCAGTATATATAAAATATAGTTATTGTATATTTAAACAATTTCCTTGCTGTTTGAAAAGGTGACAATACTAATAGTATTAACCACAAACGAAAGAGATGAAAGGGATCAGGAAGGAAAATGAGAAAAAAAATTCTGCTTTGTGTATAGAAACTGACATGAATCGATTTAATAATGACAA
The DNA here is from genome assembly GCA_013399365.1 of Pampusana beccarii. Lineage (NCBI taxonomy): Eukaryota > Metazoa > Chordata > Aves > Columbiformes > Columbidae > Pampusana > Pampusana beccarii. Next base: position 299,154 of record VWYH01006850.1, on the reverse strand, counting down.
GCAGTAGCTGTAATGGATTAGGGATGCAGGAAGGATTACTTACTTTCCTTTAGCAATAAAGGAATTATCTAGAGAAATGTTGTGTATTTGACTTTTAACTTTGGAAACCTCTTCAAAGGGAGGGGAAAATGGTGAAACCAACCATATTACCAGAGAGATTGGAGGAGTTCACCTGACATTGTCCAATAACAGACCTGTAACATCTGAAATCTTTCAGCTTTGTGTACAATTATTTTTAACAAACTCCTGTGTGTTTCAGGTTGTTCTTTGTTATAGAGTATGTAAATGGCGGTGATCTAATGTTTCATATGCAGAGACAGAGAAAGCTGCCAGAGGAACATGCCAGGTACGTCTAATTTCAGATTTCTTACATCAAAACCATTGGTTTTGTGTCACAGCGCAGAGATTATGATGATGAGCTAGTAAATCCTCTCCAGATGTTGAGGATTTAAGAAATGTGAAACCGCATCCTCACTTTAATGCTGCAAGCTACCATATTTTTGTTTCAAGGCGGAACTGTAATAGGTGTTGTTTGTATTAGCATTACCCTAGATGACTTCAGTCTCATTCTGATTTTTTTTTTCTCTAGAAAAACGCTTTGGTGGTGTCTTTGTTTTTTGTGGTGGTTTTGTTCGATTTTTTGGTCTTGTTTTTTGATATTTTTTTTTAACTGTCTGATGTATCAATGTGTTTCTCCTACAACAACCACTACCAGCTGTCCAGGCAAATGCTGAGTTCTTGCTGCATATGCTACATCTCAGATGGTGAGATGAAAGGGATTATTTCAGTAGACGTTAATATTAATTAAAATAATTTTGAAGTGACTGTGGAAATAAATGTTTGTGTGACTATAAACAACTTATCCATTTCTCTGGTGAAAAAGAACAGAATACATGGAATTATATTTGGAAAAGTATCATACTACCAAGACTGTGTTATTGTGGTTTGGGTTTTGATTACTTGAGTAATCAATCTTTCTTTCTGCACTAGGTTTTATTCTGCTGAGATTAGTCTAGCATTGAACTATTTACATGAACGAGGGATAATCTACAGAGATTTAAAACTGGATAATGTGCTACTAGATTCTGAAGGGCATATTAAACTCACAGATTATGGCATGTGCAAGGTAAGATCTAGTTCCTTGCTAACTGGTAAAATCAAGAATTAAGAAATCTCGTAAATTAAAAGATGCAGAGACTTGAAAATGTGGAATTTCAAGGTGTTAATTTATATACAGTGTGGATAGGCTGCATACTCATTTCACTTCTACAAATGGATGGAAAGAAAAAGAAATGCCCAAGTGCACAGACAACGTATATTGTTTATGTTTTTATAAAGCTGCTGTATCAACTTGACTGGGCTGAAACAGTCAGGATAGCTTGATTTCAAAAAGAACAAGAGGTTGAAATGTATCAGTCACGCTCATTCCCATTTGGATTCTATGACACTTCCCATTTTCTCTAGAAAAACTTTGTTGCTACAAAGACACAGGAGTGCAAGTTTGACTTTGCCATGGAATTGCCATTATGCTGATCTATTAGAACTATTTAAAATGTTATAATTTTGTCTAAGCAACTGAAAAGCATAAAATCACACAGGTTGGAAAGGACCTCAGGAAGCCTAATCTACCCTCCTGTTCAAAGCAGGGTAAGCTGTAAGATCAGACCAGGTTAGTAAGGGCTTTACTCATTTTGGTTCCTCAAAAATTCCATGGTTGAAGACTGCACAACTTGAGTAACCTATCCCAAAATCTGCATCCCATGCTCTTCTCTGAAAAGCTCGTATCTGTCCATTGCAACTCCCCAGTCACATAAGCTGTTCCACTGCGCCGCAGTGTATTCAGGACACTCAACTCAAAATTGAGTTCTCTGCAGAGTGGGAAGTGTGGGATCTTTGGCTGCCTGTAAAGTATTTTCTTCTCCTCTTTTCTTAAAGGAGGGTCTGAGGCCTGGTGACACGACAAGCACGTTCTGTGGGACTCCAAACTATATTGCACCTGAAATTCTCCGGGGAGAGGATTATGGTAAATTGAATTTTTCACTGCTACCGTATAACTTTCACCTTGTCTATTACTTCTTAGTCAAGTTGCTTAGCAGTAGAAAGCATAAATCTCCCTTAGATGTGTAATCAATCTTCATTCAGCATCCTGTCTGAAAAAGTAAATCAAGCTTTCAAAAGAAGGGCAGAAAACATCAGACTGACCAAGTGAGATACCTTGCCTTCCGCATTTTAAATTCTTTCTATTGGTCTAGCAGAATAGCTTGAGTCTCCCAAATTTATTATTGTTTCTAAATATTTTAGATACTACTAGTAATATACTTGTGGTCTTGAATTGTGTTCAGTTTTGGAGCTTTACATTTGGCAGCAATGATAGCATTAGATATAAATGCATTGCAAAGGGCCTAGGTAGTAGACATCCTTGTCACAAATCTTAGTGTTAAAGATGAACTTGTCTATGCAATTGCTTCTTCAGGAAGTCCACAAGGTTCCTGAAGTAAGAGACCTAAGAGAGTATAGAATGCTTGCTGTGTAGGTTTCCTATTACTTATCCATTCCTCCTAAGCTTCCAATACTGTGCCAAGCAGATCTTTGATCTGTTTTCTTCCCTTAAGATTGTAAGAAGTTCTACAATTAGTTCCTATTTAACAAAAAAGAAAAAATCTACCACCTTATTTTAACTAGATGTCTCTTTCAGACTGCCTTCACGTCTTCCTTCCTTATCACAAACTTCCTAGGCCAACCAGACTGTATCAGTCCCACCCTAGCTACTGGAATTTTTTTTTCTCGAGCAGTGAATAGTAGAATAGATATGTTCAGGTCCATAAATGACTGTCTTGTTGCTATTAAGAATCACGTACTTCCTCCTTGTCCTTATCCCTCACCCTGGATAATGCACCGTTGCTTGGTAATTACTAGGTTTAAATATTATCTAAACCTTTGCTAAGGTCCTAACACCAACCTTTAAACTTTGTGTTTCCTTTTTCTTTGTACAGCATTCCATCTTTTCATGCATATAATGAACCAAGTAATGTCTAGTGTAGTTGTTACCTTCCCTTTATTCAGATAATCAGAAAGATTTGCGATACTTAATTTTTTAAATGTATTATTTCTTCTCAAAACATCTCTGTCTGTATCCCCCAAAGTGTTGGTATTTTTGCTCCAAAATATCTCCAGTGGTGTTTTCTCCTTTGAATTCTAGGCTTCAGTGTAGACTGGTGGGCACTTGGTGTACTTATGTTTGAAATGATGGCGGGCCGGTCACCATTTGATATTGTTGGGAGTTCTGACAATCCTGATCAGAACACAGAAGATTATCTTTTCCAAGGTATGTACCGTGAGTGCTTTGTTTTTAGTTACCTTTAATCTGACTTTACAGATACAAAGGCTGATATGAACTGTTTTTTCTTGCAGTAATTTTGGAAAAACAGATCCGAATTCCCCGATCCCTTTCTGTTAAAGCAGCAGGTGTTCTAAAGAGTTTCCTCAATAAGGTAAGAGCTAAAGGCGATTATTTAAGACTTCTCAAGAGCAGTTTTTGTTTGTTTTTTAAACCTGTTCACTAACTGACATATGACAAACAGTATTCATGCCTATTTCAAACAGTGAATTGGAACAGTTTCCGAAATAAGTAATGCTAACTTAGTTCTTCAGCATCCCTTCTAACTCCAGCATTTAATTTCTCACGGAATCTGTGACATTTGTATTTCAATTGTAGGCCATGGCACCCATTTAGAAATATTTTCTTCCTTGCACAGGATCCAAAGGAACGTTTAGGCTGCCATCCTCAAACAGGATTTGCAGATATCCAGGGGCATCCGTTCTTTCGCAATGTTGATTGGGATCTGGTATGTGAATGCTCACTGCCTTGGCTTATTCTCTTTGCATACAGTGGTAGCTAAACAACTTCTTTTGAGCGTGAAAGATGATGTAAGAACTTCAAAAACCTCGAGCTCTTGACCATAATGACAATACAGAATCTTTTCACCCTTTTACACAAAGTATACTAGATTAACAGAAAGATTGTAGCAAGTATACAAAATAAACTGAATGGTCATTTCCAGCTTTGTTTAAAAATAATTCAATAGGTCGTAACTCATTCTTGGTGTCACTAAGTGCATTTATTCTTAGATGGAGCAAAAGCAAGTGGTGCCTCCATTTAAACCAAATATATCTGGAGAATTTGGTCTGGATAACTTTGATTCCCAATTCACCAATGAACCTGTGCAGCTCACTCCAGATGATGAGTAAGTAATGCAGAATTTAAGAAGTTCTGATAAATCAGTGGAGTTGTAAAACTTCATTTAATAGCTGTAGTTGTGGTATATAGAGTATACATAAAGTAGTAAATAACATTTTCTTGTGTTAGTTTGGAGAAAATTTTTGTGTGTCCTCATGGTAGACTTAGTATGTCTGGATTAAGTATTGTACTCTGGCATGATGTAAAAATTAACAGTGGGAAAGTCACAATAAAGAATCATGGTTCAGGGAAAGGTGAATAAGTGTTATTTTACAAGTTTCAGAGGTATCATCTGCAAGAAATGAATGTGTGAAGGAAAAAGACTTGTTTTATCAAGTGGTTTATTTTTGCATTACTTTAAGCTATGATATTTCTAGAATGTTGTGTTTAGCTTGAATTTATCTTGTGTGTTCTGAACAAGAGAAGATGCTTCGTTTGGCTTGTTTGCGTATTTTAAATTGTTAGTTGTCAAGTGAGATTATCCTGGCTGAAAAGCCTTGATAAAATGCATGATAATACATTTGATTTTTGGTAGTGGATTTGTGGTTCCTTAACACTGAGGGGCCCCGATTTGGGATGAGGAGTGAAGGGCCTTTCTAGTTGGACTGTTCACATTTTAGGAATTTTTTGGGGGGGTTGTATAATGCTCATGTAGTATGTAAATACAAACAGTGAATATTAAATGTTACCTGTGTACCTTAATTAGGTCTGAGATCCAAGTTCCTTCTTCATCCCTTTGTAAATGCATAATGTACAAATAAAGTTTAGAAAAGTTGTTGATGCAGGTGCAGTTGATTAAAAAAAAAGTGGTAAATGCAATACATTGTACAAGTCTAAATTTTAAGACAAGCTATCAGTTAATATTATCTTTTCAGTTTTGCTGAACTAATGACTGGTTTTTTTAAATCTTAGTGATATTGTGAAGAAGATTGACCAGTCTGAATTTGAAGGCTTTGAATACATAAATCCTCTTTTGATGTCAGCTGAGGAATGTGTCTGAATTCTCCATTTCTGGACTGTGCCAATTGTTACTCTGTTTCTGCACGGATAAACATCTCTTCATTTGGATGCACTTGCATAAAATGAGTAACTGAACATGTTGCCCTTGCCACCTAGTGCGAATTACTCAACTAATTTTCTGTTTGTATTAATTGTCGTCCAGGACAGTTGTTATGCTGAACCTTTTGCTGCCAGATTTAAAATGTTTAACTTTCCAACAGTCTTGCCAAACTTTAATTTTAATGTAGAAGTTGGTCTGCGGGGCTCCTGGCTGAACAAGGGGTTCTGGCTGTATAACCTGCCAATACAGCATTCTGATAAAGGAAAGTTTTCTTATTTCTTTAAGAATAAAAGTTGCATTAGGGAATGTAACAAAATAGAATTAAAAGACTTCTATTTTTCCAGCAAGACAAGTAAGACCTTATGACTTCTGTAGTTGTAAATCTCTCTAAACATCTAATTTGCCTCTTTTCCTAAACTTAGAGCTGTATTATTGCCCTCCAGACTGACATGACAGCAAGGAGAGCAGATTTTGAAACAGAATAGGTCAAGAATGGCTGCTTTCACAGGGGATATTGATCTTGTCCCAGAAGAGATGATTAACTCAAGATTAGAATCAGTAGACTTTGCTACAAAATTATACACTAGGAATTGTAGGCCGATCCATAGAGTGCCTTTCTGAGCCTGCCCCTTTCCGTGAGGGTTCTACATGGTATAAGGTGTCAGTCTAAATAAATGGAATTCAATTAATACTTTTAAAAGTTTAAATCTGTAGAGTGTAATTTAGCAGCAATGGGTGGCTAATGTTGATGGATGCAGAACCTCATACTATTATTTATTGCTTTTATACTTATGTCTTAACTGTATCAGAACTGCATATGTTACAGCTATGGCCTACATAAGGGCATTTTTTTCTTTTTTTTTTTCTTTTTTTTTTAAATCTTATTGCCATGCTGTTGAAAGTGTGTTCCATTTTGCCATGGAAAAAGCACATGTAGAAAAAAATAGGTGCTATCCACAATGACTCCCTTAACTTCTCCACTTAGAGATGGTGATTTGTAATCACAGTCAAACCTTAAATGTTGGTAGTGGACTCAAAGTTAATAGTGAAACAATTGGAATAAGTCAAGAAAACAGTTCAAACTAGGACTTTTGGGAGTTGTGATTCTTACATTTCATGTTAGTAAACGGTGTAATACACAGCACAGATAATTCTTTTTTTAATGTTTAAGGAATAGTTTTGAATGTCTTAGGCTGAGAAATGCCAAATGTACCACTTTTTTATTTTAGGGAAAAGGGATTAAAAGACATGGAAGAAAAAAATCTGTGTTAGTTAAGTAAGAGCAGTAAGGCAAGGTAAGTGTTTCTGAAAGCATATCCAAGTATCTGTAAGCACAAGGTAGAAAACCTTATCTGGAGCTTTTCATAAAAATTCTGCTTGGTCAGTGTCTGTCCTTGAAAATCCTTGTCTGGTGACACTGTAAATTCATAGCACAAATCTTCCAGTCTTTGTTTTTTCACTTACATGTTCGCTTCAAAGAGAGAGCATACTCAAATACGCAGTACTGTCATGGTGTGGTATTTAATTCTTTTTTTTTTTTTTTTCAGCATGAATAGGAAACTCTTAAGTACTGAGCTGAGTTCTCAAAACTGGGAAGTGATTAGAGGGGCCTCCGTTTCAGGGAACGTTTGAACCTCCACAATGTTAAAAATCAGGTTTTCTTAAATTCAAGCTATATAAAATATCAGAGTGAACCTGTTTTCAAAGAGCAGCTAATAACTTCAGCATGTTTAGTTTGTGTCAAGTGAACTGCTTACATGCAGTTTTAAACGTGATTAATTGTTAAGTCATTGACTTATACACCCGCATGATTAGTTTAGACATCAGGACTTCATTGATATTAAACTTGGAAGTTACTTAAACAATCAATAAAAGCCTTGTCTCTACAGTGACTTAATTTCATATGGAGTATTAAGCAAAATGGCTTTATGTAAGGGAGGGCATTTCTGCTGTTCATCACAGAAGAGTAACGGAGTGAAACACTGTCTTTTGTGCTTAAAGCAAAATTTTATTTTTTTTTTAATAGATAATGTCACAGAAAGACTTTTTTCTATTTACGTATCTAACCATTAAGAATGTTGCTAAGTGACAAACATCTTAAACGACTGTAAATCTATTTTTAAACTTTCGTTTTCTCTAAAGTGCCATCATATTAACAGTTATTTTTCTTTGTTAAACATACGGCAACTGTCACAAATATTCAGAAGGGACATTGGGTGTACAGTCCGGTGCAGTAGGCTTTGTCTTTTGGAGAATGTCTGCATCAGAAGCATGATGTATTTATGTGGAGTAACCTCCTTTGCGTATACGAGTTGGATTCTTATGGGTGCTCTGCTAGTTAATATTGTCACTACTATTTTCCTGTTTCATATGGAATATGGTCTTGAACGTTGTTGTGTAATCATTCCCTTTATTTGTGCACACTTTTTACTTTAAATAAAACATTTCTATTAGGCCTGTGTGTGTTAACTTCTAAAACAAATACTGAGAAATGCTGCACTTTGCTTGGGATTGTCATCTGAGCCTTAACTATCCAGGTCTCACAGGAGCATTGTTCTAATCTTATTTCTTCTAGAAGATCACACTGCGATACACTATAGCAACCTAAGAAACACCTCCCTCAGCCTGTGTTTCCTAAACTTAGAAGGCGAGTCCCTCTCCAACATGGGTTTTGCGTTCGTCGTGCCCTACGGAGAAAAAGCATCTGTGCAGACTCTGTCTTTCACTCCAACACCAGTGATGAAACAGAAGTAAGTAGTGAGGCTTCACTCAGCCACACAGACATAGAATGCTTCAAGTAAAATATAAAATGCAGTTCTAGCTTGCTTGACCAAGGACCTTTCTCCACTGGAACTTCGAAGATGTCACGTCAGCTGCCAGCGCTGGGCATTTGGAGTTCAGAGCAGCCCTCTCCTCCGCTGCACTTATTTCTGTGGGATTCCGTTCTTTGTTTCTTCAGCTCCTCCCCTGCCTTCTCTCAGATTTCTGACACAGAGGACAAGGGCACTTACCTCATACCCTGCTACAGATGCAGTATTTTAACATATCTGTATTTCAGTGTCTGTGTATCTATATTTTAAAGGAGATTTCCTCTTGCGATCTGGCTCGTTATTATAAGTATGTAGCACAGGCCCAGGCAAATGCTACAGATGGTTGCATATCTGAAATGCTTAACCTCCCCCCACACACACTTCTTGTTTCTGTTCAGTTTGGTGGCCAACTGCTCTCGGCTCAGTCTGAGCAATTGTTTATGTTAAGACACTCTATAAAAGAAATTAATGGCTTGTATAATCTATATATACTTGATAGCTGCTAAGCACACATCCTCACTTCATGAAATGTAAGCAGTTTTAGCAAGAAAGGGATTGAAATTGCCTATAGATTAATGACCTTTTCCTGGTAGAGGGAGTGGGGCATTGGGGTCCCTTTCAGAAAAAGATAATTTTACTGTATCTTGGATTTTCTTGAGAAAAGCTCAGTTATGGGGGTTTTTTTTTGGGGGGGAGGTTAAGACTTTTTTTTTTTTTCCCCTGCTTCTGATACAGGGATCTCAACTGTGTACTTGAAATGTGTGATCTTACCATTACGTATTTAATCACCAGTGATTAAAGGCAGAGAAGCACCTGCCTCCTGGATCTGTTTGGCATTTGTGGGAGGTGGGCTTTTGCAGGCATAAATAGAACCAGAAATAGAACTTCCAAGCTTGATCAAAGTGTCTGGGCTTATATCCCTTTTACATTGGGTGGTGAAGCATTAAGTGGAACAGCTGAATTTTGACTGTGATTTCAGATGTAGAAACAGAGTCATAGCTCAGGTTCTTCATTAGCTGTTGTGTTTTGTACAGAACTGTTTGCAAAGTCACTTGTCCCGTAAGATGTGGTTCATGCTAAAATCCATCAACTTTTTGTGCTTTACCCGATTACAGATCTTACGGTATTTCTAATATGGTATCTTGTCTGTGTTACTTGATCTGTCATAGGTGGTTTCACAGGAGTGGTCCTAAGTATTACAATTTACCATTAAAAATCACCACTAAAGTGATTTTTTTTTTTAAACTTCTTAAAATGCACGAGCTAATTTCTTCGGAGAAGAAAATGCACATTTTTTGTTCTCTGTTCAGTATTAAATTGTGCTTTAGAGACTGTGTATATGGAAACACTTTAAAAAAAAAAAGTTCTCTTTCTGTAGGAACCCCCTTGTTCATAAATATGTAACTTGAATCCTACTCACGAAACTGTGACAAAGTTCTTTACACGCTTAGCAGTTTGACAAACAACTTAGTATCTGTTAACCAGCTCAACGGAAATATCATTTTATTTTGTTTTAATATGGTATTTGGCACTTTATATGCAGTACTTTAAAGGATTTGTTTTCATTTGCACTTAGAAATGCAGATCAGTTGGTGTCACTTGCCCCCTTTCCTGGTGTGTGAATGGAAGAAGTATCGACCCCAGTGACTGTCAAAGGTGCCCTGCAAGGAATTCAAAGGGGCTTGTGTGTGGGGAGGATGGAACTCACTCTTTTATTTTTAAGCACCGTTTTTAGCTTCATGGTATTTTTGTAGGTCTGTATTTCTGAGTGTGTCCTGCTTGGTATTATTTTAGATATATATAAAATAAAAATCACACACATCCTAGGGAGCTGTTTGGTTTCCCATATATTATTATATATCACTCATTTTTTATTTTAACTGAAAATTAAAGTTTCATAGTCACTGTTTAACTATAAAGTAAAAAAAAACCACAAACAAATGAAAAAACAAACAACAGATTTTTTTTTTCCTTAGAGCTGACTTAAAATGGTAAAGACAACAATTCTGTACAGGCTGCCTCAGCGTTAAGGTGTTGAAACCAAGCAGTGAAGGTGCTATTTGTGAACTGCATTTTAAGACAACCTTAAATGTTAATTTTGTGACATTCAGCATCTCTTGAAAGTTCAGAGGAGTTAATAAAAGTAAGATTCCTTCTATGCTCTGTGTGCTGGTTTGACTGAAAACGAGTTAATTTTCTTCATGCAGTTAGAAACTTCTGTTGTCATAGCTAGCACGGTCGTTGTTTGAATTAAGTGTGAGAACAAGCAGATAACACCCTGGGACAGAATTAATGTTTTCATTCAAGTAACTTTCCAGTGGTTTTGAGTTGGAACAAAGAATGTAAGAATTCGCTGCTATCTTAGTTGTTCTGGGAGCCAAGGTCTTTCTGGGCGCTCTGTCTGCAGGTGTGAGGCAGCTGGGAACCTGTTCTGGTTCTGCTCCGTTTTGCAGGAGTTCCGTTCAGGAGCTTTTTACTTTGGCCTTTTGCCACCCTGACGTTTTGCGCTTGGCCTCTGGGCCCTTCTGCCTTTTTGGCTTTTTCTCTCTCTGCCCAGGATCGGCTGTTGAGGACCAGGGTGATCTCTCTCTTCCCAGGACTGGCTGCTCGGCACGGACGGAGTTCATGAGGAATTGCATTGAGTATCTTTTATATTCTGTTTTCCATTTTATATATATTAGTAGTATGTTATTTTATTAAACTCTGTCTCAATCCACAAATTCCTCCCTTCCGTTTTGATCCTCCCTCCTATTCGGGGCAGGGGTGAGCGAGCGGCTATCATGGTTTTGATTGCTGGCTGTGGTTAAACCGTGACACTCTGAGTGCAATTTATTACATCTTGCATAGGTCTGTAACTTGGGGTTTAGCTGCACAGTGTCTTTGGAATTGGTTTTCACAGTCTGCAGGAGAAGTTGTAGGCAGAGTTAACATCTTTTTTTAGACAATCCTCTACCTACAAACTTTGTCTTACATTGCCTAATTATTGTAGCTCTATAGCAACACTATCATTACAGCACAATAGTTACCAGAATTTGCAACCTGAAATGGAAAATGTGCAGAACTTTTAAAACCCCAAGTTAAGCAACGACAGTGAATTCTTAAGCTTCCATGACATCAGTAGGTCTAATAAAAGAAGCAGTATCTGCCTACATATGTTGCACTGGTCCATGTCTTGCAAGATCAGCTGCAAAAGCTCATAGGTTCAGAAATCTGTTTTTATTCTATGTTGTGGCTTTTAAGCAAGTCTCACATCTGTTTAATAAATAAGTACAGTGTTAGTATTCTTCACAAACATGTTTTATTTTTCTGTAAAGTATTTGTTGTCCTACCCTCAAACATTTCAATTAAACAGAATTTAAACAGACAATTGAGATCAAACACAAATGCACTTTTGCATGTTCTCCATCACTTCCCTTAGCCTCCCTGCACAAAAGCACTTCACATTTTTGTGTAAGGTCAGTGATTGTACTCTGGCAACTGCTTGGCCTTGTGTTGTTTGCTTAACTGTAAATGGAGAAAAAATGCCAATATTTATAAAATGCTTTTGCAGAGTCATTTTATGAAGCAATCCTGTTTTCTGTCTGAGACTGGAAATGATGCAGAAGCATTTGATGTAGTAGCCAGAATGAGACAGACGATGCTTGCACAGTCATGTGTAATTGTTTTGCTGCAGACTAAAGAATAGCATTTATTAAAAGCACCGAGGTACTACACATTGCTACACAATGCTGGAATTCATTTAAACGTGTTTAAAACACGTCCCTGCTTCGAAAAGTACAGACAAGAAGTCTAGATGTAAAACTGCATATTGAGGTGGAATGACCAGTGTTCATTAACCACTGTGTGCTGCTAAATTAGATGAAATGCTGTTGGATGCAAAGATGAGCCAAGAGTAGGTTTATGGTCCAGCATCTATTAAATTTCCTTAAATACACAAATCCTCTTTGTGGTGAATCTCAAGTGGAAAGTACAGACGTGTCAGTCCTGACCATCATGAGACTCAAATAATATGTAGAGCCTGATGTGTTTATATGTTTCAGCTGTGATTCTGCTGCTATGGAGGAGTTACACCGATGACATCTGTCAAAAGGAGGCAGAAAGTAGCAGGTTAAACGTAAGTAAGGAAAAATGCCCTTCCCATAATGATGGTAGTTATTATGATAAATGCTCCCTGAGGAAAGACCCAGTCAGTCTTTAGTGATCCCCTGACAAAACGAAGGCTTCTTTCTGGTACCACTTCGTTTGTAGGAAACGCTTCTGCCTGAGAGCGCTGCAATATGGCAACAATAAAACAATGATCCTTGTTACAACACTTTCCACTGAATATAAAAATTGAGGTCATGCTCTATTTCAGTTTTACAATGCCTTCATCTGTACCTGAATTATTTAATAATAGAAAGGTCAAGTGGTTTTCTTAGGTTTTAAAAAATAAATACAACCATTGTCTTTGCGATCACAGAGTTACTGTTAAAAGCCCAGGCACTGCTATTTATACAGTTATTCTAAACCCTATTCTACTACTTAAACTGTCAGCAATTTATCATTTTTGCAATATAAAGCACCACGGGTACCAAAGATTGCACTAGCTGCTATGCAAAGATAGAGTAGGATAGTTCCTACCTACCAATGTGGCCACCTAAGGTTAACATCAAGGGCAAAACCTGTACACAAAATTACATCAATAGTCCCAGATCACTACTTGCCTGGCCATCATCAGAAGGAATTGGTGTAGATATTGTTGAAAATATTGCAACTGCTGGGGGGGGGGGTTTAAAAGCAAGTTAAGAGGTGATCCACAAAGCAGCTTTGCAGTGATTCTCAAGGGCCCTTCCATCTGTAAACCCTGCCAGCATACCAAAGGTGCAAAGTCAAGGATTAAAGTGTATGAAACCCCTCTGTTGATCAGCAGCGAGGTGGGTTTTGTTTGTCCTCTGCTAGTCTTTCTGGCGTGGGGTTAGGAGATGACACTGCTCACCATGGGCAGTGCTGGCTGGCGTTGAGCAATGCCTGGTGCTCGCACAACTGCCCCATTTTCATCTGCTGTGCTTTTATATTCACATCGCATCAAAATATGTAACTGTACAGGATGAAAGGCAACAGCAAATTGGATTGTGCCTTAATCTCAGCTGGAGTGCTGCCTTTACAAAGAAGATGTAAACCAGAAGGCTTAAGGCTTCCAGCAGACAGAAGAAACTTGCAATACATAAACTAGCTGTACAAAGACTAAGCAGTCCCTGAAGAGCATCTTCACCTTCCAGGAACAAGCCTGAAGCGGGAGAAGCCCCTCATGTCAATGCCTCTCCGCAGAGGTGATGGTGTCGACTGTCTTCGGATTGAAATCTCCGCTTCAGCATCTCCTCGCCCCTAGTGCCGCCTCACGAGAGCCCGCGACTGGAAGGAAAGGTCAGTGAAGCTGATTTGGGCACAGACCCCATCACATCCCCTGCCCGTGTCTCCGTGTCCCCCAGCGGTGGCGGGGCAGAGCCCACCTTGCCCGGGGCCTCTCGCTGGGAGGCGGTCACTGAGGGACAGGCGGTCACTGAGGGACAGAGAGACCGTGGCTCAGGGACAGACGGTGACTGAGGGACTCTCACTGAGGGAGGGGCAGTGGCTGAGCAGCACTCACTGAGGAACGCCGGCTGCTGCCCGCCGCGCCTCAGGGCAGCGGCACACCTGACAGCCCAGCCAGCGCCCGCCCGCCCTCCTCTCCCGCCTTCGCTGCCTGCGTTGTCTCCCTTTCTGCCACGCTCGCTCTCGCCCCGCCTCGCCTCGCCGGCCCCAGCAGCGGCGCCTCCCGGGCGCTCCCCGGCCGCCTCTCCCGGTCCCGGCCCTGCGCGCTCTCTCGGGCTCTGCGGCGGCAGGGCGGGCTGGGGCTGGGTCTGACCCGGGTGAGCTGCGGGCAGGCGGCGAGCAGAAATAACACTTCTTTTTTTTTTTTTTAATTTTTCTTTGTGCTTTTTTTCACACGCGC
>VWYH01006850.1:0-284847 GCA_013399365.1 Pampusana beccarii | reverse complement strand
GAGGGAAGCGGCGGCGGCGGGTTGGGGGAAGGGGAGTGCGGGCGGGGAGAGGGGGCCGGGGAGGGAGCGGAGCGGCGGCCCCGGGGGAGCCGGGCTGGGCGGAGGGGCGAGCCCGGGGCGGGAGGGGTGAGTGCTGCCCGGAGCGCTGCCGGCGGGGCTGAGGTGAGTCACGGCGCGGGAGGGACGGAGCAGGGGGGCGAGCGGCGGGATGCGGCGTCCCGGGCCCTTCCGGGAAGGGGCTGCGGGGCGAGGGGCCGGTTGGCGGGCGGAGGGGATGGAGAGCGGCCCCTGCTCTCTCGGGGGACCCGTCCTTCCCGGGGGTGCACGCCGTGAGGAGCCGCTCCGGTGCCGCCGCCCTCCCCGGCCCGCCCGCGGCTGCCGAGCGGGGAATGCAGCGCTCCGGGAGCTGCCGCCGGCTTCTGCCGTCTGCCCGGGCTGAGGGGAAAGCCCTCTGCGCGCTCCCGTTTCGTGATTAATCGGGAAACCCATCCCTCCTTTGGCATACCCAACTCGTATTTCGGGGTGGCTTACGGCTGGCCTCTTTCTCTTTTCACAGGTTGCCTGGACAGACTGGCAGAAATCAGTGTTAGCACGAGACGTGTATTTAGCCCGTGGCCTGGATCTTACCTCTATTACTAATAGCTTGGGGTGGGCAAATTCTGACACACACCAGTGACATCTGTGCGAAAGGTGACTCTCTAGGGACGTTTAGTTTTTTGCCGGTGATCTGGATCGGCTTTTAATTCGGGGGTTTATTTGTGAACTACCATAGTAACTCTCGTGGTGGTGAAATCATAAAGTTGGCAGCACAATAAAGCAAGCCTTTAAGATTGTGTTTGATCTCCAAGAACTGAAAGTGCTGAATAAAATTTTCATTTAACTTCAACTAAATTTTGGATCAGTTGCATTAAGATCAGCATTCTTCGAGTGGAGACCCATTTTTCTATTTTAGTATTTAAATAGAGACTTATTTGAAAAGACAGTATATTTTTTAAAAGAAAGAAATGATCAAGGACAGACATTCTTGCATCAACTCATCATTTTTTACTAAATCGCTGTACAAGACTACTGTGTAAAATAATGGGCAGGGTATGAAAAAAAGCCTTTTGTATACATATTGCAGTGTGGTTTTTATAAGAGAAAATTGAACAAATAATTATAGAACTAAGAAAAAATTGTGTAACCTCATACTAATTTTATGGTATTACATGCAAAACAAGTTACAGTTTTTACTGTTGGAGTGTAAAGAAATAATATTTTACTGAAAGTGCAAAATTTGGTGTACCTGAGGTAATTGAGATCACTTGAAACTGTTTTTTGTATGAACAAGCAGGAAAATGCACACTCAAGACTGACTTAATTAAAGCTCTGGCATTTAGCAATGGAAAGCCCACAAATAAACTTCCCTCTAGGTCTAGTTTCAGACCAAAAAAGGAGTGGGATCCAAGAGGATGGGAGTCCTCCATTAAAAAAAGCAATGACAGAAATGCACGTAAATAGCAACGTACGAGTTGTAATAAATAAATTGCCAACGATAAAGAAGGAAAACTTAGATGAATATGACGAAACTCCTGCGGAGGCTGATGGGGAAACCGCCAAGCCAAACAGCACTTCGCTATCTGAGCCTTCGAATTTAAATCCAGGTTTGAAACACACGTTGGCACAGTTCCACTTGAGCAGCCAGAGTTCACTGGGTGGACCAGCAGCTTTTTCAGCTCGTTATTCCCAGGAAAGTATGTCGCCCACTGTCTTCTTGCCTCTTCCATCGCCGCAAATACTTTCTGGTCCGCTGCTTATTCCTCCAGACAGCTCTACAGAGCTCACCCAGACTATACTGGAAGGGGAATCTATCTCTTGTTTTAAAGTTGGAGGAGAGAAAAGGCTTTGCCTGCCTCAAGTGTTGAATTCAGTTCTCCGAGATTTTTCGTTGCAGCAGATCAATACGGTGTGTGACGAACTGTATATATACTGCTCAAGGTGCACTTCTGACCAGCTTCATATTCTGAAGGTTTTGGGAATTCTTCCATTTAATGCTCCATCCTGTGGGCTGATTACGCTGACTGATGCTCAGAGACTTTGCAACGCTTTACTGCGTCCTCGCACTTTTCCACAAAATGGCAGTTTTCTCCCTGGTAAGAACACCTTGGCCCAATTGAAAGAGACTGGCAGTGCCTTTGAAGTAGAGCACGAATGCCTGGGCAAGTGCCAGGGCTTGTTTGCACCTCAGTTCTACCTTGCGCCGGATGATCCGTGTATCCAGTGCTTGGAGTGCTACGGGATGTTCTCACCCCAGACGTTTGTGATGCATTCACACAGATCCCCAGACAAGAGGACCTGCCACTGGGGATTTGAGTCAGCCAAGTGGCACTGCTACCTGCATATTAACCAAAAATACTTAGGAACGTCAGAGGAGCGGGAACTGAAACATCTCTTGGAGGAAATGAAGGAGAAATTCAGCGAGAAAAATCAGAAAAGAACTCGGTCCAAAGTAAGTTCACCTACGCTTGTAAAATTCCCAAGTCTTTTCTGCTCATACATAAATACTTGTTTTGGAAGCGTATTATGTGCCTTTTTTAAATGGGAATGCTTGCCAAATCAAGCCTAAGTTAAATTTGTGAGGTTGCTTCACCATGGAAATACGTTTCTTGATAAAAGGTGTGGTAATTTGTTGCCTCTTTGGGCTATAGGTAACATCATGCAAGCTGGTTTGGCTTTGTTAGTCCTTTTTCTGTTCTAAGGTATACAGTCTCTGGAAAATTCGGAGCTATTGTGGAAATTTTCATTCTCCCATTTGACCTTTGAGAATGTTTTATGCGGTGTGTGTTGCAGCAGCTGAGCAAAGCAGAAAGGAGCTTGAAAATCAAGTATTACAATTTAATTCTTTGTTATTTTTACTCCAGCACACATGTGCGATGTGTGGCGACCTGGCTTGCTAACTGCCCATCTCATGACTTTGCGTGCTGGGTTGCTATTTAGAAGCCTGAAGTGTGCTTGTTCAGCAGTAGCTTTCTGTTTAAACCGGTTGTATAGAGAAATACGCCAAAAAGAGGGGGTTTTAAGCAGCCCAAGTAATGAGCTGTAGGCCGGTATCTTGACAATGGTTAATAATAGATGTTGTATTTTTTCCTAAAATACTGCTGCAAGTCTGTGCTGTGGTTCAAAAATATAGCGCTTATTTTTCCCTCGGAGAGCTTCTACATTAAATAATGAGACAAGCATCCAATAAATGTTGAACATCATATATGTTTCCATTCATAGAAGGTACAATTTTGGGGGTATAATTTCAACTTAAGATGCTTTAAAATAGTTCCTGCCCCATGACTGTGATTCTTTTCCATGTATTTGGCATTTAGATGTCTCTGTGATGGCTACTGGTTTGATTATATATCCATTTTGCCTGTTGAGTGTTTTGTGGTGGATTTCAAAATAGCAGCAAGAGCAGTCCAGATGGTTGAGCCCACAAAGGTGTGCAGTAAGGTGACAACTTTCAGCATAAACTTCTGAAAAGTTCGTATTGCAGAAAGGCTTCCTGCAGTAACAGGTGTTTTTACAGTTGTGTCAGCTTACGGTAACGGATTTTATCAGAAAATTTTCATGAAAGTCTGCAGTATCGTGTGCTTCTGTATGAGGAACTGGTTGAAGATGTGGGTAAGTTCACAGCAAGGAGACTTTGCTTTTCATCTGATAAAGACTTGACAGTCCTTATCCTTGTAGCGCCAGTGTAGGTCATAAACTATAGTATAGTGGATGCATCAGTGGAAATAGTTTTCCGTATTCATACCTATAATACTCCCTCCCTTTTCACAGTAGCAGATGTCAGATCATGAGATCTTTCAGTTTCATGTGTACAGATGAAAGCAACAGCTGAAATGAGCAGTAACAGTAATTTGGACTGGACCAGTGCAAATGAAACACAAACACTTTCTGGAGTCTTCTGTTGCAGACCTGTATAGTTCTTTTTTAGAAAGCATCATATGAAATCACAATGCAAGAGAAACTCTGAAAACTTGAACAAAGATAAAATGCTGGGGAAAAGGTTCTTTTTTCCTTTTGTTTTGTTGTGTTTCATGGATATTCATCTCGGAAGTAATCTTTCTAATCTTTTTGTTGGAGTACAGCCTTTGTTTCCCTGTCCTGGGAAAGCTTGCACAGCTTCAGTAGCCTTTTATTTCCCTCATTTCTGTGGTGTGAGAGGTATTGGGTACAACATGTAGACATTCCCTTTTCTTACACTTCTAGGAAATTTATTTTCACATGTTCTATTTGTTATTTGTCACCTTCTTACCACCTTTGCTGAGTCAGTCCTCAAAAGTGCTGATGCAACTTTGAGGTTATCTTGGAGGGCCCAGGAAGAACAGTTGCCCTTGACTAGGCCTTTGTCCATCCAGTAACAATTATTAATTAAATCCCATAGTCTGGAGCATCCTAGATCCCGTACCTTGCCTTTCTCCTTAGCATTTCATTCTGAGTTTATTCACTTCTCAGTGAAAATGTGCTTTTGCTTTCAGTATTTTAGGAGCAGACAGTGTACTCACAGGGTTAATTCTTTCTGTTCTTTGTGCTAATAAGAGAGCTGTAAGCTATATATTTTATTGTTTCTCGTTTTCTGTTGAGTTCTAGACTCTGCAGTGTGACATCCACCTGCTTTTCACAGGAACAGCTGTCACTAAGTCGCTGCTGATCTCTGTGCTGGCAGATCCTCATTTTCCTTTGACTTTGCGACAGTTTCTGATAATTGCTCTGCGCTAAAGCTTTGTCTTGCTTCTCAGACTAATTGCTAGAGTTGGTCACCGTGCGTGGGGAAAAGCTCACGATGTGGAGAGTTAACCTTTCTTCTGAATATTTTTGTAAATCCCTTCTCTGCTAAAGCTACTGGTTTAATGATTAGGCTGAAACCACTATCTATCTGTCTATCTATCTATCTATGTTTTTTGTCCTTAAAGAACAGCTTTTACAACTAGCTTTAGAAGAAGAATAAGACATGTTTTTCATGTAGCCCTTTCAAACAGTTAAGGTAGGAGTAATTCAATTTTAAGTTTACTTGGATATATTGTGTTTATAGAATTATTTAAGAGCATCTAAACTAAACAGATTGTTAGGTAATGAAATACACATGTATATATTGACATAGAGGCTTTATGTCTGTTAACCTAGGAGGTGAGGAAGGAAACATGTTTGTTTCTGATTGCCTTTCATTTTCTTTCCCAAGTAAAAATTTTGATTGCAAGTTATGCAATTCATTTGTAAAATGTACACTAATGGGTAGGCAGTACAGTTGGTTTCCACTTGAAATAGCTGGGAATGTAAAAATCTGACTTAATAACTTGAAAGTACACATTACCTGATATATAATTCTATACGTAAATACATAAACGTGGTAAGATGTGAGTCCTAAAACACGGATAAGATGTGAATCAGAAGTTAGAATTGGATTACTGTGTACTAGCTGTAATGTAAGTAGAAGAAAATATGTACATTATTTAAATTATTAGAATTATCCGACTAAGTAGAAAAAGCTTCACAAGTGTCAGGATGAGGCCGTTTTTCTAGAGCTTATTGGCTGTGTTTCAAATCTTTAGTATTTAAAGGCTTGATAATGAATTTACTATTCTGCAGCTTAGCTTCCTTGTTAACCTTCCACCTTTCTCTTTCTTTCCTTCTTTCCTTCTTTCCTTCTTTCCTTCTTTCCTTCTTTCCTTCTTTCCTTCTTTCCTTCTTTCCTTCTTTCCTTCTTTCCTTCTTTCCTTCTTTCCTTCTTTCTTTCTTTCCTTCTTTCTTTCTTTGTGACAATTTGTTTCAGGGTGTGTAAACATAAACTTTTCTGTTAATATCTTGTACACAAGGAACCGTGAAGGTGTTAGAGCACAAGGTGAAGCTTTTGGTACAGTAAGATTTTTTTTTAATTATTTTTTTTAATTTTTTTTTTAGCTTTATAAGCTTTTTTTAATTGAGCAACCTTCCAAAGGTACTGACTGGGTCTGGCTGGAATGTTGTTAACTTCCTTT
Organism: Pampusana beccarii; assembly: GCA_013399365.1. Taxonomy (NCBI): domain Eukaryota; kingdom Metazoa; phylum Chordata; class Aves; order Columbiformes; family Columbidae; genus Pampusana; species Pampusana beccarii. The sequence continues at coordinate 278,842 of VWYH01006850.1, read as the reverse complement.
GTAGCAGCCTGTATGGTGCTGTGCTTTGGATTTGTGGCTAAACCAGTGTTGGTAGCAGACCAGTGTTTGGCTGGCAGGGGCCAGAGAGATACTCTGTACTTTATAATGTCATGCTCAGTGGTAAAAACTGGGCTAGATGGAGAAGAAAGGACATTTTAGCATCCAAGGTGGATGTTGTTCAGAGACTGTGTGTGTGGGAGGTGATGAGTGATAGATTGCCTTTATCTTGACCCAGGAGCTTTCTTGCCCTTGCCCCATCCCCTTTGGGCTGGTGAGGAGGAAGTGGCTGCCTGGGTACTCAGCTGCTGGCTGGGGTCAACCAACCACACCTTACCTGAAAACCTGCTTCCCAAGGCTATTTTAATACGATGAAACGAACCAATTTATTAGCAACGAGTCTTGTTTAATATATGACAAGACACCTTTTACTTGAAGGTAATAGTAACCTTGCAGTGGAGCACAACATTTCACCAGTAACTTTGACTAAAGAGTAATTCCAAAAATATTTCTGGAGACAAACAGAACAAGAAGTGCTATCCAAACACAAAATGCACAGAAGTTTTTTTAAGATAATAGATTCTGATGCACCTGAATTAATTTTGTATGTTGCTGCAATGGGAATGGTGGTGTGTTACTGCAGCAGCTTTGCCCACTTCTGTAATACAAATTCATGACAACTGAAGAAAGTTCTGTCTCTGGAACACCAGTAATTGTTCCATTTTATTCACAGGTTTTATTTTGTAATAAAGTATCTGGCAGGTGTTTATTATGATATGGATAGTTTATTGCAAAAGGCTCCTACAGGCTTTTGGTAGCTCTAGTTTCTGCTTTATGTTTCTCTCAAGCATTTTTAGCATGCCTTTGGCAGAGTTTGGGAAACTCAGCAGAGCTTTTATATAGGTTTGTAAAAAGATTTTATTTTAGTTTCGTTGATACTTTGTGCATAACAGGGAATTTGAGATTAAAAAAAAAATCCGCAGGTTGCATCACCTGACATTGGAGTGCCAGACACTCCACTTTCCAGTACCCTGCTTTCTCTGATGTGTATGTATTAATGGTGTAAATGCCATTCTACTGAGGAGTGTTTCTGAAATGTAAATAACATGTATCCATCTTCCATCTACCAATTTATTTTGTTTTCTTTAGGCAGAATCACAGCAGAGCCTGGAATTATCACAATGGTATCCAGTCATAAAGCAAGAAGCAGAAACTGATCCTCAACCACCCTCCTTTTTCCATCCCAGGTAACTGAATTTCCTCTATAGAACTGTAAGCACTGCATATACAAGTACTTAAATATTTTTTGCTATTTAAAGATAATTCAAACTGAAAAATTGTACTCGCAACCTGAACTGTTAGCAAAACTCTAAGGGTTTGCACAGGAATAATTGAACCCTAACTTTTAATGCATTTCTTAGCGTAAATATTAATGAACTGCTTATGAGTGGTTTTTGGTGTAGGACTCACGCTGTGATCTATGAGTATTCTTCAGCAGGCAATACAATTGAAATGTAATTACAATTTCCTTTTTCAGAGTAGAAATGACAGAAGGTAATTTTTAAGCTTTCATATTATAATACAATGCATGCACGTGGAAAACTGTATAGGGCCTATTTGTCATGAGTGCAACTTAATTTTGTTTCAAAAAACACCTGTGAAAGGTGTTTGAAGGCTTTGTTCCGCACTGGAACAATGGCTACAGCTGAATTGTCTGTTGATTAGTTTCCTGGTTTTAGAAACCAAGTGTATTTCTTTAACATAGTACGCAGTTTGTTGTCTGCATCGAGGGAAACTCTTCCTCTTGAGGTACCTCTTACCCTCATCCCCATGCGGTTGTGCATTTACCATATATGAGTGAGATCGGACTCTTTTGGCTAGCAGTGTGCATCAAAACAACATGTGTCAAACTAGTGCCCAACATTGGTCCCTGTCATGCCCCAGCACTGTCCATACACAGCTTTGCTATTTGAAGAGTGAAATGCTCGTTCCCACTACACTGATCGTTTCCCCCATCCTCCATTGCCAATATAAGGATTACAAAAATGCTGGAGTCTGGATTCAGTGACATTCTAGTTTCACTCTTTGCATTTAAATGAAGACTTCGTATGATTTTCTGTGTGATTTTTTAATCAGCCATGTTTGGAAAATCCTTTTGTTTGATAGCCTCAAAACCTTATCTGGATAATCTACTCAGTAAAGATTAAGTGGATCGTTAGGATTTCCTTTTGCATAGGAAAAATTTTACAAGGACATGTGTATTTTTCATTGTAGCTTTTACAGTTTGAAATCACATTGAATTAGAATTACTGCTCTCTGCCAGTCATAATTTATTATGCCTTACCTTTATTTTTTAATTTTACTGTTCTACTGTTTCAGTTACTACCTTTATATGTGTGATAAAGTGGTTGCCCCAAACGTATCTCTTGCATCACAATATAAGGATGTTGCAAAAACAACAGTCAAAGCTTCAGAAATAATTAAATCTTCACCTGGACAGTCAGAGAAGAAGCTCAGTAGTGGAAAGCACAAAAAAGCTGCCTCCTATCCAGAGCTTTCTCTTGAAGAACAGGAAAAAATTGACTTGAAAACTGGTGTGGAGCAGCATAAATGTTTAGGTGAGTAGTGAAAATTATGTTGAAGTCTTTCCAGTTTTTATACCATATAATTTCGGAAAGCTCAACACCAAGCTAGTATTTTGTGATGTCACTTCAGTTTTCCATAAATTCTTTTGACTTTTATATAAATCTTCACTTTTTTTTCCTTCTTTTTTAACTTTGGAAGTTTGATTTTCTGTGACTGTTATGCTTCATTCTTTTCTTTATAGATCCCCCTGTGTCAACTCGTTCTGCAAGAGGTGGAAAATCTGAACGCATTTCTTCCAAAATCACTAGAGACTCCAGCCGTGTTGAAGTAGGTAATGATGTGCGAACCTTGTCCCCTACTCTCATGAAAGACATCAGTTGTGAAGATGACAAGGGAAAGATCATGGAAGAAGTAATGAAAACCTACATCAAACAGCAAGAAAAACTAAATTCTATTTTGCGGAGGAAACAGCAACTTCAAATGGTACAGTGCCAATCTGAGTGCATTTCACTTTTGTCATTGGAAAACTGACTTTAGCTTGTTGGTTCTAGAATCAATATCACAGATTACATTCATTTAGAAACACCAAAGCACACCGATAATTTTCCCCCAGCTTGAGTCCAGACACCTGATCTTTAATATCCCTTACACTTATTAGGTTTGAATCCAGTAAAAAATGGTGTCTTTTCAGTTTGCAACTACTGTGTTCAAGCAGCTCCTTCATTCATTTTATCCAAATGGAAAGTACCGCTTTCACTTTAAAATGATTTCCAAACATTTAAGTATTTTGGCAAATACAGTTTAAGTCCTCTTAAATTTCTCAGTTTTCAGGACTTTGAAGATGCAGATATCAGTACTCTAGGAATGGTCTTTTCACTGTCCTGTATAAAAAAGAATACTGCCTTCCTGTTTTTATTTGATAAGCCCTTGTTTTTAGGGGGATTTTATTAGTCTTTTTTTAGTAATGGATGACATTAGAAGCTGGTGTTCACTTGTGATTTTGCAGTTCTGTTTTCTGTATTCAGGTAAATACTTTCTTGGCTTCTTACATTCATGGACCAGACCTAATTTTTTTGCTTTATTTTACGTTAAGCTGAGAATCCATGAGCTCAGATAGGGCCCTAGAGCTGCTGCTTTTAAGTTGTTGTGCTGTTGGAGGTAAAGCTTGTAGATAAGTTTTAAAAAAAATAAGACTTCAATATCGAAAAGCAGGGGAAAAAGAAATCAAACACACTTATTCTGTGTTTTGATTATGCGCTTCTTACATCTGTTTTCTGAGGTTCACTGCTGGAAGTTGGGAATCTGATTCAGGAAACTCTGTGTAGTTGAAAGTAAAAATAATTTTTTTATATTGAAATGCTTGCTACAGAAATCCAGGCTGCCATTGATAAGTAGATAAATACCATTATCAGGCTATTGTTATTGATAGATAGATGTGCTCTTTTTGGCCTCGTTGTTCCCAGATACATATTTAAATTATGTTTTTTACTTTTCTGGTCCTAGAACCAAGGTGCATGTGATCCTGATTTTTTTTTACAGGAAGTGGAAATGTTAAACAACTCTAAAGCTATGAAGGAATTAACTGAAGAGCAACAGAATTTACAGAAAGAACTTGAATGTTTGCAAACAGAGCATGCTCAAAGAATGGAAGAATTTTATTTTGAGCAGAGAGACTTGGAGAAGAAACTGGACCAAGTGATGAAGCAGAAGTGTAGCTGTGACTCCAATTTAGAAAAAGACAAAGAAGCTGAATATGCAGCACAGGTGAGAAGGGAAAGTTTATTTTAAACCAAACTGTATTTAACATACCAGGAAACAGTGAAGCTGTTGCTCAACCACCTTAAGGTTTCACCTGTTCTGTGTGTTCTGATACCAGAGACTAATGCCAAAGTAGGTCACAGTGAGAGCAATATTTATTTCCCTGTCCTTTGATTGCAACTGTGGTAGAATGCAACTTACAGAAACCCTTCACCTGTCAAGCGTTGCAGGATTCTCTTTCCAGATATTTGTATGATGTTATTGATGAAATACTAATCCTAAACATAAAGTCTGTTGCACTGTCATTTATAACAAATTGTTTTTCATGTATATAGGCTCGCCCATGTTACAGTATTAAACATTCCCGTATTAGTTATAGAAATAAGCTATAACCTTTTTCTTCCTTTTATGTTAAAAAAAAAAATCCAAACCTCACAACCACCTTTTTGTCAGGTTAGTAGCATACCTTGCTCCTTTTTCTGTTCCTCGGTGCTGGAATCTATCTGATGAGCCCTGTTCTGTGCTCTATCAAAGGATTGTGTCAAGAGTTCTTTTGGAAATAATCACATTATTGTCTTCTATTCCTGTCTCTTGGATTCATATGTCAAATCCTATGGAGATATTTTTTCTTTCTTTTTAACTTTTACTATTGTTTTTTTATGTTGGGGGTTATTCGTATAATTTCAATGGAAAAGATCCAGTTAACGCCAAAGAGAGCCTTGGAATGCCGGTTTTCAAAATCAGTTGCAGTTATGATTATATGTATATTGGTGTGTTTTGTACCTTGTCATGGAAAACTAGTTTTCACAGTTTTTGGTTTTTTTAATTAACAAAATCTGAAACTTCAGTAAAGCTTTGATCATTAGATTATAGCCGTATACATTTCCTGTTCTTACTGTCTTGATCTAAGAAACAAGCAGTACTTGAGAGACAGGTTTTGGTATTTTTGGGGAGTAGGGCAGAGACGAGCATCATAAATCCTTCTCATGAATTTAATTTCGTGACATCCCACTCCACAGATTCCTAGCCTCTGCTGCCAGAAATAATCCTCTCTGACTAAGGCCTGATTTACTAAACATCTGGTACAAGCCCTATTACTGCAAGTAACGACATGTTCTAATTTACAAAGATAATAATGTATAGCATGTTTTATATGGCTTGTGTAGCTCACTTTCTTTAGAGGGTAAAAACTAGACTGTTCCCCAAGGAGACTGGTTAGATCTTTCTTTTGAAGTTAGACTTTTAAAACTTGCATGAAGGTTTACTCTGTTGTTACCTGTGTGGTAGAGCTGTTTGCAACATGTAATTTGAACCTTTTTCTCCCATTTATCACACCTTACAATAGATTTTGGACCCTAGGTTCCAAGCAGTTGTCAGAAGTACCTGAGTTAAACAGAAGTTCTGGCAACAGGTAGCTTGCCCGAGCTGTGTGTACAGCTTTTAAAAAAAGAACCCTTAATCTGTCTTTTTGAAGCAGTCGCCCAGGCTGCCTTTCCTGTCTGAGAACTGTGGACTGGGAGGAGCCCCCTTTGTACATTAAGCAAAATTAATGATTTGGGATTTGCAACTTGGTTAAGTATCTGTTCTACTTTCTAGGCCTTCCTGAAGATGCACTTAATGTCTTCTCCTCATTTTAAACTGATTTATTGAATTGTCTTGTTTAATTGTTGCTTTACCCTGTCAGTCACAATAGGGCAGTATAACCAGTACTGGAACCTTTCCTTAGAGCTGGAAGTCAAAACTCAGCTCGAGATGTGCTTATGTAGAACGTGCTGTGACATGCAGGCAGTGGGCATTATCATGCTGCAACAGTTTACTTCATCCAAGTAGTGGAGTCAGAAGGCTGGCATTTATTTGGAAGCAAAATATTGCTGTCTAAGAACCACTCAAATATTTTTGATGATAGTAAGAACCGTTTAAGTATTTCTGATAATACAAGCGGAGATGAAGATTCAGTGAATGTGGTGTTTGACTAAAATCAGCACAGCAGCTCTTTGCCTGGTACATTTTACAGCAATTGGCAAACAAGAATGATCTCATGCGCTCCTGCTTCTTTCATTCTCGTGAGCCACCTTCCTCATTTTCCATGAGGTGTATGTTTAGTGGTGATTTAGATCAAGTAGATATCTGTCTTTTATATAGGCACATGGATTTTTTTAGATTTGCTGAAGTCTTTTTGTAAGAAATAACCCCTTAAGTCAACAGTAGAGAAGATAACTGGTTTCCATTCTCCTCCGTTTTGATTGCTGGTAGTGTATCTATAAGCAATTGGCAGTAACTTTCCCACACTTTAAAAATCCATTGGGCTTTTCCAGATCTTACTGTAAATAAGTTTTGATGACACTCTAGCAAGTGAAGGTGGAAAAAAGGATTTAATTTCTGTGTTTAAACACAAAGTATTTCACAAAAAAAAAAAAGGAGCGTACTCATGTTTATGTTTGTACACACACATAAATGCACAGGCAGTATGTTCAAGATTTTCTGAATCTAATTTCTGTTAATTCTGTTTCATTTATGCTAAAGGGTATCAGAAAACAGTGTTGGTAGTTTTGTTCTAGATATTCATTAATGCTTTGAAATAAAGAAGTAATATTTTATCAGATAAGGGAAATGAACCTGGGAAATGAAAAAGTACTATTTATTCTGGGATTTGTGAAACGTCTGATGCAGACATCATCACAATCTTCCTAACAGATTATATGTATATTTGACATGGTCCAGTGTGACAGTTCATATAACTACAATTTATATGTATTTAAAAATTAGACTTCTCAACTTTTTTATGCTACTGTGATGTTTATGCAACTTTTCATATCGATGTCATTTGCTAATGATGTAGCAGGTGACTGCGTAACTCGATAACTTTAGAAGATGAGGTGATAAGTACTGGTGAACAGAAATATTTGTATCTGATGCATACAGTGGTCATCAGTGGCATCTTGAAATGAATAGCTGACATTTACGAATAAGTTTGCTAAAATCTGCTCTACCTCTCCGTACTCTCTGTTTTACAGCTGGCAGAATTGAGACAGAGATTGGATCACGCAGAGGCTGACAGACAAGAGCTTCAGGATGAACTGAGACAAGAACGAGAGGCAAGGGAAAAGTTAGAGATGATGATAAAGGAGTTGAAGCTACAGATCTTGAAATCTTCAAGAAATGGAAAAGGAAAATAGAAATTGGAAGAGGAAGCGTGACTGTGTCCTTCAAACAGGGTGTTTTGGTTTTCAATGAATTGTGAGCAGTTTCTGTGTGATAAGAAAAAGTATTCTTTACAGATTTCTATTTCCCAGACATGGCCAGATGAAGATATACATATATATATATATATAAAAACAGAGATGGGTGTACATTTTTAGATTTTCCTAACCAATGAAAATCTGCATTTATTTATACTGGTGTTTTTCTCAAACAATGGACAATATGAAACTCTTGGATTTAGAGTGACCAGTTTCTGTCTATTTCTAATGCAGTTTTGAGGACTCTCTACCTTTTGTCTGTTGGAATGTGTGTAGTGATCTTATTTTGCTATCAGTTGCACATCCAGTTATAAAAGTACATCAAAAACATTCTGAATTCTTCAAGGTCAATAGTAGTTTGGGTTTCAGTGAGAATTACGTCTTGTCAAATAGGGAAAATTAAAGGCAGCTTTTCACCTGTAAGGTAAGACGCAAAATTGCCGTGATGATAGATGATTGATCATCAAAAGTGATTTACCAGCATGAATCTTCCCATTTCATTATGTGAAGTCAAGCTGATCGTTACAATATTTTGTATTTAACAACTTGTTATAAATCTAAAGAGTTTTAGAGCCAGCATTTGCTTGCCATGCTGGAAGAAGAAAACATTAGGGGTTTTTTTGTAAATTAAAAAATTTGCAATAGCAATATAATCTTTGGAAATTAAAAATTGATGTGTTTTCTTTTGTTTTCTTCTATATAGTAGGTATGGAAGAAATGTTAATGAAAGGCTTAAAGGTGGGGCTTTTCCTTCTAGAAACTGAGAAAGCTTGACTTAACTGGTTTTCAGATACCAATGCTTTCAAGAAAAATAATATATATTAAAAATATACGTATTAGTTTCTTTAGTACCCTAAGCCTCCACACTTTGAGCTTCCTGCCAACTTGTGGTTTTTTCTTTCATTACAAAGAACAGGCCTTAACTGACATTGCGATAATAGCTTAAAAATAAAATTCTGAATATGGCACTTTGAAAATCATTTTGATAGTCTCTGTTTTTGAATGGCATGGTAATGTTACCATGAAGTAAGAAATACAGCATGTTTGTTAAGCTATAACATTTGAAAATGTGTAATTGTACAGAATTACTGGTTTATGTATATATAATGTTTGAGTACTTCGGAAATCTGGTTCGTAGTGGATTAGACGCATGATTACAAAGTTGGATGAAGAAATACTTTTTTGCACTTCTCTCCAAAAAATTTGATAGAGGTAACAGATGTGAGCTGATTATGTCAGTGACTGGAAATATTTTAGTAGTTCTAGTATTTCACTACATAATTTTAACTTGTACTTTAGCTTCTATTGTTGAGGTACTTAGGTTTATTATTCTCTTAAAAATTCAGTTAATTTTGGATGAAACCACTAGTAAAAGCCTACCTGGGTTACTTTTTTTTCCTGAACTAGTGAAACTGAAAAGTTTTAAGTTCTTTTTTGTTTCTCTTTTAGTGGTATAAAAGGACTGAATATCACAGAGAAAGATAAAATTGCACATACATTTGCATTGAATGAGGAATGAGGTGGTAAATGAAATGTCGTGGAGTCATAGGATAATTCTTTTATAGCTGTTTATAATTTTGTTTATGGACTTTGTGTCGTATTTACACTGACAGTTCAAGCAGTTTAGATGGAAAAATATCAAACAAATTTTTTGTCAGTGTTGATCATAAAAGGGACGCAGGTCACATTTTTCCCTTCTTCAACTCCATCTCCAAATTATTGTTTTAAGGAAAAAAGAAAAGTAGACAGCCGGTCTTTGCAGCATAGTGATGGTTTGGAAGGAAGTGTTTGAGTATAAATGATGCTGCTTGTGTATGCACCCCTTGCTTTAAAAACACAATGTTTTATTGTAACAACCACCAAAACTCTGGCTATGGGGAGAGCAGGCAAGAATGTTGATAAAAGTATGATTATTAGGGGACGGAGCTTGAAGTAGTCCAGTGTGATCAGCAGAACCTACCTTGGATTAGCCACATGGGCAAGTGAAAAAATACCGTCCTGGGAAACTGAATTCAAAGTTTCATCGAGGTATTATCAAAGGATATAGAGAGATAATTTCTAGTTGCTTTTCAGGATCGGTGTTTTGAACCAGCCTTGTTCGATTGTCAGTGTAGATAAGGCCGTGCAGACTCATTTAATACAGCTGCAGTAGTGAATTTACCACAGTATTTATAGCTTAGCTGTTGAATGTATGGAATCCTCACGGCATTATTATATTGGAATACCGTATATTCCATTTCTATTCAGGTCTTATCTATGTTGTGTGAATTCTGCCCAAATTTCCCGTTTTGCCACCGGTAGATGTTCTGCAGTGGCAGTTGCAGTGGGGTACTAGTTAGCCCGGGTTCCTGTGCCTCAACCAGCACGTAACCACCTCTCAACCAGCTGTTAACTGGCTTGTACTGGAGACCGTTAAAATGCTGGTGGCCATAGTTTGTGCTAATATTTTCACTGTTGCAAGAACTCAAGCAGCTCTGTGGAGTTTTAGCAATTCCAGCTGCAGATAAGGCCTCCTAATCGTTTTAAAACACCTGGCGGAAAAAGCAAAAGGAACATTTATTAAAATGACTTTAAAAGTAGCTTTGTAAATATTCCATTTAGTTAATTGAAAGTTAGAATGCATTTTAAATTATTGTAATCCTCTTAAAATTCTTCAATATTACTTTCAGGCTCTTTATGTAACAATTTTCATATGTGTAGACTTAATTTTATACTGATTTTAAGTAATAATGTATACATAAATGTGCCATAGATTTTGTGTGTTCACAGTCTTTGAAAGATAGTTTTTTAGTAAATTGTAAATAATACTGTATAAGTTCTAGAACAAATACATGTTGACCTTTTTTCACTACCTATACTAGTTATATTGAGTGGTTTATTTTACAGAAACTTGGAATGCACACTTAAGGGCCCTCACTTAAGTGCACACTTAATGGTAGAAACTAATTGTCATTTGGTCCTTGCTTTTGGTCACAGCGTGCTCATTTTATGTATTATTATTTGCTTCGCCTTCAGTTATTGCTTGCTGATCTTCCAGGCAAAAAGTCGTTTTCCCAGATAGTTATGACATGAAGCCTGTAGGAAAAAAAATCATAAAGTTGTCCATAATTTTGAAAGTTGCATTATTGAACACCTAGACCAAGGTCGAAGTTGCCTAGTGCACCTTTAGGAACAAAGTAAGTAGGATTCCAGGTGAATGCTACTTGCTCCTATACTTTTTTAAAAAGAGAGCTTTCACATGCTTTGTGTACTCTAATCAACCAGAAAATATAAGAGTTTAGAGAGTGAAACTCTCTTAATTTTGGCAGTCTGAAAGCGCCCTCGTTCGCCCTGTATCCCTAGATGAAAGAGATTTTAATCTAAATCTCCAAACTTAACTAAGTCTGTGTTTTAGTTTTTGTAAAGCATATAGTTTAGCTTGAGTATTTAGATAAATATAGTTATGTTTCACATTCTTAAACTAATTTTTATTCTATATTTAATATATTAATAGCTTAGCTGTAAAATCATTTGTATATAGTAAAGGCATAATGCAATTAGTGAAGTAGGAAAAGTTGAGTGGGAGCATAAAGCTACTGGTGGCCTGAAAAAATAAGGCTTGGCCCATATTTTGGAAGTCACAATGTTTTATTCATACATTATTGTTTTATATCAGGGGAGGGGATAGCTAGAATGTGTTCTGGGATTTTTGGAAAACTTTCCTAGCATTAGTCATGAAGTTGGCCTTGAAATGCTGTCATGGTCAGCTTCCTAGAATTCACTTGTTCGTAGAGTATATATTTTGATTGTCAGTAAAGATAACATTGTATTTTTTCTGCACTTAATTCATGTAATTAATCCACACAACAGAGTTTTCTGTAACATGGTGAAGTTGACAAAAGATGTAATTACACCTACCTGTTTGATCTGTGCTTGCAATATTTCAGTAATTTTATTTAAGCTGTCAATGGTAAGCAGCAGAAAGCTGCAACTTTCAGTTTTCCTTTGCTCATTACATTTGCAGTGCAGGTATTCATCAGTTTTCATTACAGGAAGCTTGTAGAATATTTGTTGCATATTTCTGTTTCGAAAAGAGATCAATTTTCTAGCTTTTGTGAAAGCAGTTATTGCTTACAAATTACAGGATAATTTTGTTGTGTGTCTCCATTACTTAGAAAATTGTTTCAGGGTTAGTGAGTCAGTTGGAAAGTGGTTGAAAAATGAGTTTTAGGCACTTCATCAAGCACAGCAAATAAAAAATTTTGCTATTTGAAAATTGATTAAATATAACAATATAAATGATTTTTTTTTTCTTCAAATATAGATACCTCACTTAAAGGAAAGCACAGCTGTACTATTTAAACTAATTGTAGGAAATAAAAAGTTGGTCTAAAATATTTTGTTGCCATTATGTTGCTTTCTGTGATTGACTAAATCTGTTTTTCTGTTTTCATACTCGCTCTCAAAAGTATTTATTGATGTTGACATGCCAGTGTAATTATTTTAAATTACAGAAAGTAGCTGCAAAACAAGAGTCTGCGTTAGCTCGAAGCAACAGGTTGAATGACTATTCTGAAACCAGAGTGAAGCCTGTGAACAATGATCAGTGCATTCAGCAGTTTTTAATACTTTGCCAATGATGTACAGTCTTCTTGTCAGAGTTGCTGTGGTTGCATTACATGACACACAAAACTGTCCTCTACCTCACGTGAGATTGAACAGATATTTTATATGGTTTTAGTAAACAAGAGGCATCTATCTGGTCACTTAGTTTACAAATTTTGAATTATATTTATTGAAACATGACATACTGTGCTCTTAGCTTATACCTCAATTGTATTTTGTGCTGTTATCCATTTTCATGCCTTGTAAATACCTGTATAGATTGTGGATTCAAAAACAAATAAAGAACTGTAATGTCAGAACACTTGGCTTTGAAATATATTTGTACACTGAGTTGTAAACTTGACTTTTTGGAAGGTGTTTGAGAACAGCACTTGTCTAAGGAGGACAGAGTCTTCCTTCATTTGATTATGGTGAATTTAAACCTAATTACAGTGAAACTCGTTAGCAGATTATGGGCATTTTTAGCAAAATCTACAGGATCAATAGCCCTCCCTCACTATGAGTCCTTCTAAATCTTTTTTATAGGTCTGTGAAGATATTATTGACATTAAGATTTTGGTGTATCTTGACATAAAGTTGGTGTTTATATGTGTGAATACAACCGTTTGTGTATGTGGCCTGTTCTCTGTTGCACAGCTTCCATTGAGGCTGCTTGATGAGTTATTCACACTCCTCCTTAATAGCTTAGTAATGAGCAACGTAATTAATACATCACCGTATAAAATGCTGAGATTTATAAAAGGCTAAAATCAGAAATGAGAATTATGCTTTGTGTGCTGATGAAAAATGTGTCCTACAGAGACTCTCAGGAGTTCTGTGCTTCTGTAAATCACATTGTTAAGTTGCTTAACATTTTTGTCAGCTATCCTGGAAATTCAATGGCAGAAAATTCGGAGTAGAGAGGAAGAAGGCAAGAAAAGGGAGTTGTTCTGTAACCTGTATGTGAATGGGTCTTCATTTAGGTTGAGCTTCCACCACTTACAACAATAGACTGTGTTCTCTTGGCCACTTTAAAAAGAACAAATTGTAGTAAAAATTATAACTTTTCATACAAATAATATTTTGGAGATTTTCTATGTGATTTTATTCATGCTGAGGGTTGGACTTTTTTGACAGATAAGCAAGTGCAGTCACACACATTAGAAAGGTATTTTTCCTTCCCCTTAAACCAGAGCAAAAATCCTTTGTCCTTGTTTTAGGGTACTGGTCTTGTATATAGGAAATCCTGATTGCATCCAGATTATTCTGAAGTCTAATGTGCCATGTACTTACTGTATTTTACAGCTGAAGAGAGAGAAACGAGCAGTATTAACCAGGATTAAGATGAAATTGGTAATATTTTGATGAGCTCAGCCTTTAGTATGGAAGAAAATTAACAACTAGCTGTACCACTTGAATTAACACTCTTTATTTCTGCATCCCATGTTATGTTTTGATAGTGCTGTATTTCTAAGCCACAAGAAGCTCTCAGGCTGAGAAACCCTGCGAAGAAAAAGCTCAAGGTGAGTCACTTGTATGAGGAAAAAGCCATAGGGTGTTGGTAGCTTGTGCAAGTATGACTAATTGCAATGCGTGTCGTTTGTCAGAGAAAACAATGCTGATCAAGCAAAAGCTGCTTGAGTAACAGGGTGAAAAGATTGATTTTTAAGGTGTTCATGCTTACTGCAATAAATGCATGTGTAACGCTTGCTTTAAAAATGGTGAATGTTAAGAACATTGCCCTAAGTGTAACTGTTTATTTAGCGTATAGCTGGTAAGTCATTCTTTGATTCTGATTGTATGGATCTTGTGAATCATTGTTCACTTGTAGCATACTAACTTATATTCACTTAAGTATTGGTAGTGTTACTTATAACAGTGACGAAACAGCGTATATTTCATGTCCCTGTCAACATTAACGAAATAATGCCAGCCGTGCCCTGTGAGCACGAGCCCGGGCACTGTTGAATAGTTGCAGTGACCGAAATGTCACATTTACTTCTTGCCAGTTGAGCTGCTGCTCGCTCTTTGACAAATACATTTGGGAGGAACACATGGCAGCGTCAGAAGCTTTTGTAGTTAAGGAAACCACAGCTTCAGGAGGCTGAATTACAGTGGGATGTGTTCACAGCCTGTGCGTTCGTATCCTGCGGTATTTTTCACAGTTGCTTTTTTTGTGCATTAGAATGGTCCTGCACTATCACCAGCTTTGGGATGAGATGGGATATCAACATGTTGCAAATTTTTCTGTTATTTTGAAGAAAAAATACTTTGAAGGATGTTAGAAATCTGAGTACTAGCGTGATTTAGAGAATATGCGTGGTTTTTAAACTCCAAAGGATTTTGTGGTGACGGTATCATTAGATGATAGAGGTTGGGATCAGGCATCCCGAAGTGATTTAAGTATCCTTATGCCTGATGTTCATCAAAGAGCAGTATTAAGCTATGTACAGTTATACTTGATGCAAACAGGCCAGGTGTTTAATTTACAGAATGCTATAGAGTTAGATGGAGGAGATACTGGACTGAAAAAATGCAGACTTAGTCGGTGAAGGGGAGAGGCAGGGGTACATTGATTTGTCAGCTCGTCCCCTTCCAAATTTGGGAGGTGACATGTGATCTGTCCAACACAATTGTGTGGTCCAAGAAGGAGAATAATGCTAGTTTCACCCTGGAGATGGCAAGTTTATCTCCTGAATAATTAAATAAGTAGGAATATTGTTTGGGGAAAGATTAAATCCATCAGGAACCCTAGGCAACATGAAAGTGGTGGTTGGATGGAAGGAACAGCTCGCTCAACCCAAAGTGGGTGCACGAGAAGAACAAGCGACATAGAGAGGTGCAATCCCAGCAGGGAAGTCCGTGGCAGCGTGGCTTCCCAAAAATACCGTAATATCAAGGGTAGAATATCAATATTAATATCAACTGTTTATATAGTAATTCCAGTGTTCAGATGAAGCTTTGACCAAACAAAACTGTGGCCTTGTGTCCTGGCATTTCCAGTCTAAGGAACATGTGACAAATGGAGCTTAGGATGGTCTCGTTCATATTTTTCACTTTATTTGCTAAAGAATGGGAAAAATACTGTTGGATGAGGAGCAGGATGTATTTCCCTGCTGACACCTTAATCCTGGAGCGTAGCTTTCGGTATTTCATTTTCACTAACAGCTCTGGGAATGAATCAAATTCCTTGTTCTGTCGTTTTGCTGCCTGTTTTCCCCGTCTGGCCGCAATGCGGACAGCTCTCCGCTAGTGGTCCCTCCAGGCACGTTTTATCTGCAAAACCAGTCCCCCTTGCAAAATCAGAAGCACTGGAGGACGCAAAAGGATGAAATTTTATCAGGGATGCGTTTGCACCCAATAGTGTATATACCCGTTCGTGAAAATACAAAGTAAAGTTAGCAAAATAACCTCCCTGCTTATTTCTTCTCCTGACGCAGAACAGGCTGTGGAGTTTTTCTTCTTTTGGCGTTTTGAAGTGGGCTGTTCCTTGTTCTAGCAAGTAGCCTAAAATTTACACCCGTAATCAGTCTGAGTTAAAAGTTGCTCCCTTTTATTTTAGCTTTCAAAAGTGGAAATAGGGTGCTGTTAAACACACATTTAAGACTCTGAGTGTTAGTTAACACTTCTGAAAACCCCAGCACAAGCAGAGAATGCAGTAATGGGTCTTTTATCGTTTTGCAGTTACTGAAAACATCAGGAAAGACCCAAGACAGATTTTGTCCCTTTACTGCAGCTGTGCTGGTGGCTCTGATGAGGTGATCGGTCCCACCTCTTGAGTAACTCCGTCCAGCGCATTTCGTGCCTTATCTTTCCATGAAGAGGTATCAGTGTGATTATTTGTGTTTAGCTCAAAAAACGCTGCCTTATTTTTTCTCCCTTGTTGCTGAATTTTCAACAGTCAGGCTGTTTTTCCGTTTGAATAAAGCAGCCTGGTTTGTTTTTGCAGCACGGGTGGGTGCAATGCTGTGTCTCCTCCCCTCCGACTCTCTCGGTGAACGGGCAGAAGTTGGGGCTCCCCGCTCGCTCCTCCCCTGCGCGGTGGGGCTGGAGGCAGCTCTAACCCCTCCCCGAGGGAGCTGGGCAGAGGCAGCCGAGCACCACAGCAGCACTCGGGGGCCTCTTCCCACCAAACCACGTCCCTTCTGCTCCCAGTAGGTCCCCCCAGCCGGGATCTCGGTGCCCGGCTTTGCTGAACCCCTACGGACGCTCTCCTTGTCCACCTTGCCCTACTAAGGGACCGACATGGTGGCCACCTGCCTGCACCTGGCCGGAGTTGTCTGCAGTTTTATCGGGTGGATCGGGGTGATTGTGGCCACGTCCACCAATGACTGGGTGGTGACCTGCGGCTACACCATCACCACCTGCAGGAAAATGGATGAGCTGGGATCCAAGGGGCTGTGGGCGGACTGTGTGATGGCGACGGGTCTCTATCACTGCAAGCCCCTCGTGGACATCCTCATACTGCCAGGTACGGGCATCCCTGTCCTCCTCCTTCCCACCCAAGCCTTGCTCTGAGCCGGGCAGGTCCTGCTGCGGGATGGATTGATGGGGAAGCTCCTCCAACTTCATCAGTGCAGGGGACGGTCCATTAAATACGCTGAAGAATGTTAATGATAGCTCTAAATGTGATTCTCATTAAATTATACTTGGTTTTAGTCATACCCAGGTATCATGTGTGGCTATTAAAGTCCAGTTATCGTTGCTTGCTGTTACTTTCACATCTAGTATATAGATTGCATTGCAAAACATATAGTTTATTGAGGTATAATAGAGTACTTTGACATAGACTATTTTCAGTTTTGTTTCGGGATGATGATGAACCGTTACAGATGTTAAGATTCTATGCCTTAAAATGACTTTTTTAGTATAATGAATACTTCAGCATCTATTTTTAATGCTACCATGGCTTTTAACCTTCTGGAAGATTGCTGTTAGTCTTGATGGTCTTGTGAAACCCATATGTTCCAAGACAAGACAGAACTTACGTGGCAAACAGATGTAACTACATTTAGCTTGTCTTGATATTTTCTAATTATTTAGTAATTTTCATCTAGTTTACTGAAAGCAAAAATTAAGCAAGGTGTTTCATCAGTATTAATACATCTTTTGAGCCAACTAAACCTGCCAAATTCTTGTGTGGTCTTGTCCCTGTAACTTTAGGTAATGATCTTACCTATTTCCACCACTTTTAACTCTGTAGCACTTCACTCTGCTGTTTCAGGTTGCACCTCCTCCTGCGTTTCAGAGGTGCCTCCTCCATAGCTGACAGGGTAGAAATAACTGGTCCTTGTAGTTTTTATTTCTGTTTCCTTATTTATTTAAACTGTTTTCAAAATGTTTTCACAAGAGGTTAGAAAGATTATTGCTGAATTTCTCTCTGTCGCAGAGCCTTGTCTGTATCGCGTCGTGCTTGGCAATATTGAATCTCTCAGACTAGCTTCTATTCTCCCTTTCTCTGTGTACACATACTCTGATTTTAGTAGGTTTACCTTCCTTATTGCTGCTATTGTTCAATATGATCCAGCACAGAAGATGGAGAAAAGGCTTGCCCTGAAAAAAACATCATTGAATGAAATTTAATAAATAGGTAAACAGGTCTTTCAGCAGCAGAATGCAGTGCTTCTCTCCAGCAGAAACAAATTGCAAAACAAGGTGCTTCTGCTTGTAACCTTTTGGATACCCACAACTTTCCATGGGAGAGAAATTTTATCCTGGTGAGCTTGATAGCTGAAATGCGTTTAGAGTCTTTCGCTGACTGAGTCAAGTCCTTAAACGAAAGCATTTGTGTGCTTGTTTAATTGGGATCAATTGCACAGAAACCACACTGGGCATTGCCAGCTCCCTTGTTTAGGGTCTCGTTTTCTGCCCTGAACTCCTCAGGTAGCTCTTTTTGTTAAGTTTCCTATTGAAAAATCAAGCAAATATTCAATATACACAAAATCTACATTTCCAGGAACAGTAAAATCCTCATTCTTGGTGTCTTATCCGTATGTCAGTGGGACATGCTTGAGGCCACTTTTTGCTGGTATTGTTTGAGATGTAACAAAACTTCATGTCTGCATGTGGCAGCTTCATGTCGTTAATGAGAGGGGACAGTCAGCACGTTTGCCCTGCTGACACTGTCCCGAGAGCTGGCGAAGGCTCACCAGGCGCTGCAGCAAACCTGGCACTGATTTTTCTTCTTTTGCATGCAAGTAATGACCTGGTTTGTTGGTTTATATGTGATTTTTTAATATTTTATATATGAATTATACATAGAAAATTATATATAAAATAAATTATATAGACAGAATATATATATTAAAAATATATCCTAAGGACATGGCTGTGGTTGGGGAGCATCCCTGCTCCTCCCGGTTCAACAGTCCTCAGGTCCTCAGGGCAGCTGGTGGTGTTATCCCATGAGCCTGCGTGCTTCAGTAGCGGGTCTTCAATTATTCAGCTCTCCTCTGGGTGACTATGGACCTTCTCTGCTCACAGCAAGCTGGTCTTTAACACTTTAAATTCTTATTATTTGACCAACGCTGTCTTTGTGAAGATGTAGGAAAACTCCTTCCTAGCTGCTGCTTTTACTTTCCCTTCCCGTATTTCCCAGCTCTGTGATTTATCAGTGTCTTGCTTGGAAAAGCACGTATTTTCCAGTCAGAGCTGTTTGTTTGAAAACTTTGAGCTTGCACATCCCGTGTTCCTGCACTACCCACTGTTCTGCAGTCGCACTGTCTTATGCACAATGATTTAGCTGTTTACACAAGGGACTGAACGTGTCTCCCATTCTCCACGCACGTCTTGGGAGCTAATCAGACAGGAGCCTTCGTCCAGAGGTTGCAATCAAAATCTTCTTTCCTCGCCTTGCCAACAGGGTATGTCCAAGCCTGCCGAGCGCTGATGATCGCCGCCTCCGTCCTGGGTCTGCCCGCCATCTTCCTGCTGATCACGGTCTTGCCCTGCATCCGGATGGGCCACGAGCCCGGGGCGGCCAAGTACCGGCGCTCCCAGCTGGGAGGGATCCTCATCATCCTCCTGGGTAAGGCACCCACCAGCCCCACGTGTGTGCAGGGCTGGAGGGTTTTTCTGCTCCAGGAAGGTGTAGTGCAAGCTGGTTGAGTGTGTTCTCCTGGAAGTGTCCTTGTCCAGGCTGGGCTGAGCCTGAAGCTCTCCGGCATCGCTGTGGTCTCTGGGGTGGATAAAAGGCACGAGCAGGAGTGGGAGGATGAAGACAGGAGGCAGGGAGCGAAGCAGGGAGGTGAGGGGAGGGCTGTGAAACCCCGCTGTGTTGTTTGGTGGAGGCCTTGGGCACAGCCGCGGCCTGTGTCTGTGGGAGGGGGACAGCGGCTGCACACAGGCAGCTGCCTGGAGGCACTGGTTTTGCTGTTTTGCTGTGGAAGTGATGCTAATTTGGGAAAAGGGTCTAAATTCCCAGGCTGCTTACAGGGAAGGAATATCCTGCGAATTTCTCTGAGTGTTGCGGGTGCAGCCAAGTCACATTAAGCTGAGCTGTGTGGGAGGGGAAGCCCGCGGCTCAGGGGTGCTGGTGCTGCAGGGGCAGCAGGGGAGGGAGCCAGGGGGTGGCACGGACCTGGGAAGAGGGGTGGCCTGTCCCCTGTGCCTCCCAACCCCCGCTGGCCAGCCTTGCCCTTCGAGTCCCCCTGGGAATTTCTTCCCACCCTCAGTGCCTGCGGAGGAGATTGTTTTGAGCGGCTCAGACTGTGGAGCTCATTGTCCCCAATGCAACACCTGCATGTTCTTGAAGCCTCGTCATCTCAGCAACAGGCTGCGGTGCCTTGTTTTTACCCGTCTGCGTGGCAGAGGAGGAGCGGGGAGGGAAAGTGGCCTCTTTGTGTGGCTCTGCTGGTCGCCGGCAGCCTGCACTGACATCATGCCCATCTTCTTTCTTCTTCTTCTCCTTATTTTCTTTTTTTCAAGTGGGCACTGAGTACAGCTGCGTGCTCAGAGGGATTGTCCTTCTGGATGCTCCTTCCTTGCAAGTGGTCCCTCCTCTGATGCATTGGTGAGAAGCAGTTAGGATGAGTCAGTACATCCAAAATCTAAGGGACTGAGACCAAGGGGCCACTTCAACATCTGTGGGGTTTAAGGGCACGTTGCCATTGCTAGAAATCCTAAAATCAGCTTTATAGGGCCTGGTTAGGACATGCTGATAATGGACGGCCACGTTAGCTATTGGAATGTGACCTTCATCCCTGTCCTGAAACCTTGAGTCAGGTATTTGTGCTTGGCAAAGTGAAAGAAAAAGTGGTGGGGTTTTTTTCTCCTTGTGAATGAAATTTTAGTACCAGACAAATCTTCTCTGCTGGGTTTTCTTGCACAGGATGGGGGAAGCCCAGCAGAGCTGCACTTTGTCACAAAAAAGCACAAGTTTTGGGAGAACTGTGCCGTATACCATCCCTGTTTGCATGGCTGCAGACACGGAGGCAAGAGCATTGCCCTTAAACCTGCATTGCAAAAGGGGAACAGGATTACGGGACCAGCACACGCGGCAGACAAATTGCAGTGGCAGTACTGGGTAATGCTGCGTTAGAATAAGTGAAATCCCGTATCTTGCAGTGTTGCACCAGGGTTTGGGATCTTTTGTGTGCCTCTCCCATCCTGGTCTTGCTGGAGCACGTAACACCTAGCAGGAGAATAAATGCAAGAGGAAGGAGGAGAGGAGTTGTGGTGCCCCAAAAGCCAGGCTCCTCTCTGCCTCAGAACGTGGTTTTCCCACTAAGTAGATCCTGTGAGGAAAGGAAATGTGTATGTACAGAGACACTGGCAGACAAACGCTCTTTGGGTTGGATTTGGAATTCTCACTGATTTTTACTCCTGTGAATTTTGAAGTCTCTGGAGGTGAAGCGGTTTGCTCATGCTGGTGAAGCCCTGAACGATCTGGGCTGGGAACAGCAGCCTGGTCACAATGTTTTAGGCACAATTACTGTAATGTTTTAGTCACAATTGCAATGACGCTCCTTTTGTCAGATCACAAATGAAGAATAAATAAGCTCCTTTCGCTCTTAAGATTTATTTTTTTTTAAATAACCAAACCAACCCACATTTCTTTTACAAACCCCAAATTTTCCAGGCTGATCAGCAAGACAGTCCCTTCAGAAGGAGAATAATGGACAGAGCTTGGGATTTTGACATTATTATAGCTGATTAATGATCTGTTATTTACAAAATGAGGTGTTACCATTCCAGAGCATTTAATAAGCACGAATCAGGCCTCGAAAGTCATAATACTGACTTAAAATTTGTTGTATTCTGGAAGTGATTATGCCCTGGACCGTTCTTATTTACTCTCTGGCCACTGAACTCTCATTCGTGGTTTTCCCCACCCGCACAGGCTCCAGTCTTTTCCTCTAAGTGGAGACCAACTCCCAGAGCTCTGCTTAAAACAAAACAAACCCCCAAACACTCACTAATACAGCAGAAATAGAGAGTGGAGATGCGATCAGGAGAGCTGGCCTCATGGCAAACTTCATTTGTTGCTCAGGGAAGGGATGGCAGTTTGTCACTGAAATTAAAAAGGAAAACATGGGTCAAAACAGTGTGGAAAAAAAAGCAACCAAGCGAAAAAAAAAAAGTTGAAAACTTGCCAGGAAAACAAGGGGCTCAGATATTCCATTTTCTGTCCGCTGATAATCGCAGGCTGCAGAGCGCAACCTGTGTGCACACCCTCCTATCCTGCCTGCTGATGTGTTTATGTCTTTGCTGGATCCCATCTGCCCGAGAGAATCGATTTATTGCTGAAAACAACCATCAGCAGAGGTTTGCTCTCAGCCAGTATGAAAACATTTCATATGCTGGTGTTGATGGAAAAAGCCCGTCCCATCCTGTGTTGTTGATACTAATTCGGGGGACCCTGTGCTGGTAACCAAGCAGGTGTTTTCCTAATGGAAGTGAGGGATTCGAGCAGTTGAAAAACACAGGTAAAAAAGCACGTCAGTTATTGGGAATCACTACTGCAAAATGACCATACTAGCTATTGCATACTAAATAAAGGATATTAATAAGTTTTTCTGGACACTGCATGAGATTTACTTGTACAACAACAGATATCAAGATAAAATGATTGCATTGAACATAGAAAAAAAGGAATCATGGGTATCTATTATTTTGACCAAATGCTTTGAAAGAGAAATCTGTGTGATTTTGAGTCAGCAACTCAGAATAATTAAATTTAGCAGTGAAAGAGAAGTATTCTCTCTTCTGCAGAAAGGCTTAACTTAGTTAAGGAATGTGGCAGGGACTCACTGTCCCTTGAGTTGCAGAAATCCTGCTCCATCTCCCCCACCTCCCCAGGCACCTTCTGTGCTTCTTGTCTATGTTACTTCCATCTGATTAAATTATGCCTGTAATGCAGAATACGTAGAATAACGCTGAACTAAATTATGTCCGTAATGAATTTCAGCTCAACAGATTGAGCTACTGCAAGTCCATAGTCAAAAGGGACTCAGAAATGCTGGGAGCCTGGGATGGGTCCCTGGGGATTTACAGCGATCTGATAGAGCAAGGACAACCATACTGAGTATTACTGAGGTTAATTTTGCAGGGCTGCCTACTTCAGCTGCAAAAAGCAGGCAAGATTTCCAGTATGTGTGTGCCCCAATACACGGATGCTTTTCCACCAACATAGTTGGTCTGATAGAAAATACTCCTGTTTGCAGACTTTTCTTTTACTTTTCCACTAGATTGTATTGACTACAGCATCTCTACTCTCTGAAGACGCTCATATTTAGAGAGAGGCAAAGAGTCCCTTGGCATCAGCACAAAAGAAAAGGGGTAATAATTTCTATACAAAGGGTTCATCCTTGTAGGCAGCTATTTTAGTACTTGAAACTTGCCCTAAACTGCCTTTTGCGATTCTTTTGGGTTTCTTGGCAGACCAACTTTTTTTCAGCCTTTCTCTGTGATACAGCTAGACCAAAACTTGAGTTCACCGAGAAATATTGCAATTGTAAACTGTCCCTTTCACATCTTCTCGGAGGATTTACAACCCCATCTAATCTACACCGAGCGATGCAATCCAGTCCCGTTCCAGGGCGTCCCTCCTGCTGAGTGACAGGGTCAGTGGTGACTGACGGCAGCTGGTGGCCTCGAGGTCACACTAACCCGTGCAAAGTCCTTGGCTTGTGTTTCACAGCTTTCTAGTATTGTCAGCACTAAGATAAGGTGGTTTTACATGTAGCTGAGCCCCATGCACAAGAGATGCCATTGTGTGGGTGTCCCTGAGAGCTCTTCTCACCCCAGTGCAAGTGTTTTCTTCAGTCCTGTGTTGTGGGGGAGGATCTGGGTAGATAAGGCTCTTACAGTCTATGGACATAAATGTATATGTATAATTACTGCTGACAGAAAAAGAAAAGATGATTGTGTTTTTTTCGGACAACAAAGAAGCTTTTTTTCTGGAGCCCATTAGAATGCTTTGCAGATTTCCAACTGATACATTTTTGTTTTATAGTGTTAGAGGCTCATGAGCTGTTTGCAGGACTGATCCACAGGCAGGAGAAATGCTGCTCTCCCCTCCCTGCCTCCTCCAAAAGTTCCTTCCAAAGCCACAGGGTCCTTGCTTTGAGGAGGCCTAGAATTATTACTGGCTTTATTAGCATCCTTCAAATGTTCTTCTCTTCTCCGTAAGAAAATATTTTCTCTCACAATAACTGCAGCTATTGGGGATGGGTTTTCTGTTGTACTGGCCAGGAACTACGGTTTGTTCTCCACTTTAACTAAACAATTTTATTTTTAATCTCATCCCTTTCTTTCATTTTTTTTTTTTTCTCTCCTCTTGCAACCTTAACTTTTTGACACAGTCTCTGGATGCCTTTTAGCGTGGTCGGTGGAAATCTGTACTGCTGCCACGCTCCTGTTATTATTGTTTTGCTCTGATACTCTGATAGCCGCAAGGATGGAGTCCTGCACAGCTTGTCCCGGAGGCAAGTAAATATTGACAGATTAATTCTTCTCACATGTACAGGCCATAAAGGAGTATCGTTTTAGGACCTGCTCCTGTGAGGTGATTAACACCATCAACTCCTGTTGCCCTTGGTGCATGTGGGGACTTTGGAGGATGCGGGTAGGACCCTCGGTGAGGGCAGTGAGCGTGTAGCACAAGGAGAATGCAGGGCACGTGTTTTGTCCCTGCTTGGAGCAAACCAAGTGCTGCACACTGAAAACGTGGTGATTTCTAGCCTGGCTGCCTGCAAAGTGCTGAATTTGAACCCACTTTACCATCCTGAGGGCTTCTCCTTCACACATCACTTGCCCCGCAGTCCTCGCAGCACCACCACAGCAGCCTTCTGCTTTTCATGGGAAGAACAACTAGGGAATTTCATGCAAAATGTGAAGTACCCAGTCATTTTTTGACCCACTGTAGACTTTAGGTAAAATACTGTTTTCACTTCAGGTGAAGTCCTGTTTCTATTCAATTCGATAGGTTTCTGGAGAGCCTTGTTGCCCTTGTGCCCATCACTTGATATAGAGAATTTTTTCATAGGGAAGTGGAATCTGCTTTCCAGAGACATTTCCTTCTTCATAAAACCAAAGCAAAACAACAAATCAACGCTGTACAGCTGTTTATTTTGTCCCTACCCGTTTTCTGCTTGTATTTTATAAACCCCCCTCTGTCTTATCAAGTGCTGGGATATTTCAGTAAAGTTTATGTAACCATTCAGTAGAGCAACTGCAGTGATGCTGATTGACATGGGCTGAGGACATAGCAAAGTAAGTTCACGCAGTAGTGATTTAAGCCAGTTAAGATTGTCTGACGATTTTATTGTCTCACCAGTGTGTACGGCTTTTGTGGTCTTGCTTCATATCTAGTCTAGTCCTAATTCTGCAGCTCTCCAGAGCATCAATTTCAGGGATGACTTTCTTTCTTCCCTTTTAAAGATGTTTCTAGGGAACAAATCTGTTTCCCTTGTAATAAACATATCAGATTGTGTCAAGCAGCAGGTTTTTTTTTCTTTTTTGTTGGTTGGTTCTGGAAAGGGGTGCCTGTTCTGTCTTCATCCCTCTCCCTGTGAGGTTCCAATGCTGCCTCCTGCTTGGAGATCTCCTGGACCAAGCCCTGATACTGATGCTCCTGGGCCCCACGATGGGGCTTCAAAGAAGGGACGGATTTCCTCTCTGTGCCCTGTCCTGCAGAGCCTTCCCTCCCCTCTGGTGTGCTTTGTGTCCCCGAGGTGGGGTGACACACTGGACTGACCTTTCCTTTCCATCCCTCCCCAGCCATGTGTGGTGTCGTTGCAACGATCTGGTTTCCCGTGTGCGCCCACCGCGAGACCACCATCATGAGCTTCGGCTACTCGCTGTACACGGGCTGGATCGGCTCTGCCCTCTGCCTCTTCGGTGGCTCTGTCATCGTCTGCTGCTCAGGAGATGCCCAGACATTCGGTGAAAACCGCTTCTACTACGCCTCGGGATCCAGCTCCCCAACCCATGCGAAGAGCGCTCATGTGTAAGAGTCCTGGGGATGTCCCACGGCTGCCATCGGATGCTTTGGCTGGTGGGTTTGTGTGCCCTGGGTTTGCTCCTACTGACACGCACCGCTGTCGGGCTCCCAGGGGGAGATTTAGAAAAGCGGCACAAAACGCCTGGTAGTTTGAAGTGTTATTGTCCCCATCTGTTCCCCTCTTCTCTTGAAAGAAAGCTCCAGCCAGCTCCTCCTCTGGGTCCTCCCCGTCTTGTCCTGATCACCTGCCCCATCTTCTTGCAGCCAGGATGACTCAGATGGTTTGGGGCTGTCATGTGGGGTTTAGGGGTTTTATTTTATTTTCTAGCTCCCCTGATTATAGGAGAGTTTGAAGCAATAAAGCAGAGATGAGAGAGACACTTTCCCACTGTTAGAAGGACTCTGGCAGCTTCTCCTACCCCATCACCACTTGCTTGTTCAAGGTCACAGCTCTGGCACGGCTTGGGCGAGAGGGTAGGGAGGAAGGCTCTGCTCTCCAACCGGGAAAATGTTTCTCTTTCGGAACAAGAGTAGGGGAAATTTTCTGCTTTTCTCTGTAAATACTTTTGTATGAGTTTGATCATTTTAGTAACAGTATTTCCCCCACCCCCACAGTCATCAGTATGAAGGAAACAGAACCTGAAGGTCCTAATTACATGGTAGATAACAGTGCCTTTTTATGTAGTTTTAAATGACTTTGAGGGCTCTAATCCCCGCACTCTGGTTTGGTTTCTTTTATTTTGTTTGTTTTGTTTGTTTGTTTCTTTTGGTTTGTTTCTTTTGTACAGATCAGTTACTAAAAATGTATTTTTACATTTTTTTTAAACTACTTGCTTTCTTCCTCTAAATTTGTGTTCTGTCTTGCATCATTGAAGTAGCACATTTTAACACGGAGTATAATGTACCTGTTACAATTCTGGTGAATACTGATGATGCCTTTGTACTTTCAGTGAAATACTGTACAATAAATAACAGAGTACCTGCAACCCCTGGCTCCTTTCTTTCCTTCCTTCCTGTGTGTTTCCATAGCTAGCTTTTCCATGACAGGGGTTTGCCAATGATTTTGAAGGTATTTTTTATAGCCATTCAGGATGAGAGGTTCTGCTCTGCTGTGAAAGTAAGTGGGCCCTTTTTTTTTTTATTTTTTTGAGGGGATGTAATATTTAAAATATGAGTAATCTTCCTGCATGGTACTGGCTGCTGTCTTATCCATTCATTCTTTCGATGTTCCCGATAGCATCTTGCACCAGAGGTACTGACTCCTGGTACTCTTCTCATCGGGGAGACTTAGCAACCCACTGAAGCGGTGGACATGTGCCCCCAGCACTGCTCGGGTGTGCTGAAGTTGATAAGTCGTGTTGCTGGAAGTGCTTTCAACTAAAATAAGAGTCTGATCTGGGGTCATCGCTCTCTTTGATTAAAACCGTGTAAGATCAAGATCTAACTCTGTCCTTACCAGAGGCTGTAGCAATTTAATTACGTTGATACAAAATCCCATCTGTTCCCAGAGATGTTAACTCAGTTCAAATGATTTGTGTAACCCAGGCTTCAGGAGCAGGAAAAGAGGAATAGTTCTGGCGTGGACGAGGGGAAGAGCCCAGGTGTTGTGTGTAGGAGGAGAGGGGATGAGCAAGGCAAGGAGACAACCAACAAAACTGTTTGGGGTGATGGAGAAGAATTTGAAAACAAGGCTGCTAGTCAAGCCCCAGTGGATTAGGGACTGACCTTTCATCTTGGTCTAAGTCAGATGGAGAATGCAAACTGGGCAACACGGCCGTGGGCAAGGATGCTGCAGCTCCCACACCTCACCTCCTCCATGCGGGAAGCTGAGGCTAGAGCATTTAAAGGAAAGAAGAGGAAAGAAAAGGAGGCTGAGGGGAGACCTTCTCGCTCTCTGCAACTGCCTGAAAGGAGGTTGCAGTATGGAGGGTGCTGGTCTCTTCTCCCAAATAGCAAGTGATAGGACAAGAGAGAGGAAATGTCCTCAAATTGCACCGGGGGTGGTTCAGTTTGGATATTAGGAAGAATTTCTTCCTGGAAAGGGTTGTCGGGCATTGGAACAGGCTGCCCAGGGCAGTGGTGGAGTCACCATCCCTGGAGGGGTTTAAAAGACGCAGAGATAAGGTTCTTAGGGACATGGTTTAGTGCCAATGTTGGGTTAACAGGTGGACTCGATGATCTTGAGGGTCTCTTCCAACCGAAATGATTCTATGGTTCTACGAATAAAAGTGAACAAGGGGGCTCCAGAAGGAGCTGGTCATGTCCTGGGCTGCCCGTGCATCACCCTCCAGCTCCGACTCACAACCCCGGCATCTGCCTTTAAGGCCCTGAGCAGTCTTGAACGCATCTCTGTTGTGTTGAGCTTTGCATCGCTGCCATCCCATACAATGTCCCCAAGGCAGGCAGCGGCACTGGGCTGCGGGCAGGACACTTGTGCCCATTACATCACAGGCAGGGCACAGGCAGTTGTTGTACGCGCTGGAGAGGCGCGATAAGTGCTGCCATTGATGTGCGGGTGCCGCGGGCGAAGGGACGGCACACAGACGTGCCAGCTTGTGCAGGCTGCCCGGGGATTGTGGATTGTGCACTGCGGCTTGAGCCCAGCGGTGGCTCTGCTGGTTAACCCTGGGGCTGGGGGAGACCTCAGAGCAGAAAGCTGCTGGAACACTGCCCTGCAAACAGCCCTGGAGTGAACCAGGAGGAAAAAGCAGGGGAAAACCTGTCTGAGGTTCTTGAGGGGGGGTTTTGGCAGAGTGTTGGTGTTGCTGGAGGGGCTTGGGCAGCAGTGCATGACCCAGTGAGAAATGAGCACTGCCAGGCAGCACTTTTAGACTTTTTACCGCCCAAACCATCGGGCTGCAACTTGACATCTTCAGGCACCTGGGGCTGAGGACCCTCGGCAGGGGCTGGGGACCCTTGGCAGGGGCTGGTGCTGGTGCCCACGGTTGCAGGTTACTGGCAGCCGATCCCTAATCCATCCCTTAAAAGACCCTGGGCAAGCTACTTGGAGGAAGGAAGAAACTTCATTTCAGGGAAGAGAAGAAAAACCCCAAACAAAACAGAACAACCCTGGAGCAACCACGGTTAAAACAGACATCTGCAACCATGGGGTGTGAGGAGATGAGGCCAAGTATGGGACGGCATATTAGTGCTGGCACTGCAGAGGGGAAGTGTTTGGAGAAAGCATAAAGAACATCAAACTTCTCTAGTTTTTTAAAGGATCAAAGCTGAAATACTTGCTTTGTGCCCTCCCAAAACTCCCCGCCCTCCCGTGGCATTCCGGGCTGGGTTTGCCACGGTGCTGTTGGCTCTTGAAGGCTTTTAGTGCTTGTTTGCTGACCCAAAGCCTCAAAGTTGAGTCAAACATAATTCTCCTGGATGGAAAAGCTGCTCCATGCCATGCCTACTATCAGCTGTGGAGGGGTGAGTATGAGCTCTGGTGGTTACCTTGCTGTGGAAGTGCTGGTCTCTGATGCTGCAGTGGAGCCCTCCCTGGCTCCATCAGGACCAGCCATAGCTCCCTGTTGTGGGGGCTGTGCCTGCAGCCTCCTTGCTCCCCAAATAACAGGAGGGACCCCAAGCGGGGGTTGCTGGTGGCTCTAAGCACCCCAAAGACGAGAGGTGGCCATGGCCCCCCGGGCCTCCTCACCACCCCAGTGCCTGTGCAGGGGGGACGGTGCCCTGACACCCCAGTTACCCCTGGAAAAGGTGGGTGCCCGCAGCACCGCGAGCAGACGGGAAGACATCAGAGCTCCCCAGGGCTTCGCACTGCAATAGTCAACCTGTGCTCATTGGCTTTAGGGTTTTGGGGGTTTGTTTTGTTTTGTTTTGTTTTGTTTTTTTTATTGCATAAACTGACAACCACTTCTTTTTTCACAACAGTGCAAGTAAATACCAAAGTCAGCCCATTCAAATGGATCTTCTACAAGGGAAATTTCGAAGCGTTTGAGGCAAGATTTGTTCATCTCTAGCTTCAGTTTAGCGTTGAAAAAACATGGGACCTTCAGGTACTGATTTGCTTAACGAAATTTATATGGGAATTTTTAATCTCTTATTTTTTGGTTTAGTCTTTCATTTAAAAGATTTACATTACGAGGGAAACTAAGACACATTTGTCTCCAGCTTTCTTTAAAAATCCATTAGTTCCTATTTGATTTTGAAATGTAAAGGCACACAATAAAGCTTTACGCGTTTATTAAAATATACAGATTTTGGTAAATTTAGATCTTTTTCTCATTATCTTGATAATATATATATATATTACATGTATAGTTGTCAACAACACAATCATTTGAAAATAAAAATCACTCCATAACATATCTGCATATTTTTGTTCTTTCTCATGACACACTAGAAGATCCCATTGTACAATGCACCAATGGGCTTTTGGAAACCACAAAAAAAAATGATAGAACAAACTCTTTTTAACAAATACATCAATTTCATACCAGAGCTGCAGAGAATTGTTACACCAGAAAGTTACCACCTGCAAAAAAAAGAGCAAGATATACACCAGAAAGACCGAACAAAACGAATTGGAGATCATTTACAAGCTGGATCTACAACATCCCACGTTGTTCAGGGTGTGATTTCTCCATCGCATGGCAGGCCTCATAACCAAGTGGTTGTAACTGTGTGGAGCGAATTTGCGGAGGGACTGAGATCTTATAGAGTCGGCCTGGAGGACTTGAGGTATTTATGCTCCATCTGTATCACGCGTTGGTGCCCTGGGAGGGCAGTCAGGTGTGGAGGGGCTGTGTGTCTCTCACCGGGGCTGGGATTGGGGTGGTGCAGCTCTGCCTGTGTCCTCCTGATGGGACAAGGGTGTGAGAACCTCCCTGAGGACACCCCGGCGGAAAGGCTGGGGTTACAGCAAAAGAAGCACTTGCACCTCCTCCCAGCATCCGACACCAACCCCGGGGCCAGCGGTGCCCGGAGTTGATGGACACACCTGAATGTTTTGGTCTTCACAGCTTTTGCTTGGGCCCATTGAAGACGCCAACACCTACTACATGGGAGAGCATGAGAGCTCCCAAATAGGAGCTGGACCCATGTGTCCCCCAGGCACTGTCACTCGGAGCAGGGTGGGGGGACCCTGCTGCAAACTGGCTTCCTTGAACACTGGCCACAAAACCCAGGTGACCTTCTCCTTATGTTCCTCCGTTAGGTGGGATGGGCTTAGGAAGAGGGTACAGCTCCCACTCCCTGCCACAGTGAGGGCTGACACAGCCCGTCCACACCAGATGGTGTCGTGGCATCAAATGCTGTTTCCCGTTGGTCCTGGGGACCTGGTGCAGCCGTCCTGGCCCATCTTTTCCCCAGGAAGGGGAAGGAGGATGGGTTAACAAGAGTAGTCAAAGGGCTTCACTCGATGCATGAGTCCAATGGAGAGGTTCCTACAGACATCAAAGAGCAAGGGATCAAGCCCTTGTCAAATTATATGGCGTAACTAGAGCGGACATGACAACAGACACTGGTACTGGTAACTGCTTTGTAGCAAGATCTTAAGGTTGCAAAAGGAATAGCAGGCTTCGATTCGACAGGGTATTTGGGCATGAGTTTGTGGTTGGGCAGGTGCCTAAATACCATGTGGAAGCAGGACGAAGACGACTACCTCAGATATGGTGTAGTACAAGAGCTGGTAGGAAAATAGCATAAATCTTTCTCCCTGAAATTGTGAAGCCAGACCTGCGAGGTGTCATCTCTCTTGGGTACTTCTAAGGCATCAAGGACGAGAGACGCCAAGCACAAGTGACAGGTGACCTTTGCAAGAGGTGCTCAACACCAGCAAAGAGGTTTTCCAAACTGGCCTGTGAGTGATGCACACATTGCAAACAGCTTTTTAGTGGGACATGCTCAGGATTTCTGCTTGTAGAAGTGTGGTAGGGATGGGCAGCAGGAGGAGGTGCTAGAGCAAAGCTTACGGGTCCTTTTGCCAAATCCTCACTCCCATCCTGAGGCCCCGGCAGAGGCCAAACCCCTTACCTTGCCTGAGATGCTCCCAGATTAAAATCTGCAGAATCAGATGCTCTTCTCCACTGGCAAAAAGATTGTAGTTTGTGACTGTTTGAGACAGGAGCTGCAAGTGTGAAACTTTTGCAGCCGCAGCCAGGGCCTCTCGATCGAGCCCATGAGCCCCAGTAGTAATGGGAACGAGTGCAGTTCCAGGCACACTCCGCACCCAGAAGCCCCCTTGTCCATGAAGGGTGCCAGGCGGGCTCTGCACTGTGTTTCGGGGGGCTGAGCTTCATCAAGTGAACCAATGGTTCTCAGCATCACATGTTGGAAATCCTGCCTCTTGCCCCGTCAATGTCCCCTGGGATGCCAGCAGCAGCCCCTGGTACCGGGGTTGGTCTGGGCTCCTCCAGGGAAGCCCAAGGGATGGACCCAGAAGCAGCCTTCGGCACCCAGGAGGAGGATGGGTGTCGCTGTCTGATGGGGAGTTTCCTTGCTATTATTTATTCAAAAAGATATTCCTCTGTTGCAGTGTTTAAACCAAGCAGGTCAGTAATGGGCTCCAGAAATTGACCTACTGGGTGCCGGCTGCTACTCAATGACTCAGCAATGTGGCTGCTGTCTGTGCCAGGGGAGACGGTGGCTGTGACCAAACCCCATCACTGCTGACAGTCCTGCAGGGATGCTGGAGATGGGGAACCTGATGGTGCTGCTGGGGGGTCATGGCCACGGCCATGCTCTGACCACACCGGAGAGATTAACCATGACAAACTATGACTTCTGCTCTGTGAGCCACTGGCTCCATTTCGTTTCAAACTGAAATATGGACATGTATAGAATGGGCAACATTTTGCTGTTTTTTTCATACAGCATCCACCAAGCCAGGGTCAGAAACAGAGAAAAAGGTACAGGGTGGAGATGGCAGCAGGGAGGGAGATTTCAACAGCTGAGTCTTCTCCTGCCAAGATGTGTCTGACCCACAGATGTTGGTATTTTGCGGGGGCACGGACATGTCCTTGGAACACCGAGGCCAGAGCGAGTGCTGAAACGTGCCCACTGCAGGGAAGGAATGATGATGAGGTCATTTTTGTAAAAGATACAACATGGTGGAAACAGCACCCAGCCTCAGATTGGTGGTGCTCAGAGAAATGGTGTGGGGTCCTTGTCGACCACTTGCATAAGGTGGATTAAGCCACGAGCAGGTCACAGCCCTTGCTGTGACCAGAAATGGGACCAGGCTCCCAGCTGCAGATTTGGGATATTCAGCTGTGCTGAAATTTCAAGGTTTGATTGAGACAAGGACTAGTTTTGATTTGCAGTATTTGGGATGCTGGGGTTCAGGGTGTAGGGATGGACACAGGGGCAGCACTATTGTGTGCACCAAGTGCCTTTGCACCAAAATGGGCCATGGAAACGCTGTGTGATCAGACCAACATCCCTGGATCCACCTCTGAGCTACTCCCTTTAAAGGGATTTGTCCATCTCCATTTCGTTCCTACCTACCTTTCTGTCCCTCCGGCTCAGATATTACTTCTGGGTGGTTCAAAGAAAAAAATGCACGTGCTAAGACAGTACTGAAAATGTAAGAGTGGCATCCTGGGGCTGCAGCCGTCAGCTGGATGTTCCCCAGGGGCAACTTGTTTCATTCCTTCACGTGGCTCCTTCCATCTCTCAACGGTCTCCCAGTTTGGCACATCTCCCAGTCCACTGCTTCTGCTGGTGCAGCCGGTACTGAAAGATCAACTGGTGCCAGAGGATCAGCCAGAATTCACCAGAGTGGGATCCGACCGGTGGTGCCAGCATGGGCCACAGGTGCATTTGGTTCAGGGTCAACGGCAACTGCACAGCACATCCCGAGGACCAGAGGTGAGCAAGGTGGCGGTTAAGGACCTGGGGAGGACAGGACAGGACGGGGGAGCCACGGAGACCCTTCCTCATCGTCTGGGCAGTGCAGTACCCCGCTGCCCACCCCACTACTCAGGCGAGTAGTCCAATTCATCGTTGGCGATGAGGGCCTCTGACGGTGGTTTGTGCCTGCCTTTGCTTTTCGACCTGCTACTCGTCCGATGGCTTTCCTTTGCTCCTGCCATTTGCTGGTACGAGAAGCCCTTGTCCTCGGAGGGACCCCAGCCTGGGTAGCCCTCAGCCTCCGTGTTGTAGGAGAAGCCATCGTCCACGGAGAAGGGGTCGACGTCCACGTCGTAGCGCTGGTAGGTGCTCTGGTGGAGGGCCTCCTCCCGGGCACTGATCTCCAGAGTGCTGTTCCACATCCCGTAGCCGAAGTAGATGAGCAGACCTGTGGTGGGCAAGAGGGAGAGGGTTGGGCCCCGGCTGCCCACACCGACCCCACAACCCCAGCTAACACGTCGCTATAAACACATCATGCCCCACAACGGCACCTGCTCCCCAAACCCACATCAGGGCTGGGTTGGCGATCCAGCCTCACTCACCACCAGCATCCCCCCATCCAGCACCAGGCTGGTGCCAGTTCGTGAGGGTTAGGTGTGTCTAAATATGCCTATATTTTTTAAGCCAGTTTATTTTGTAGTTGGTGTTTGCTGTTCAAAACTATCGAGTTTGTGGTTTTGGGCTGCCAGCTGTGACCCGAGGGCTGTGTGGGAGCGCTGCTGTCCACGTGATGGTGCCATCTGCAGCTTTGGTGGGACAGCAGCTCCCAGAAGACATGTGAAGGCTGTCAGGCTCTGACAATCTCCCTCTCCACCCCATTACCCTCTCGGATATCCTTTTCTCTTTGGAGTTTTCTTATATTCTGTCTCTCTCCTGCTCATGCTCATAGCCACATGTGCCTCAGGGTTGTCAGGATCAGTGTATTCAGTATTAAAACAGCTCTGAAATCCTGTCCTTCTCACTTCAGGATTTCCACTTCTTCTTCTCCCTCTAGTCCTACTTGATCTCACCTTCTTGCACCAATGCTTTCCCTGGAAGCAAATGTATCTGGAAATCTAATTTCCAGTGGATTCTGGGATTAACCTGCCCCAGACATGTGCATGGAGAAACCCAGACTTCTCCACACACCACAGACTGCTTGTGAGGTTAAATCCAGAATCTGTGCAGCAGGACCACACATCTCTGCTAGAAAAAACAAATGGGATGTGGTTCCCCCAACAGGGAGCAGCCATGGATGGGGCTGGTGGAGCCCATCACACCTAAATGGAGTGGCTTGATTGACTCATTGCCATTGCTGGCAGCCAAACAGGTGTTAAATGTACCCACGGGGAAAGTATTTAATCACAGCAGATTAAGTTGATGCTTTGAAGTCACTCTGTTTCCAGGTAGAAGGGTTTTTTTTTCTGGGTCTGCAGCTTCACTTATTGCCTTTCAGGTCCAAAAAAGCACTGAGCAAGTCTTCTCCAGCCCAAAGGGTGCACATGGCAACTACTGCCCAACAGCTCAGCTTGGGGTTAGAGAACTCTTAGAGATGGAGCTTCACTGTGGGACCTCAGCTGTACAGGACTGGCTCAGGATAGCTGCCATCGTCATTGCAAAGCAAAAGTGGAAATGGCAAAATGGAGGAAAAATGAGGTAGCAACCTCCCCCTGAAAGACTGAAACTATGAGACTACTCTAAACCCTGTGAGACGCCACAGGGAGATCCAAGGTCTGATCCTGTCATCTCCTGGTTCTGCCAACTAAGGTAAAGTATCTACAAACATCAGGAGCACCTGAGAAAAGCACAAGGGCTGGTGAGCCCGGTGTGGTGGCGTGTGCCTGTCCACCCCTCCTCCTGGTTTCTGCCTTTACAGGAGGTGGCAGCTGGCTGTGACCTTTGCATCAATCCTTGTTCTCTTTCCCCATCACTTTCTCCCTCTCAAGCCAGGACCCTGAACCCTGGTCCCGAAGGGGAGGGCTGCTGGTGGGTTACTTGTCCAGAGATGGACCTTTCGGGTGCTGACACCGTGCTCAGGGTCTGTTGTCTGCAACTGGGGCTCCTGTGGGCTGCTGCAATATATACATTTACCCATAGGGTTGCTATTTCTCTGTAAAGTCCTTGGCTTTGATATTGTCTTGTTGCTTCAGTTCTCTGTAGTCCAGACTTGTCAGCTCTCAGGAGGAGCTATGAGATCTGCTCTTTGTCTCTTGGGTTTATGGAGTAAGTTGCAATGGTTGGGTTGCAATGTGGGTTGCAATGTAAAGCAAGGGAAACTATGGATATGCCGGGCTCCTGGCTATGTGTCAGGAAGCCTAAATTTAGCAAAATAAAGTCCACTACAGAGCTTGTGAGTTTCAAGATCCCCCTGCCACAAAGTTAAGGACTTAGACCAAGAAAAGTAGATACAGTCCACAGATCCCTTGGCTCTGTCTCTCCCAGGGATGCTGGGGTTGGGTGGCTCTGGATTTTGGAAATGCAGTGCTGAGATTTTGGTGTGGGCTGCTGAAGGGCTCAAGTGTGTGAGATAGCAAGAAATCAGGCAGATTTCTGTAGGAAACCTGCCTGTGAGGCAATTTACAGAACCCAACTACTTTGTATCAAAAGACTTATCAAAATAGTCACCTTTGCACAGAGCAGTTTACTTCCATCAAACTGACATTTTCTGGAGGTGTAATTTGCCATTTAGCTCTGGTTCAGGGGCTTGATTGACCGAGGTTTCTAAGAACTTCAGGATGACGGGGCAAATGCAAAGCACTGGGTATGTCCCCGCTGAAGAAGCATCAGCCTGAGCACTCTAATTAGGGAAGTGATTATTGACATCCTTTCAGAAGAGTGTCAGTTAAAAAATGTAAAATAAATGAACCTGGGACTCACCCACAAAACACCAGACAGCAAATCGGATCCACGTGACTGTGGAGAGCTTCAGCATGAGATAGATGTTCACCAGCATAGCAAAGGCAGGAACAAAGGGCAGGCAAGGCGCCATGTAGGGCAGCTTCTTGGGGTTTTCTGGCTGCTGCAAGATCACAAACACCAGCACAACGATGAGCAGGATCATCAACACGACAAGGAGGACAGCCCACCAGCTCTGCTCATAGATGTAGTCTGCCCCAAAAATGATGAAGGAGCAGAAGATGAACATCAGGACGAAGAGCAGGAGCACACAGGTGGTGACCGTGTGGCCGGTGGCCGCCGTGGGCCGGTCCATTTTCCCTGGCAGTCCAAGGTGGATCCGCATTGTGTAGTAGCGAGGGCCAATCAACTTCTTCAGCTTGATGAGGTAGATGTTCTCAGACTCATCTGCCTCTATCCCTGACGTCATGTCAACCGTGCCGTAATTGGGGTGATTCACGTTGTAGGTAGATTTATCAGATTTCCCAATTAGCATCTCATTATCCCCCAGCGATGGGAGATTTTTTGCCCCGCACGTGTTGGTTGGTGGGCCAGCAAACTCTTCTCCTTCGCTCCCTGGGGAGCAAGCTTCCTTCTCACAGTCGGCCAGGATGCCCTCCTTCTTCTTGGTGTGCTCCTCGGAGAGGAATTTGACAAAGCCATCGATATCGCTCTCAGGCTGGTATCGGAGGAGCAGGACGCAGACAGAGACCAGTGTGTAGGCGAGCAGCGTGCCGATGGACATCATTTCTATCAGGTCCCGCAGGCTGACCAGCAAGGAGAGCAATGCTGCGAGGAATCCGGAGACAATACAAGCCACTACAGGAGTTTCCGTGTAAGAACTGACGTGGGACAAAAATCTGGAGTGCAAAACAGTTGCAGGAAGTTAAAATAGCAGATTGTAGCAGTTCCCTGTTGCAATAACCCTGACCGGGCTGGAGGGGCCAGGCTCAGAGCTGCGAATCCTTTTGCTCTTTCGGACCTTAAACTCCAGACAGCCAGAGACTGGAAATATTGCTGAGGCTGGATCTGGAGGTAGATCTAGATCTGTGCGATCTGAAATGGGCAATAGGACTCTTGCAAATAAGTGCCAAAATTTTATGCATATAAGCTGCTTTCCTTTGCAAGTAACTCTTGAATTAAATGCTCAACCTCCCATCAGCTGAATCTCAAGGTACCAGCACCAAATGGGAAACCTTTGCTTAGATCTCTCCTGATTTTTTTTCCCCAGGATTTTGCTTTGGTGTTGCCCTGTTCTGCAAGCACCGAGTCTGTGTGTGCTCGCTGCTCCCAGGGTGCAGGACAGACCCCATCCCAGCAAGCACATTTCCCCTCCGGGTCCCAAGAGAGCAAAAATAAATGCCACCATGGTCATGACTGACCTGAAGAGCAGACCGTCACCAGCCATGGCGTAAATGACTCTCGGCATTGGGAAGAGGGAGCCCAGCAAGCTGACGGTCAGGCCGGCCACAGACCCGATGGCAACGATGAACTTGGCTGCATAAAAGCCGTGGACCACAAACATTTCCATCAGTGGGGACTCCGTGTCGATGGCATCGTACGGCACCATCAGGGTGAGGATGATGCTCACCTGAGGGAGGTGAGAGGAGCAGGGCACAGACGTCAGCAGCAGCTCTGGGTGCCACCGGGGACTCGCAGGGTGTGAGGGCTGCTTCTAAAGTGTGGAAAGCTAAAAAATTTCAAGTCTGATTGCATTTGTACCCATACATCCCCTGTGGAGGAGATGTAAATTCTGGAGGTAAGGCCTGTGCGTGCTTTGCTGTGGGGTGGTTAATCCAGGGGACTGCAGGGCCTCGGTTTCTGCCATCTGAAGACAAGAGCGTGACACCTTGAACCTTGCTGCAGTGGTAACACAGGAGGTTGGTGGGTCTCTGTGGGGTTAGTAACACTAGCATCTGCCGTGTTCCTGTGTGGGCACAGTGCTGCTGGAGTCATGCACCTCCATAGGATAACCCCAAACTCAAGATGGCATCACTTGGGAACACTCTGGTCTTATCTGAGCCAAAGACAAATTGGCTTTGAGGGAAGCCCACCATACTGCAGGAGAGGCAGTGGCTGAGTTTCCTTGAAAAGATCCGAACAATATTTTTTCTCTTTCATTACTCAATTTTGCTCTTTTAGAGAGAAAATCCCTAAGTACAGACATGCATCTATTAGGGTGCAGGGCAGTTGGACATTGCTGCTGCCACATGTCTCTCATGGCCATCCCTGCCCATCTTCCTCCTCTACTTGGACCCTCTTCCACATCTCCCTCAAAAACGCGGACGAAGGTTGCTGCAATGCCGCTGCTCCTTCAGCTTTGCTGCACTTCTGGATGCAAAACCAGCTGCAGATGGGGATGAGGCATAGGAAGAAAAAGTGCCGCCACCATCTCCCTGCAGCAAGCAGAGGGATCTCGGCAGGGTGACAGGAGCTTGGGGACAAACCCGGCTGGAGTGAGGGGAGCCTCAGCAGAACACTGCAGTCACATGGAAGCACAGCTGATGTCTCAGTTCCCA
Organism: Pampusana beccarii; assembly: GCA_013399365.1. Classification (NCBI taxonomy): domain Eukaryota; kingdom Metazoa; phylum Chordata; class Aves; order Columbiformes; family Columbidae; genus Pampusana; species Pampusana beccarii. The sequence goes on along the minus strand of VWYH01006850.1, from coordinate 239,978 downwards.
CCAAAGAAAGGGCCCTTGTTTGAGGGTCAGATTGGCACCCCGGCTCATGGGGAGGGAAGCCATGCAGATGCCCAGAAGGGGCATGCTATGTATGTATTTAAATATATATATATATATACATATATATAAAAAATATATAAAAATTTATGTACATTTACACATAGCTAGTACTTACAGACACATATGCTGTCAAGCATGTGACAAGTGAAGCCGTGATGGCATAGGGGATGGAGGTGTTGGGACTCTTCGCTTCTTCTCCTGTGGTAGCGATGATGTCGAAGCCGATGAAGGCATAGAAACACGTCGCGGCCCCTTTGAGCACCTGCATGGAGGATCAAGCATCTGAGTGCTAGGAGGGAGGCTGGCACTCACCCGGGGAGAGGGACTGAGGGAAGATGAAGGAGCCCAGTTCTGTTCAGTCTGAGTTAAAGGGTGAGTGGGGCAGATCAGGAGGTACAGATGTTGAGCTGGATCTTCCCAGCTGGGGACTGACCCTGCGAGCTCTTGTAACTCAGTGGTCTGGTCTACAGAAAAGATTTCAATGTGTGGCCCAAGCCACTGAAGGCATCTGCAGCTCACCTATGATGTACCACAAACATGCACCCGTGCAGTGCCCGAATCTGCTGGGAGATCCCAGCAGCGATAGAGGAGACAATTAACTAATTCCAGGTTTTCTTTCACAATAATCCACCCCAAATCTGTTTATATTAGTAGGGATTTGGAGCATGTTTACACATTCCATCTTAGCGAGACGTCTCATGTGGCAGCAAGATCCGCTAGCGGAGGAAGCAGAAGGGAGCAGCAACAGTCAGATGCACCGCTCTCCAAACAACCTCTGTTTTACTTGGAAGCTGCAGACAGGTTAGGAGCACACATTGGAGCACTTGGATGAGGAATTATTTATACTGTTTAGTTATTTTTAATGTGATTTTTTGAAAATATAAAATATTAGCAAGGACATTTACACGGAAGAAACGCTGAAGCGGGGTAAAGACTGTGTGGGTGTAAGGAGTGAGCTGATTTGCAGTTGTAAAACTCTCACATACATCTAGATAGATGGCTGGGTACCACATGTCCATCACACCTCTGTCATCTCAGCTGTCTAGTGATGGAACAGACAGTAAAATTCACCCGTTTCAGGTGACTACCTGTAATTACCTTTTTAAAGTATGCCCTGTGCTCCTGGGGATCTCATGCTTGTGCTGTGGTGGATTTCCTGTTTCCTTTTACAAACAATTTGGGAGACAAACAACCAGCTGAAAATGATGGGAAGGCTCTATTGATTTTGATGTGCTTTGGATATATATCTTTTAAAACAATATATTTTTGCCAAGAGATATTTGGTGGGTTGAACTAGAGCAAACCAGCTATTTTCTGTTTGCTCTTTTTCATTCCTATTGTGTGGCATAAAAAGCCAAGCGCAATCTAAAGGTTAAGATGATCTCTGATTTCAAATGGGCCTCAGTGCTCTTCTCCTCAGTGTTGTTCTCTGGCAGAGAGGTATTGAATTACTGAAGGGAGGTGCAGGGATTGTATGGCAGCTTGGGAACCTTTCAGTAATCAAGAATTTTAGTTTACTTTACTTTCTTGCTTATTTTTTCTGCATAAAACCCTGATGGAGTCGAGCAGTGTAAATCTGAGAAATTATCTTGGGTTTAGGCCAGCAGAGATATTTTCAGTCTCTGTTCATCCTTGGATAAAAACCAGTGCAAGCAAGCTAAAAAAGCCAACTATGTCCAAATTCTCAGTAAGCTTTGAGGGAACATCCATAAAGTAAGTGCTGGCAGGTGGCATTATGAAGTGCTCAAAACAAATGCTTGAGAACATTGTTGTTGAGAACCAGCCAACACAAGTATCTCCCCCTCAGCAAAGGCTGAGCCAGCTCCTCCTGAGCACCCTGTCTTGGATGGCCACCACATCTTGCTCCATTGCCTGGCAATTAGTAGCATTTCCTGACATACACTTTCATGTGGAGTTTGGTTCTCCAGGAGGGCATTTTGGAAAAGTTCTGAGTTTATTCCAGGAGGTGGCAGGAGATACGGGCAAAGCATTGCCGTGCCCTTCGGGTTTGGAGGAGCGAGGAGGTCCGGATCCAAGGCTGCAGTGGCGGAAGTTGGAGGTCCCTGGCCAAAGAGCAGGTGGGTTTGGCAGGGTTGAAATTTGGGGAGGGCAGTGCAAGTGGGGTGCGTATACCAGAGCAAAGCTGAGCGTGTGGCAGGTGGTGGCACTGCTTGGGTGCTGCATGTCCCCCTGTGCGCCCAGGACTTACCCCCGGCCATCCAAACGGCAGGAATTGCCCTTCGGCCCAGTTGTCACTTTTGATGTAGAAGAGACCAGCAATCATGATGAAGATCCAGACTGCCAGGTTAATGACGTTGAGAACGTTGTTCAGCCCCACCGAGTTCTTCACCCCCATGGCTACAATGATGGTGACAATGACAGCAATGACCAGAGCAAGAAGGTCAGGGTAGGACTCCTCTCCTTTCCCTAGGTAAGAAAAAAGAGATGTGTAACTCTCCACCCATAGCTGTGGACGATATCTCCAGAAACTCTATGGGAGCTTTTAGAAATGCTTTTCAGACCCTGAGGCTTTGCAGAACTCCTTGATCTCATTGCAAAGGTGGTCTCCAGATGCCCCTACCTCTGCTAGCTAATACTGTTTTATTAAGGTGATAAATCCTGATCCTTCAAGACACTGTTAGGAGTTTTGGGAGGGCAGCAAACAAATGATCAGGTCCCAGTTTCCACAAAATGTATCGGCTAACTACTGATTAAAACTCAAACATTAAGTTTTCATGACACAGGTACAGCATAGCTAGCTGTTTTACTTACTGGTAGGAACCATGGACTATTGCTGGAACTGCTGGTCATAACCATCACAGCCTGAGCTTCTACATGGCAGCATGGCAGGCACTGGCTTGTACTCTCTAAAGAGACTGTTAATGGGGCCGAGCAAAGTCCTTGCACTGGGTGAAGTGCTCGTGCACTGTCTTTAGCCTCTGACATTCCACTAATTTTCCGGGTGCTTATTCTGCTAAGTGCCAGCTCATTGCAAAGGGACTCAAACTACGGGTGTATCCCACACATCCTGAATCCAGTATGGGAGAAAACTGCAAAGGCAAAGTACCAGAGGCAGATGGCTTGTAAATAATAATAGAATCATTTTGGTTGGAAAAGACCCTCAAGTCCATTAGGTCCAGCCATGAACCCAACACTGGCACTAAACTATGTCCCTAAGAACCTCATCTACGTGTCTTTTAAACACCTCCAGGGATGGTGACTCCACCACTTCCCTGGGCAGCCTGTTCCCAATGCCTGACAGCCCTTTCTGTGAAGAAATTTGAACAACGAATGAAGCCTAATATCCTTGTCTGACTTCCAACAAGCTTCCAATTACTTTCCAGGCCCTAACTAATGCAGGTAGCTACACAGAGTGTGACGCACCTAGACCGTTCAATGTCCCGACGCTGTTGATCATCCAGCGGCTGATGGTGTGGTTGGCCAGCGAGTCGAACATGCTGCTGAGGGCGCTGGCGCCCGCGGCCGTGCCGATCAGGTACTCCAGGATGAGGTTCCAGCCGATGAAGAACGCCACGAACTCCCCCACCGTCACGTAGCTGTAGGTGTAGGCAGAGCCCGTGGTCTTGGGGACCCGCACACCAAACTCAGCGTAGCAAACGCCTATTTAAAATATGGAGCAATGTAAGGAAAATGTGTTTGGGAAAGGAAAAAGCAAAACTGTCTCTATTCCACCTGCCTGGAGGTGACAGGAGGTGCCCAGGGCTGTAGGCAGCATCAGGAGGAGCACAGAAGCATCAGCTCTTCAGTAAGAGATTTCAGCGGACCTTAATAATTTCTAAACTCCTTGTGTACTTACTATGTCAGGATAAATATATTTCAATATATTTCAATAAAAACCTGACCCTGACATGTTGCTGTCTTAAAACAACCATTAACTTTTATTTAAAAGGAATAGATGGACTTAGTAATAAATTCCCCAAATGTTAGTCAGAACAAGCGCTGGAAGGGTGCACTGCATCCTGCATATTTAACACTGATGAAGCCTCTGCCATGAAGACCCCAGTTTAGCTCATACGGGTTAATGGACTGTTATTACAATTATGTAAACACATAGTAATTATCAAATTCTTTATCAACTACTTTTTGCTGTTTAGAAGATAATAATTGCTTCAAAATTGTAATCAGTTCAGTATATAGAGAGGAATTAATAATTTAGAAAAATGTGGTGAGGTTGCTGCTCTTACTGTAAGTGCAGTATTTATGCAGTACAAATGCAGAATTATTGAACCCGTAAGCTGAATTTGGTGCTACTTCTTTTCTTGGTATTGGAAGGTTTTTGTATTCCATTCACTGTTTAATGTCTGTGCACGTTGCTGGCAGCGCTTTTCAATGGGACTCTTCGAAACTTGATTTCTGTAAAGCAGGCCTAACTGCAGGAGCAGCAAGACATCCTCATCATCCAGCCCTACAGAGAGTCATTATTCAAAGATGATGAAAAATGCATGCACTCAGCAAAGGTAAGACACTCACAGATAACTGCAGGCCTGAATGATTTATAAAACAGGTGCTCTGATGAGGACAAGTATCTAGTTTCTCTCTTCGATGGCCTTAAAAATCATACAATCTTTCTTAAAGGCAGCTCTACTTATAGCCAACAACAAGATAAAGCTTAAAGAGGATTGTTATTGATACAGAATGATAACGGCAAAGCAAGGATATTAATATGTATAAAATGTTTGAGCTTTCAATTACTCTGTTAGGATTCCAAAATAGAAGAGTAATCTACTATGTATTGCAACACGTTGTGGATATCTGCATTAGGTATCAGCATATATTAAGAAAACAAACTGGTTTTTGTAATAGTATGCAGTATCCAGTCCAGCAGACATGAGATGCAAGATCTGCCATCAGTCCCTGATTGCCACTGCCCATGTCGGGTGACATTAATCAAATCACTTAGAGGTGCTGCAGGTTCAGAAATGGGGTTCACACCACCTTCCCTCTCTGCTTGAAAAGAAAGACAATACGTAATTTATTAGGATGTAGACTTTATCTCATCAATCTCTGCTGCATCAGTCATGTATTATTATTATTATTGTTGTTGTAATACAACTGCTAAATAAAACTGTGTTACTCAGTTATTCCTTGGCAGTCCTGGCTATTTGGCATCTCATCCCCCAGCAGCCGGAGGGGTGCAGCTTTCCCTTTGCCCCCGCACAGCCAGCCCACACAGCTCTGGGAGTGCACCCACTCCTTGCCACAACTCCTTGAATTTGGAGACAGTTTTATTTTTTTCCACCAGTCAAGAGTGTTTGCAAGTTTCTGCAGAAAACAAACTAATGCAGTAGTTGTTTGGGAGGGTATTTTTTTTTTTTACAGAAGACCATTTCTTTTCCTTGAATATCGGCTGCACTGTGTAATTGGTGTGACAGTCATTCTGCTGGCGTAATTATAGAGTTATTGACATTATTCAGAAGGACATAAACACAGCTGAGCAGTTTGGTCCATGACATTGTCCCTTCCTAGATCCCATCTACAAGCCCCCATTTTTCAGAAGTAATTGACCTCTCCATTCTCTGGTTATCTTGTTTAAGGGTAAGAGGTGACACCTGGCGTGAGGACACAGAGGCACCATGAGATATCCTATAGGGCACTGGCACTGTGGGAGTGATGTTTCAGGTGAAACAAGCCTTTGGGGAGCGGCCTTTCAGCGGTGCTGGAGGTAACACCAATTAATTCATGTTTCCACACAAGAAATCCAGAGGGACTATCCTCTGTGAAAGAAGAACAGCCAATTTATCGGGGCAGGTGTAGGGCAAAATCCCATTTTCAGCAAGCCACTGAGCATATCCATTGTGTTTCACAGTCTCTGTGTGCAGATATATAAAAGGCAACTCCATAAATAAAGCTTCCTGAAAAAAAGGACTCCCGTTTCTTCAGGACCACCCAAGCAGCTCATGACCAGCTGCAGCCCCTTATCCCAGCTCTTGTCCTGCAGCCCGGCAGCACCTGAGGCACATGCTCAGCTCTCCCCTGCTCTGCTGTGCATCTCGGCTCTTGATGACTCTGCAGTACCAGGTAAGAGCATCATGATGTGCTCCAAAATTGTGTGGCTCAGTGCCTGAAGTTCCCATGAAGGACTGTTGGAGTTGCAGAGCAGTTCCCACGGGAGAGAAAGTCTCTTTTCTTGCACAGCATGGCACCCAAGCTTGTGGGGTTGTGTGGCAGAGCAAACTATCCCACACTGGTGACCACCGTGGGGGAGGACCTGGCCCTTGCCTGAGCTCACAGTGAGGCGTTTGCAAAATGTGATCAACAAGGCTGTACTACTTTAAGAAAGGAGATCACTACAGGGACAAGCAACAGCTGGTGGAAAAGGCTGTGGAGAGGGTAATGGGGGTGGGTAAGATGCAAACTGCTGATTTTTGACAAGAAGGGGTTTTGGTTAGAGATGGGGGTGAGGGTGGAAAATCCTGGTGGTCACAGTTGATGGAGGGAGACTGAGCGGTCCCAGGGCTGGAGGCTTTGTGGAGGGAATTTGGGCAAATATTCCTGATTGAGAGCTGAATAAAAGGCCTTCTAGTGAGAAAATGAGAGAGATTGATTTAATTTAATTTATCAGTTTAATTGATTATACTACGTCTGTAAGTACCCTGATGGGGCACAGGTTGCTTAAACCCAGGGGAAGGCATAACTGGAATTTTTCAGGTAGATGAAATTGGAAAGACCTCTACCTGAAAGCAGGCTAAACACTGCGGAGGGGTTTCCCGCCAGTGGGGCTTGCCTGGCAGGGCTTCCCTGTTGCTGTTTGTCAGGGGAGCTGACGGCTTTCTGGAATGGGCTGTTTTTAGTCAAACCCCTCCTGGACTCAGTTTGCAGGCAGTGGGATCTGACTCTATGATCTTCAATACATCAAGGGAAAGCAGGTGACCTAGTGGTCCCATCTGGCCTTAAAACCGTGAGAAACTCCTTAAAATCTGCCTGTGCACACTTATATGAGCTCAGTACCCAGTACTTTGGGAGTGACTGTGATGCGAGAGCTGAAATTGCTTCCCCTGTGAGCCCCATAGCCTGTCCAGCTCCCGAACCCTCGCTCGGTTTTACTTGCCAAAAACGTGTTGCTGTTATAAACAACAGCAGCGTCAATGATGAAGTGAGGAAACGGTCAAGGAGACTATCAAAACACCGCATCCTTCCCAAAACGCTTTCCCAGGGCTATAAAAGCAAGCGGAGATGAAAGCTGAGCGGGAAGCGGCGTGGGCTCCCGTAGGCGGGAGGAGCTCCCTGCTGCAGGGCAGGGCTCGTGTTTGGGGTGAAAAAGCCCCTTTTGGAGGATAGTGTGTTTTTTTTAAGATGAGATCCACCCCAGCTCTGTTTGCTCTTGATTTCCCTCATGGTCAGTGAAACCCTTGCAGAGGAGAGAAAGCAGGTGGTGGGAAGAGATAAAGACACTGATGTTATCTACTGCCTGGGTTAAAAAATGTGTGGTTTGGTTCATTTGTTGTGTTGGGATCTCAAATGAGCATTGGATCTCATTGCGTGGTCTCAGCTCTTGTTCCGGACTGAACCAGTGACAGATGTGTCTGAGCTGTGCTGTCACTGGGGTCTAACTGGGGAGCAGGGAGGCAGGACTGTTGGTGTGGCGGTCCCCAGCCGGCATCGCGGGGATCTTGCCCTGGCGTGGCTTTGGGGACAGCGCGACACTCGTCCCCGGGCTGTGCCAGGGTTGTGCCTCTGGGGTGCAGGGGCATAGGGGGTTCAAACTCACACAGACTCTGGTGGGGTCTCCCTGGAGCAGCACCACAACCCCCAGGGACAGAGCATGATGTGCTTCTACCTCCCCCTTCAAAAATCAAGAGACTTGAAAAGCTGAGCTGGGTCATTTTGCTGTGTTTGCTGTTCCCGTCTTCTATCAAAGCCCTTTGCCATTTACTCAAGTTTCCTTATTCAACCTGCGGATAAAAGCTGGATACCAGACTGACACAGCGTGCGAAGTCCTCTGAGCCGGGAGAGCAGGAACATCACATCATCGCGTTAGCACTGATCTGGAAAGGACAAATGCCAGCAGTACTGGCTTCATGTGGAAACCGCAGCTCAAGCCATATGCTCAGCTGGGTTCCTACAGAGGAGACGGAATTCACCAGCTTTTCACTAAAATATGTAATTCCTCTCCACATGTTTGTTGGGTTTTTTTCTTTGGAAATTCAAAGAATCATCCTGTGCAAATAGGAGCTAATAAAATCAACCCCAAAGCTAACTGAAGAATTTTCTAACTGTTAGCCACGTTCAGAATAAAAAAAGCCAGGCCTGGTGCTACCTAAGCCACAGATCCCCTTTCTGTTGAAACAGGGTTTCCCACAAGCCATGTTATATGCTTTTGCTCCAGTGCTGTGGCTTGGCCACATTCTCTGCCTGGGATACATGCTGCAAAACTCTCAAATGTTTCAAAATATATTGACCATAGCCTCCATCCTCGGGGAAGCCACCAGCAGCTCATCCAGGTAATTATGCTTGGGTTGCTGGCTCCCAGTACAAGGTTTTGTCTGAAGTTTGGGCAATGAGAGACAGTGCACTCCATGAGCTGGGTAAGGCCAGTGGAAAAGGGTTTTTCAGTCTATGGGGAAGTCGCTACCTCCTTGTAGCTTATGCTCTTGAGCATGGGTCCTGGCAGCTGTCCACCCATTAATGGAGCCAGCGGATACGTGACATGTCATGTTACTCAAAAACCCACCCACACAACTCACCTGACAAGATGGAGGCAACAGCAGCAATGATGAAGGAAACAATGACCCCGGGCCCCGCCATCTCCTTGGCCACCAGGCCAGACACCACGTACATGCCAGTGCCCACGCAGCTCCCAACGCCGAGGGAGATGAGGTCGAGGGTGGTGAGGACCTTGGCCAGCCTGGAGCCCTGGGCGGTGGTGGTGCCCGTGCCCTCCAGCATCGACTCCACCGGCTTGGTGCGCAGGACGCGGGTGCGCAGGGCATGGCCCGCGGCCCCCCATGGCACCCGCCGGGGGTCCAGGCGCGAGAAGAAGCCGCTCATGGCTGGTGCTGGGCTCCGCAAAGGTGGGTCACGGATGGTTTCGGCAGCACCTGCTCAGGGCTGCGGCTGCATCTCCCTCCTGCTCGGGTGGCCCGGCTGCAAGAGAGAGGAACACAGTTTTCAACTGAAATAGCAAAGAAAGAGGGATGTGCTCCACGTGGAGGAGCCAAAAGGGGCCCCCAAGCTGGTTTCTGGCTGAGCTCAAGCACTAGGAGAGCCCTGGGGGATGAGGGGAGTTTCGCTTTTGCCAGGGCTGCTGCTCTGGGGAAATTTGCTTTCTCCATCCCAATTGCTTTGTACAACGCAGATGCTCTGCCCCCCTTTATCTCTGTCTGTATGGTTTTAGTTATTAATACAGCTCCGTAAGCAGCAGGAACCTGATACTCTCCAAGTGCTCATTACATGGCTTAATTGCTACTAAAAGTGATGATGGCTCTCTAGAACGATGAGGTGCTGGTGGGGACCAAGCCTGACCCTAAGCTGGGCAGCACCGCAGGGTGTCCTGGGAGTGGGGATGCTCCTGTGGGCACCATGTGTCAGGCACCATTGCCATGCCTGTCTACATGGGACCTTCTGCAGGACATTGCTGTGCTCCACCTGTACTGCAAAAGAAAAAAAAAAAAGAGAGTCTGGGACCGTAACTTTGCTCCTATATCCAGTGTGTTGGGACTGCTGCCTGATTGTGCCTGGCTGTGGGGTTTGATCACCACAAATTGGCCGTTAGAGAGACAGGTGATTTATTTGGTGCTATAGAGGTTGATTCTTCCAGCTCTCTGACTATTTTTATGTGTATATGTTACCATCATCCCGGTGAACTCTAGACGGGAAAGTTTTAAAGGGTGCTGCTTGTTCAGGTCCCAATGAATTGTGCAGTTAAAAAGAGTCCTTGGTGTGTTTTCTTCGTTCAACTTATCACCTCAGTTTTGTAGTTATTTAAATACTCTTTATACTCTTTTAGGAATACTTTTTTCTTTTTCTTTTTTNTTTTTTTTTTTTTCCTTTCCCTCCCTGGAGTAACTGCAACAAGCTCTGGGGTTTGTCTTCTGTGTAGTTAAACCAAGCTGAGAGAGAAGCTCAGCAGACACTTTCAGATTGTCTTAAAATTGTCTTATTATTCCGAACCATGAGATTGTCTTAAAAATAATGGAATTCTGTTGTTTTGCTCTTTCTCTGTGCTTTATCATCTTGAGTCATATTTTTCAAGGACTATTCAGCAACTGCCATTTCCCATTCTCCTTTCTGCTGTTTTTTAGCAAACTGCATAGTTCTCAGGCTAACTCCTAATACCAGCAGTAATGACTTTCTAGTGACATGCGATGACTTCTTGACTTTGAAGAAAATAACAAGAATTGACAATCTCTGAATGCTAATATAAGGGAACAGAAAAAATAGCTTATTAAATATGAATTTTAGCCTGGCAGCTTCTTCCCTGTTAATACAGAAATATCTTTTTTTTAAAATTGCTTTGAAGACAAAACCATTATTTTCCCATCTTTGCATCCAAACCAAATTACATTGTGTCTACCAGGCAGCCTTGTGTTGCTAGAGTTTATTAAATAAAACGCAGCATTCATTTCACGTTTTGGTTGATCACAGTTCAAACTGTGCTGATTTTTTTACGTTGAGCAACCACAAGCTGTAAGGCTGGGTGTTCTAGCTAAGAAGAATAATAAGGAAAATTTGTGACCGCTCTTGAACAAATGTCCATCTTTAGGTTGAGAATAATAACTGGGTTTGGGTTGCTCCAGGGGTCAGCTGGTCTGCAGCATGGGCTGTATCTCAGGCTAGGTTTTACTTCCTGGTTTAAAGGAAGGTTCATGTTTGATGGGGACAGCTGAGCCAGCTGGGATGAGGTGGAGCAGCCCTTGGGACAACATGTCCCTGTGCTGGTGCCTCCAGGGTGGCTCCGCTTTGCCAGAGCTGTGTCTCAGCCACAGAGGAAATAACTCTTCTAACCAAAGTGATCACCACCCAAAGTTCATCCTCCTTTTATCCAAAGCACAGCATCTCTGAAGCACAGGCTGGCCAAGAGGTCCTGCTGCACTTCACCCAACCACTTCCCATCCTTTACTTACTTATTTTACTTACTGGGATTTTAGGATGCTCCTAGATGAATTCGAAAGTCTGAGCTTGCTATGCTTAGGTTAGCACCAACTTGACTTAAACTAGCCAAGAAGCTGGGCAGAAGTATCTGTCTGGTTTTTGAACAGTTGCAATCTAAACACCCTTATTTCTGCAAAGCTTTTGTCATGTAGTTTGTACTGTAGGAAAATATCTTTCCCAAGTGAGTCCATCTTTGGTTTACTCATTGCAAAAAAGCATTGCAAGGTGAGAATAATAGATATTGAAGAGTCAGCTCTTAATTCTTGTACAGAAAAGCATAATGACAATCAGTGTCTGGAAGTTGAGGCTGGACAAATAAAAGTTGGGTGGTTAACTACAGGAAGAGATGAACATCAGGAAGAGCCGATTTGTCTCTTTATGTCTTTATACCATTTCTGGGTGCTTTAATGAAGGTTGTACTTCCCACAGAGGAGCCAACGGGCCACCAGAAGAGGTAGGATGGTGTGGGATGGAGGTGCTGAGGCTGTGGGCTGGTCCTTGGTCCCATCACCAGCTTTGTGCTTTGGCATGGGCAGACCTGCCCTATGTTTTAGGGGGTTTGGGACTGACGTGGTTTGAGATAAGCAGTTTTTCATTATCTTGTCTGCAGTGTCTGTGGGTGGCTGATGAAGAGTCTGGGGAGGGTGGCATATGCTCAGGTCTTGCAGGAGGGATCCACATCCACACCTGAACAATCAATGCATCTCCCAAACTGGAGAGAGTTGGGCATGACTGATTCAGACAGCCCAGTTAGCTCTCAAGGCACATCAGGGTACAGAAACGTTTTTCCACTTCTTGCACAGAACCTCAAGGGAAGACATGTCAGTCTTGTCCAGAAATAATTTTTTAACACCTAAAATAATGAAAAACTTAAATATTTTAAATCATTTAAATTTAAAGAAGGAACTGGCTGGTGGATTTGTGATGTGCCCAGATTTAGGCTGCTGAACTGTTCCAGCTCCCCAGGGCCAGGCTGGGACTGGATCCTCCTACATGGCTCCCCATTGCCCTGGGATTCATCCAGCCCCTCCTGAGCCACCAAGGGAAAACACCTCCGAAGCATCCAAATCGAAATAATTCTATAATTGCCGCTATATTCAATTAAAAGCGATCATTCGAAACTGTTCCAGATGTTTAAGCGAGATCAGCATATTGCTGCTCTGTAGCTTGGAAAACATCCTTTCACCTCACTTGAAGCCATAAAAAAACATCTCATGGATGGGAACCATTTACATGGGGCAGAGATGGTTCATTTCTGCTCCGCTCCGCTGACCTTTGCTAGCTAGAAGCACGCAGTGAAAGTGGAGTAGAGTTTTTATTTGTGGTTTTTGTCTGTTCTCTTCATGATAAACTCGGGAAGCTCAAGGGAGCTGCTCAGCTCTCCATCATCAGGCAGTCTGGGATGATGTTTCCCCGGCTGCCACCTTCCCGGCTGGCGCTTGCTGCTGCCACCGCGTGCTTGTTAGCAACTCCTGTTTGTACCGAAACACTCTTCTTCATTAGGGTAAATTAACTAAAACAGCAATCAGGTCAGAAGGAGAGGCTTAGGTATTTCCAGGCATGGATCTTTCTTGGTGTTGGGGTCAGTGCTTAATTATTCCTGATGTAAAGCTGCTTTCTGCCCGCTGCCCTGTGCTGGTGGGGTGCAGCATGGTACCCTCTGGCATCACCCATCCTTGTCACCCCCCGCGACTCCAGCTTCCCCAAACCTTGTCTGGTGCTTTGAGATGGCTTATTTGATTTTTTTTTTTCCGTTAATGACTTCCCTCTGTCCAGGACTCCATAGGGGTATCCTTAAGCAAAAAGGTCTATTAAAAAAATGTTGGGAATGCAACAAGAAACAGGACATTGATGGTTATAAGCGAAAAAAGAGAGCTGCCGGTGGTATATTGATAGAAAGCCAGTCAGGGGCATTCATTAAGAGGAAGAGGTTGGATTTGCTCTGGTTTTCATGGCTCGCAGAAATAATTCTTATAGAGAAAAAACTTGCTAATGCCCTGGCAAGCAGCTGGGTCAGGATGAACCTCAGCACAGGGGACAGTAGCACCCAGTTTGCTGCAGGGGCTTTTATGGAGGAAGCCCCTTCCTCCTCGCCCAGGGGAGATGTGGCCCAGACATGCGGGATGGAAGCAGGTTCCTCCCAAACCCTGGGGCAACGCCTGCTGTGGACCTCAGAAACAGTAATGCAGATGTTTACAGAGCAGGAGCAACAGCCTCAGACCCTCTCCCCACTCTGCATAGGGGCTGCACTCAGAACTGGGTTGCAGCATTGCCCCTGGGGAAAGCGAGCCCAGAAGGCTCAAGGGGATGCGAGAGGTGGTTCAAGATGATGCGAGAGGTGGTTCAAGACAATGTGAGAGGCGGCAGCTGGCAGCAAACCCACTGCAATCCCAGATAAAGGACAAGAGAGGGACGAAGAAATGTGCTAGCCTGACTTCCCTGCTGCCCCTCCCCTTTCTATTTTAATTACTGGCTCAGTAACGGTGGGGCAGACTTGTATGAAGAGACACAAGATACTGAATTTCATTACAGGCAGAGAAATGACGTCAGCGGGGCTCCAGCCGCCAAGCAGAGGGATGCCTTCTGCCGGGGCCGCTCATCACGTTAATGTTTTCGTTGCGGATGCAATTTGATTTGGAGTTTTCTGTGCTTGTTTTTCTAGTGCTGATCCCCAGCTGGGCTGCCACTGTAAGAGCTGGCTCTGTCTCCATCATCAGCTCTCCTTAAAGGGATTTAAAAGCCGGGCACAGAGCCAAGAGTGAGGGCTGGTCCCTGCCGGTCCCAGTGCCGCTCACATGGGTCCAGCTTCAGCAATCTGGCCTTGTGCCTTTGTTATTAATTTTGGGCTCTTTTTATATTCAGTCATTCCTTTTTTACCTCTGCTTGAGCAATTCAAGCGGAGCTGTAGTTAATTTAAGTAAAACTCTTACTAAATTAAACTAATGATGCATTTCAGGCTGAAGACCAACTTTATATTTTGCAGCAACTAAAAAAATACGTTCAAGGGGGTTTTTTCTGTGTCTTCTTAACAAAATGGAAGTGGAGGGGTTAAACAGCACTTTCCTGTGTTACTTCCATCTCTGTTACTTGAAGTGCTTTACCGGTGTTAACGCTGTTGTAAAATGGCTAAACACCATTATATTCTTTTGACAATAAGTAAAATAAAAGAGGAAATATTTAACTTGACCAAAGACATAAGGCAAGGGTGCCACACATCCAGAGCCAGCCCCCAGGAGTCCTTAAACTTTGTATTCTAGTCTCTAGTGTAAGAAAGAATCAAAAGAGCATGGACATGTAATCCAGTAAAATAATTAGCATGTACATAGAGATCACCCTTTTTGCCTCTCTCCGGCCTTCAGAGGAGTGACAGGGTGTGCTGGTTTACCTGCTGCCGTCTCTGAGGAGAGACTGGGCTGCCTGGGGAATAATTGCAGCTGGTGGGTCCAAATTCTTAAGCTAAATAGCTGATTTAGTATTTCAGCATTGATCTTTGGGCCCCGTGTCCATGCAGGTGAGCAATGAGGAGGTTTAGGTGGCTCAGTGCTCATCTTCCTGCCTGGACGAGGAATGGGTGGGAGCTGAAATAACACATTCAGAGGTGAAACTGGAGCTGGTCATGCCGAGGGCCAGCGGATCCCTTGATATTGGGTTGTTCCGAACTTTGCCAAGGTTAATTACATGCCAACCTCCTGAGCAGTTTGTCCAGGCTGTCAGGGTCCCTTGGAACCAAATGCACCTTTCATCCTTTCTGAGATGCTCGTGGGCACCCCTGCAGACCCACCAACTCCTCTTAGACAGTAAATCCAACTCCCCGAGACATCAGGTTTTCTACTGTCCTTCTCCCCTGTGTCTGTGGAAGGCAGTCCTACGCCTGGAATTTTGGTTTTCCACTTGTTTTCAGCCCTTTTTTTATGGGTACCAAAGTTTCCTCATGGTGCAGAGTGGTGCAGGACTGATTGTATAGGGTATTTATGACAGATACAATAGTCTGTGAGTGCTGAGCTGTAAGTAATGCAATATGCATGAAGTGCTCCATTTGTGTTTGCAAAAAAGCTATTTAATCACCAGAAGAAAAAGAAAAAAAAAAGAGAGAGAGAGAATTACACAGAAAGAGATATAATCAATTTGCACATTTTAAAAAAGGTCTAGTTTGTCATTGTTGTCTTAAGATAGCAAAGTAAAAGCCTTAAAAAATGTAATGACACTGCTAATGCAGTGAAATGACGAATCAATAGAGGGGTGAGCTGAGCAGGAGACAGGGAACCAGGAACTTCTTGTAACTGCTCTGACAGGCTCCCTCTGTGAGAGTGACACCACCACGTGAAATTAGTAAATTTGCTTCTCCATCAGTAACATGGAGAAAGTAGCTACCTTACAGAGTGGTTAATGCAGTTGGGCTTTCTAAGGAAGCGGCAGAGAGAAACCACGCTAAAAACTATAAACACTCCTCTGGTCGTACCTTGTTGAAAGCAATATTGCTTTTGTACCTGCTTGTGGCAATCGGCAGAAGGTCCCTGTGGCTCTGTGCACCTTCAAGCGCTTGTTTGTGGCAGCTGCGTGATTTTGCCTCCAAAGTGCAGATATTGATGATCAGACACAGCCTCCCCCATCCTTTTGCAGCCACGAGCCATGGCATGGTCAAGCACATGAAACTCCTCAAGGAGTTTTGGGCTCACAGGTCTGGGTGCTCAGGCTGTTTCAAGGGCTAACGCGCTGACCTCTGAAATTCAGGCGTTTAAAACACTGTGAGCCAGGTGCACAGGAACCAAGGTTCGTCTCAAATGCTGGCACATTTTTCCCCTCTGGTTTTGACAGTAGCAGCTCCAGACCCTGAGCTGTCATGAGAGGAAAAAGCATCTTCTTGATCGTACGGTATCTTCTCCGGACGGTAGTGAGTTGCCTGTTTGCGCTGGTGGGTGCATACGGTCCCAGCAGCACGGTTGTCATTGGCATCAGTGGGCAGTTTCAGCCTTGTGTTTGCGGCTCTGGGCTTTTTCCTGGTTTTGGGTAACAGGTTATACTTTCAGTAATTACTGTTTTGATGAGATACACATTTTCTGTAATGAGTCTCACTGTTGGAGTGGACAAGGGCTGTCTTTGTATCACTGAAATGTTTAGACCCGGGTTACCAGACAGTCTCTTCTAGAATTATACCCATTTTAAAACTGCCTTTGCTTTAACAACATGCTGGAGGAAATCTCTGTAATTACTGGGTTGTGCTTTCTTTTTCTTTTCTCTGTGGATCCATATTTTTACACTGCAGAAGGAAAGTCATTATGGTTTGCTCCAGGCCAGCCATGAGAGCTTTTTTCATTTGACATAATTCACAGAATGGGTTATTTATTAATGTGTGAGGCTTTCTAAACAAAATGGATTTTTACTGTTGCGAGAGTTTGGCTGATGCATCATTACGACGACTTATTTCATTTCTGGGTAGCATTTTGAATTTCAGAGGCAAAACCATCAGTTAAATCTTTCAGTAAACTACCAATTTAACACTTCGGCTTTGTCATCCAAACTGGAAAAAACAAACAAACAAACAAAACAAACATGTGTATCAAACACAGGATCTGAAATTTGACTGTTTTTAAGCCTTTACTTTTATTTTGAAGATTGCCGTTTTTACAGAGATTCCTTTACTCCCCTCTAAGGAACTGTGTTTGGTGGGGGTTTTGTTTGTTTGTTGTTTTTTTTCTCCTCTCAACACTGATTCCCACTTACCATCAGCCTTTCTGGCTTTCTGTAATAATTTATTAGGAGTCTGCACTGGCCTTTTACACTGTAAACACATCAGGCTTACAAACACGGTTCAGCTCTTGTTGGCTTTCAAATGCGTTTCTCTTTTGTATATGCACATGGTTTCATTAATTAGTTATCCTGTTCCATCAGCAGTTATACAATTGTAATTGATTATGCCTCACTGCCCTGTTTCCATGATTTTGGCTATCATCTAATTAATGCATGAGAGGTCCTCAAATAAAAACTTTCCTCAGAAGAAGCTGGAAAGACACATTCTTCAACCCTGAGCCTGCCAAAGGCTCTAGAAGAAGCAATAGTAGTATATGCAAATTATGGAGGTGTTTTGCATATGAAAAAGGGCGCCCAGAGCTTGTGGAGTAATTTGGCTGGTTGTAGCCTGTGTCACTAAACTCCTCAACAGAAGTGTGAGGTAGATTCAACGCACTTCCAAGGAAGTGAATAGCAGCTTCTGATGTTTTTATTACGTTTGGCTGCTTATTCTTCTTATTCACTAGGACAAAAAATCCTTGCCTTACATGAGTAATCCTCCTGCATTTCAACACAAACGATTATATGACTAATGTGAGCACAAGTTGATCAAAGAAGATTATTTAGAATAGATTTTCTGTGTTTAGTAATTTATCGTCATCAGTCAGGCGAAAGCACTGCAACAGCGGAGTGATGTGTAGTGTGAGTAACACCTGGTGTCGTAGCATGAGGGCTTTTCGACATTTCCCAGTGAGTTACAAATGCACAACCAAGACTAAATCCGTGTCTGAGATGGTACTAGTGAAGCAGAATTAAATGGAGAATGAATCTGAAAAATGCTAACAGCATAAAAATTAAGGTATTCTAGTATTCCTGAGTGATGCACACACACGCCTGGGGATGTTCTTGTGTAGCAAGGGAATCAGCATGAGCAAACATGATTTCCTTCAGCTTAAAATTTTCTTGTAATTGAAGTTCTGGTAGCTAATTGCATATTTGCTCTTAGGATGTCTTACCGGTGAGACCCCCAAACCAACACCTTTCGCTGAGGCAACACGTTTTTGTCTCCCATGGTGTATCACCCTGCCTGGCAAGCATAAGTCATCTGGTGTGCCCGCATGCAATTAAGAGCAGAGAATATAGGCACTGAAATATTATTGCTGTAGTTCTTGTTTGTGCCAGAGCTCTCAGCCAAAGGAACTCAACACATTTCTGCTTTCTGTCTTAATTTACTTTCTGCAGAGCTGGTGGCCTTTGTTATTAATCGCACATCTCCTGGTCCCCATTGCTTCCAAGGCAGGTTAATGAGGGGAACACACCTGCTCTTGCCTAGGTGCCTTAGACAAGGCGCTCACATCCCTGAGAGGAGCTCCTGAGAGGAGCCACCCTCAAACCCGCACATTTGCTTTTGTAGACTTTTACCTAAAGTTTTGGTACAGATACTCCCATAAACACTTGTAGCATGGCAGCAGTGACCCATTTCGCTATGGGCAGCAAAGCACTCAATCCTGTAACTCTGCCCTTCAGAATTAAGATGTGGTGCTTGAAAAACCCGCTCCGCAAAAGCTCTTCTTCTGTACACCTGCCAGGTAAATTTAATTTGTGGTATCATGTTTTTCAGTAAATTATTGATAGAATCGCTGTGCAGAGGAACAGAAACAATAGAGTCACGTGCTGCCTGGCTCCACCTCACTGTTTTTGTTTCCTAAGTGTTTGGGCTTCACTCTGATAGTTTTATTACAGGAAAAAAATAGTTCTCTCCTAGCGATGTTCCAACCTGGTGACAGAAAGAGACAGACTGTGGTGGCAGTTTCAATGACAGCTGGAGCACCCAGCCCCGTGCTGATGACCGCATAGTCTAGAGGCAGGGCTGCTATTCCCTGAGCCAAGGAAACATACATAAGAGAAAAATTGCTCAGTACTAGCAGGCAGGTTGCAGCTGACAACCACAGCTTAGCTACATCTCATCACTTGTAAACGAAAAATATTTTAGGAATCTATGTAGCTTATGGATCTAAGTTAGAATCTGCTTCCATTTACACTGTGGGTGGCTTATTGAGTTCAGCAGACTCACCCTGGGCCAAGGTGAGACCCTGGCCAGGTTTTTATATTCACAGGAATGAGCTTAAAAATGCCTGCTATATTTCTTGATTCTGGATCCTTTTGCACCCCTAGATCTACTGTCTCTCACAAGAATAACAAGTTCGGGCCCCAGAGTGGCTTCGTATTTTATAGAGAGAGCTAATCTGGGAGTGATTTTTCTTTTAAATTTTTAAAAATTTTTTTTTAATCAGTGGAAGACACAAATGCTGTCTACCTGCTAATTTTTTTTGTGTGACATAGGGATCCCACTACCACACACAGATGAAGAAGTATTTGTGGTTTGGTTTGGTGTTTTACATTCTTATTTTTTAAATGTCTTAATAATTGAAACAACAACATGTTGATTAAACATATACATAATGATGATCTGAATAGCTCAGGTGCTCTGAAGGCAAAGTTTTGATTATTTGGGGGCTAAGAAGTCTGAGGGACTAAGTATATCCTGTTACAGACTTTGCTGTTATCCTTTTTTTTTCTTCATGAAGAGCCTAGGATTGTGTTTATATTTGTGTAAGTATTTGTCATCCTATTTGCTTGAATGTTTCAAGGCTTCACAGGAAAACCATTAATTCAGGCATTGAGAGGTTATCCTGTTCTCATTGAATTTTCTAGAAAAACTCCTGTTGCCTTCAAGGGAAAATGGATGAAATCTTATTACATGTGTGTGATTTCAGAACTGAGAAAACAGACTGTCTTGTGCTTCAAGAAGGAAGTAGCGTCAAGTTGGCCTATAAATATATCTTTTAAAATATTTTGGGCCGGAATCCTTTCTGATACAATCCCATCAGAGACTCTGAGTTCCATAAAGAATGAATTTTAATAATTTTCACAGGATCCTAATAAAACAGAGGAAAGTAAGATATGTCTTGACTTAGGAGTCATAACTGACTCACTAAGGCAAACAATTTATGTTTTAAATTACTTCACTTTACTGCAATATGCACAAAGAAAGAGGCTATTTTTAGGGAGAGTTAATTAATGAAATAAGTTGGAAAATTGGAGGAGGGGTCAAAATACAAGTCGGTCAGTGATTTGTTCTTTTGGTATGTGGTCAAAGATCCCACCTGCTGGGAATGTTGTGCTTGTCTAGAGGGAAGACTGGGGCACCTGGGAGCAAAGTTGTACATCTCTGTGCCTAACCTAGGGAATTAAGGATCAAAGGTACCATTAAGTTCACCGAGTTCATTTTGTCTGAATCGCAGGCCGTTAGTTTCCAGGCAATTACTCCTGCAGGGAGCACAATGACTTGCTTTGGCTAAGTTACATCTTTTGGGAGGACATCGAGTCTTGACATAAACAGATGGAGAATCCAGCAGGTTTTCTGATAGCTCCTTCATCAGGTCATCAGCCCTCTGCTGTTCAAAAATGTGATCCCTCACTTAAATCAGAGTGTTTTGGCTTTAGCGTCTCGGCACTAGTTCATCTTATGCCTGCCTTTGGCAGATGGAGGAATAACTCAGTGCTGAGAAATTGCTTTCTGTAGAGGCTCTTAGATTCAAGAATCAAGTTGCCTCCCACCCTTTGTTTTAATGAAGTAAGTTGCTCTGGTGCTGTAGTTCCTCCATGTAAGGGCCTTTCTCCACTCCTTCACAGGCTTTGTCTTTTTTTTAATCCTTCCAATTTTATTGTAATTTTTGTTGATGTCTGCTGCACTCTAGCAGTCTCAGTTTCCAAGGGCTGAGGTAAAATTTCCTTCCTACATCTCTCCTTATTGAGAAGCAATTGTATGAGACTTTTTTTTCCTTAGTCTTGTTAAAGAGCTTATCATATTGCAGATATTGCCTCTATCCTGTCTTCTCAGATATGTACTGTACATTTGACTTGACTTTGAGAGGACCCAAGATTTTTTATTGGCGTCACTTATTACTCATCAGTCTCTGTTTTGTTGGCAAAGATCAGCACCTTTGGTAGATGAAAATGGGAAATAGCACTTGGGCCTTTCAAGAATCCCTTCCTTCTCTCTTCTCATGCAACAAGGATTCCCCATGGATCAGTACGTTTTAAGAACAGGTAATTAGTCAGTTCAATCTAGGTAGCTTTTCACTCTGGTATTGGTTTTGGCTTGTTTGAGGTTTTTTGTTTGTTTACGATATCTCGTTCAACTACAGTAAGTCATATGCTTCAGCAATGTGTACCAATAAAATTAAGATGTGTAAATATCTTCAGCAATCAGACTTTCAGTCTCATGACAGTTTTTGGGCAATTAAACAAATGCTTTCGCACGCTAAAATGTACTTGCCTACTACTTAGGGACACTGGGAGGATTAATTAGTTAATATGCTAGATTAAATCAGACATGGCCCTTTTGAGCCAAAAGTCTTCTCTGGGGTCAACAAGAGTGATGCTGCTTCCTCCTCCTCCTGAGAGTCTGTGTTGATTTAGGAAGCCCTATATTAGAGCTCTCTCGGTACAGCCTGTGACAGGAAGGCACTAAGTCAGTCTATATAAACTAGCATTTAATAGGCCACAAAACCTGAGCTGGAAAGCAATTCTGAGAAAAAGAGATTAAGATTTTTCAATACGGTGATGCTGAAGCATACCCACCCAGGGCTGAGGAGAGCAGACAGTCAGCATTAGGCAGTTCGAATATACCCGTGTGGAATCAATAAACAGCACCGAGTCGGGGGATGACGTAAAAAGGAAGCTTAACTCCATTACCAGCCTCCAAGTCAGAGAGAGTTTTGCAGGCGCCGGCGGGAGGATGGAGCCGACGCGGGTCCGGGGGTGAGAGGCCCCGTCGGGGACTGCCGGCGCCTCGGGCCGCCCCGTCAGGGCTCCAGCACCGCGGACAGCGCCCGCCCGGCCCCACGCGTGACCGCGGTCCCCGCCGCCACCAGCTCCCTCCCGCGCGGGTCTAACCTGCTCCCGCCTCCCTCTCCGTTTCTTTTCTGCCTCTTGTCCCCCTGCCCGCAGTGTCCCGACCTTCTCCACGCGTGTTTTGTGCGGTAACCTGTAGCGAGAGCTGTCGCTTCAGTCAGCCCACCCGGTAATTCTCCTCTCACTCCGTTTTTTCCCCTGTTCCTATCAATCCCGTGCCGTCAGCACTGACGTTCCCCACCTCCTCCCCGGTGAGTGCCCCGACACTTTGTAAACACGGGGCCGCAGCCTGGCTGGGGCAGCGGGATGCCCGAGCGGGCTGGGGTCCTCCGGATTCGGTCCCTCCCGGCCCGGAGGTGCCGGGGCTCTCCCTTTGTCGCGCCGGCCCCGAGTGGGACAGAAGCCGCCCCGGGTGCGTGGGGGGACCGCGGCCGCCCTCGCCGTTCCCGGGGCGCTGGGCCAGACCTTTCCCGGGGTGGCAGCCGGGCCACCCGCACCCCGAGGGGCTCCGAGCTGCTCCCCCCGGGCAGGAGGGCGGCAGAGCGGGGAAGCTCTTTCCCGTCCCCGCTCCCTCCATCCCCCTTCCCTTCCCCTCCCGGTGCCGGGGCACTCACCGCCGGGCGCAGAGGGCAGCGGGCGGGTGATGCTGCGGAGCGGCCGCGGGAGCGCACCCCGGCGGGGGCGGCTGCGCTGCTGCAGCCGGCGGGGGGGGCTGCGCTGGGCACCGGCGGCCCCGGCTCCCGGCCGCGCACGCAGGGCGGAGGGAGGGATGGAGAGAGGGAGGAGGGAGGGAAGCAGAGAGGGAGGAGGGCGCTGCAGCTCCTCAATTATTCAGCGCTTCCCCCTCTCTGCTCTCTCCCCGCCTGCAGCATGTGACCGCCCGGCAATACCCACGGGCCGAGCTGTGCCGCTCCCGGGAGACCTCCCTGCATGGGGCTGGCACCCATACGGCCACATCCCCACCCACCGAGTCCTCTCTGTCTGCTCAGGTGTCCTGAGGGAGGCCTCCCCCAAATTGCCTGGCTGCTGAAAAACAGCTCTCCTGGCTGCTGCCTCCAGAGCAGGGTTTTTCTCACCCCAGGGACAGAAGATGGGGACCTCCCCTTTGTTTTCTCCTTGAACCGCACTGTGAGATTTGGGTGTTAATACTGTAATCCCGGAACAGGCAGAATCAGGACTAAAATAACACCTTATGTATTGCAGTGTGCCGTGTTGTCCAGCCCTCTGCACGGTCCAGCTGGGAGGAGTTAGATGTCAGGTGCAGGGTATATTTTATATTTTATATCCATAGCTGCTTTTGAGGGTAGCTGGAATTCATGTTCAAGATGATTCCTTATTTTTCCTTATTGCATTTTTATTTATTCATTCTTGCTGTTCGCACTTGCTCTCTGTATCTGTATTCTTACCATTTTGACATCAAATCCAAAATGGTTTCACCTCCAGTGATGTCTGGCGAGGATCAGGTTTCAGTCTCCATTACAGCTTCATGCTGTAACTTCTAACAGGACCCATTCCTGGGTGCAAGGTGTGTCTCAAGTGGAAAAAAGCTATTAATTCTCTAAACACTGAAATAAACGTCTGCCGGTAAAAATGGAGGGTGTGATACTTCAGCTTCAGTTCAGGAAGCCAATGTTTGCCTAAGACAAGTGATACTGACAAGAACCGCATCAGTAGCAGTGACCTTCTGGGAACCTGCAGACAGTGACACACACAGAGAAACCCAGCCAGGATGTCCATGGTCCTGTCTTTGGCCAGCATAGTGGACCACATGTCATCTCTGATTTCCTTTCCAGTGCTGATGATTTCTGTGGCATTTTTTGTGGCTTTCCAGACGAGTGCCATAATTTTCCCAGTTTTCTACCAGGCTCTTTCCTTTCTCCAGCTTGGCTTTGCCTCCCTCTCTTCCCTTCCTTGCAGCAATCCTTTTGCGGCCCCTCTCTTCCCAAACAAGATCAGAAAATATCTCTCCCAGGTTATTGCTGGTCAGCAGAAGGTGTCATCACAGGATGACACGGTGCTCCGTTCCCTTCCTGCCGCTCTGCCAGCACACATCATACCATACGGGACACAGCAGAAAAAGCCTCACTGGCGCCAAAGTGCAGCCAGCTGATTACCCTCCTCACAACCAGCAGTTTTGAAACCCCTGTTTTTATTATTTTCCTTATTCTTTGATTGCCTGAAAGCAGCACTCAGAGCTGCAGCTGCTCTCTTGTGTGTAGTCCCCATGTTTCCCATTTGGTTCTTGTTTCTCTTCTCATTCACTGGCTTTCCCCAGCTGCTTTTGCTCAGTCTGTGGACGCTAGGCGCAGCTGTGGATTGCTGATCTTGGGACCTTCCCCTTGACTAAATCTGAGGAAAGAGAAAAGCTTCTCCATTTGCTATTGCATTTTGTTCCACAGCACTTTTAAGACCGTGGTGGACTCTAGCTGGCAGCACCACCAGCCTTCTGTGCTCACATCCAACTCCTTTGCGGTTGTAGACCGTGTGAGTAAAGGACACAAGGGGGGACGTTTCTGAAATTATTATCAGTGTGTCTGAGTTTTAATGGGAGTTATCTGTGTGTGTGGGTCCGGAGCCATTCAAGTAATATTTCTTCCTTGAACCTGATGTACCAGAAAGTGGGATTGCACACCCTGAGGGTTGAACCTCAGGCTGGTGCTGTTGGCACATCTGGCCTATCACAGTTTGGTTGGTGTCAGCAGAGAGGGGCTTTTGTGTCCTCTTAGCAAATACTCGTAGCATCCAAGTTTCTATAAATCACTGTGTAGCACCACCATATCATCCTGCTTTCCACTTTCCCTTTGCTGCTCAGACCTCTTGCTCTGGCAGACTTTGCTGTATAATAATTTTCCAGACTCCATTGCAATCCAACTGTGATCTGCTTTTTATAAGTTTGCCTCCATTTTATCCAGTGGTACCTACCCGTAGCTACTCAAAACTGCCTGCCACTACCTTGAGTAAGCGTTTTTTCAGAGGCTCACTTAAGCTCTTTCTCATTGATCTTTTCCCTGTTCTCATGAGTTTTCTGACTTCCAGCCTTGCAGGAAGATGAATTTCTACAGCTGCCCCTCTAATGGTGCTCTTCAAGTTGATTAAAGGTGAGTCTGTCATCTAGATAAAGAACTGGATGAGGCCAGGGTACCCTCTAGACAAGTCCTATCAGCAAGATCACCCTCAGATTAGAGTGAAATTTCCCATAGCAACCAAGCACACGATGATACCTTTGTGGCAGAATTTCCTCTATTCTCAGGCACTAGCTAGTTTCTAGATCAAAATAATTTCTGCACATTTTTCTGTAACAGCAAGTGGCTGTCTGACTAGTAATTTAAATACTTAATCCTATTTTGAATTTGACCAAGGCTTTGGCCTCAATAGCACCTTATAGCAGGGGTCTCCATCAACTGCTATCTCATTATCTCAGCTCTTCTGCTTATCAGCGTCAAATATGGCCTTTCCAACTTCGTGTGACATAAGTGTCTTTTTTGTGACTCTGAATACACATGGGCAGAAGCCGCCCGATTGATTTTCTTTCTTCCTTAAAATGTTTGTTTACCTCTCTCATAATCCCCTCATACTTGTATGATCTGTGACTAATTAATTGTGCTGTTTAAATACCACGGTTCCTGCAGTTTTCTGGGCTATTTCTTTGTCTATAGAGCTTTTTATTAGAACAGTCAACACACTCTTGGCCTGCTGGCCTACAGGTTTCTCTAGGGTTTCCAGCATCCTCACCTCATGAGCCGTCTTTACCCTCACAAAATCTCCTCAGGAAGGAAAGGCTCATCTCTAATTCCTTTATTTTGATGAATTTTCCTTAACGCTGTGCCTCAGAATGTTTTGACGTCATTAAAACTGACTAATGGGCTATTCAAGAGAAATAGCTTGGGTTGCCCTTGGATTTACATTGGGCTTCCAACATGCATGCTTGGTCGACCTATTGTATTTTTGTTGGTTTTGCAAAGGCACACTGGTTTGGGTTATGTTTACAAATGAAAAGCTATTTGAAACAAACGAAGTTGTAGAACAAAAACTATTTTGGAATGAAATCAAATTCCAGTCAGAAACTGCATTTGAAATTGGCATGAGAATTGAAAAAAAAATATGTATTTTCAAACGTTTGCTCCCGAGCTCCACCAGGCACCAACAGGGAGAAGCTGCAGCGTTTTTCCTGTGCTGTGTTCGTTGGCTGCTGTCCCTCCAGCAGCTCCTGTTGGACAAGTGGGCCTTTAGCCACAGTCTCCATCACACACTTATCACATAGCGAAGATGGCTGGAGCGTGTCATCTGGCTCTT
Organism: Pampusana beccarii; assembly: GCA_013399365.1. Classification (NCBI taxonomy): domain Eukaryota; kingdom Metazoa; phylum Chordata; class Aves; order Columbiformes; family Columbidae; genus Pampusana; species Pampusana beccarii. The sequence continues at coordinate 213,866 of VWYH01006850.1, read as the reverse complement.
AGGAAAGACTGATATTTCATAGAAAAGCACTACTTTTGCCTGCAAGTACCAGGCTGCACAGGGACATCCTATTCAGCAGCCACTGGGATGCAGTGACGGGAGCTGGTTAGACCTCCACGTGCTTGCTCTGCGTGTCTAGTAAGTCATGTCCGCGGCTTTCACAAGCATTCTCAATCTGATTTGGTCTGGGCCATTACAAGATAACTCACTGAACAGCAGTAGCTCCTGGACATCCACAGCAAAGCTCTGTTGACGGTGTGTCTAAGCAGAGACCAGGTGGAGCCCTGAGAAGTGCTGGTATTTTTAGAAATGTGGCCAGAATGTTTGGCCACTGTTTTTCTTTCTTTTGCATGAGTTGGATCCTCAGTGAATATCCAATAGGGGTCAAAGTGATGGAGGCATTAGAGTAGGAGGAGAAGAAGAAGGATTAATCTTGCTGTCTCATCTCCTGTTGATGACTAGTGGTAGGATGAATACGAGGGTGAGGAAGGATAGTCCTATAATTAAACCCCCAACTTGAGACTTAGAAAACCTCACTCAAGTTACTGCTTCTGAGACAGGTTTCCTGGGTGAGCTTCGTTATTCTTTGCAGTCTCACTGCTGTGAAATGATAGTGAAAATATTGCACAGTCTCAGTGGGTGTCTTGGCTGCATAGGCTGTAATTTCTTCGGGTGAGGGACTCTCTCTACGTGCTTTATGTGATCCTGACCTCACCTGGGCAATTCAGCTGGGCAGGTGCAATTAGCTGGGCAGATGAAAGTGCCTGCAGTGGTGAGCTGCACCTCCCTCCTCCCTGACCCCATGAGGTCCTACCCTGATGCACAGAGATGGCAGCAGGGAATGAGCCCAGCACCCACAAGGCACCCTCTTTGTTATTTAAGTTATTTGCCTGTAGTGGAACTGGCCGTGGGCCTAATTTCTGTTTAGGGCAATGGAAAGCGTTATTCTGCCCTACTAAGTGGCACCTTGGACATGGTAAAAGAAACAGTAGTGTGGATGTTTCTCATAAACATATATGAGGGTGCTTCTTCCCTGTGTGGGAGGGGAGTCTCGGTGATGTGGGGGTATAAACAGAAACTGGGGTAAAATCCCAGCACAGCAAAGCCTGAGGATGCTTCACCATTTGATTTTATCCAGCTAAGATTTCTCCTAGGCTTGCTCTTTCTTTCTTGCTATCCTCCATGCCAGGTTGAGTGGAGAAGATCAATAATGCACCCGTGAGACACATTTCCCATTCAGATGGAGATGGGGTGATGTAACTACTAAAGAAATCATTTCAATGCCATATGTGGACATAGAGCCCAAGTCTAGCTCCAGCATGAGCTGTGGCCTCTCCCCTGGCTGGAGGCTGTCGCTGGTCCCTCCAAAAGAAGAGATGCCCTTTGGTCGTGCCATCACTGTCCCCAACACCGGCACCAAAACAGCTGTGTTACCCTCATCCACGGGCAGATAAAGACCCATGTGATGGGGTCAGGGGCTGTGTGGGGTGGAGGATACATGTGGGGACACCCCAGCTCGGGGGCTGAGAGCTGCAGTTCCCAGGGGGGCTCCCCTTCCTGTGCTGGGGCTGCAGACGTGCCTTTGGGAGAGGCTGGGATAAAGCAGCCGCCAGAGAGAGGGGATTAAATGATTCAGTGTTTGGAGGCTGCTGCATTATTTAAAGGACCACATGCTATTTTTCTCTTATCCAGAGAAGACCGCTTTTAACAACAAAACCAGGCAGAAGCGTGTTTGTTGCCTTCTTATTTTGTTCATCTCACAGTTAAATGCTCTGGGTCACTGTGTAGCCAGTAATTGCAACCTGTCCATCCAGGTCACACTGTGTATGCCATGATGATCATCTCTTAACCAAGTGAAACTTGATATATTGCTGAGTATCATTTCCCACTGTCCTGCGAGTGGATTTAGCTCTTCTGGATTTCAGTTGAAGTAACAGGGGTGCAGCTGGTGGCAGGATTTGCTCTTAGTTATCTGGTCCAAGAGCGACAGATAAAGTACCATAGCACAAAAATGGTACCAACCCAAGGATGTTCGATGGATTTATTGGCAGCAATATGTGACTCTGGATGTAGATTCACCACTGGGTAACATCTCCGACTGTGTTAGGCAAGAGTTCGACTCCTGTCGGGTACTCTCCAGAAAAGCAGCACCTACACGGTATATTTAAGCTCTCCAAAAGCTGCCAGCCACCTTGGGTTGGATGTGATGTTGCACACACCAGGGTGTGTTCAATCTCCATTGCTTTTCCCCTCCTGCCTCTCATGGCCCCTGTCCTGGACTCATTTCTGTTCCCCATCACCTACATCTTCCTGCGGGCAGCGGTACCCGCCGTGCTGCACACAGGGCTGGGAGCATCCACGAGCCGCCTGTCCCAGCTGTGACACACAGGAGAAGCTGTTCCTGTTGTCCTCAGTGAAAGCAGTATTAGGCCACAGCATTTGTTTTGGTTTTGCACACAAGTAGCTTACATGCTACTGCTGAGAGCGCCAAGTTAAAATTAGTGGTCTTCAGAGTATTTTAGCGTTTATTTGCTAAATTTTACCCAGAGACTGAACTGCTTCTTCTTGAATAAAAAAAATCCAAACCTTTTTATTCCTCAGAAAAGGTGGGGGAAAAAAAAAAAGTGAATGCTTCCTGGACATTTTAACTGGCTGCTTGATTTATCCATCTTGCTGCTAATAAAGGACAGGGCTTTGCCCATCCTCAGGTTTGAAGAGAGGCTGCTATTTGCGAGAGTGCATTTGCTTTGCATGCAAATAAGAGAGTTTATTGTCTGTTGTTTGTTTTTCGCAGAAGTGTGGCTTTTTGCGTGTCTGGAATAACTGCAGTCATCCCAGAAGCAGGAAAGAAAAGGTTTGTGAATATCCCATGGACTGAAACTAAGTGGCATCAGCTGTTCAGCAGGAGAGCACTGCACATCTGCTCTGAAACTGGTGGCACTGCAGAAAAAAGAGGACTATATTGATCTGATAGTGTGTTGTCATTGACATTTCTATTGATCTACTCCCTGATGATTTCTTACTGCTGAAGCCAAAGGGCAGTGTTGGGAAGGGTCAGGCACTGAAGGTGATAATGTTACCCAGATTTAACCATAGTTGAGGTTTCCTTGGACTAAAGGCGATTTCTCAGTTGAAGCTCAGCCAAGCTATTTTGGCTAGGTCATTCCAGGTCTGTTCAACCTGATTTTGTATCTCAGCTGAAGGACAATGAGCCAAAGCCTACACCTCTGAAGCCACCGTGTATTTAATATCGTAATGCAGCCTTGGCTGAGTGCTGCTGAAGAGCAGGGTGACACGGATTGAATTACCCGCAGCTTATTAGTTGAGATCTCCTACTGAAGAACCGGCAGGGCCTGATGCAGCTCAGCTTTCGGGGCAGACTGATAAGATCATAGCCTGCGGTAGCATAGTTTTAGGTTTTAATTTGGTATTCATTATATCATTATCAGTGACCAGGGTCTTGGCTCACTTACGAGCTGCTAACGGGATCTCGAGCCATGTGGCTGTGGCTCCGCTGGCTTTGGTGCGATGACTTGGTACATGTTTGGCCTCTGATGTAGGTACCCATGGCATGGGCCTACCACCCTTTAACCACCCTCCTTCGATACACAAGGGTGTGCTGTCCATAAGCGTACCCCAAAAATACTTTTAACTCTAATGCGAAAGAAGGAATGTGAGCCAGATGGCTTCTCTAGAAAACGAAGATTGGATTTTCAGTTAGTTTGTGTATCTTCTAGTAACTTAAAATAGCCTCCTTTCTGTTTGTTGAGGCAAATAAGACAAGACATTAATATGCACACCCTAGCAGTAAATAGGTTTCAAGCAATCTTCTGCAGTGCTGGGGGAGGATATTAGGACAGCATGTTTTTCATCACTGATGTGCCAGTTAGTATGCAAAAAGATTCTGCTTTTACAATGCAAGGAAAAAATGGGAAAGTTGAGGAAAAAAATAAGTTTTTCTACTAGCATGTAGACAGAAAAAAAGGTTGATCCAGAAAGCAAACAAAATAACAGTATTGCTTCTAATTCAGTTAGGTCTAATGCTAAAAAATATGCATTTTGAGGAATAAGTTTTGGAGCAGGCTGGGTGTAGAGATAATAGAGATAATGTAGCTCTTGAAATCAGATGGCTTGTACATAAATGAGACGCTGTTTACGTTGACCCATTCTGCATTGTTGTTTGTTTTTTTAATACTTATTTTCTTGCCCCTTAACTTGGCACATTTATAAAGACAGGCTTTTAGAAATTACATCTCGTGGAAAAACCCACCGGGCTTTTCTGCAGAGGAGTTAATGGCTTTGATGAAAAGGTTTACCTAATCTGAGGTGATGTTTTCAGTCTCATGAAACCAGCCCTCAACAGAACTGGAAACACGTGCTGAAGAAGAAGCTGGTGCCATCTACTCTGTGCAGAGCATGTGAGAAAATGAAGAGTTTTGCTTTGTTTCCTGGTCTTGGATTCAGTAAAGTAGATTTCAATTAAAAACCAGGAGTGAATGAGTAATTTCTTAATGTATCCAGTCAGCAAAAGAGAAACAAACATCACTTATGATAAAAAAAAAAATGATTAATGTAGGGATGTGTCCTCCCTGTCTACATAAAGCATCAACAGCCTGGCTTCTGCTCAAATACAGCCTGATAAACCCAGGCAATAACTGATCTCTGTTTACCTTCATGTTTTATGAGACCAGGGATTAGCCAGGACCCTGAAGCATATGATTCAATCACGTTTCTCATGGTTTATACAACACTTGGTTAAAAAATGAGCCCTGTTGCAGGCAGGGGAGGAGGCAAGGGAATTCTCCTTACATCCCCTTTCCAGCTCCTTGAGGGGGGGATATAAGTTTTCAGTGGTACTCAGCACCCAGGCTGGAGATGGTGTTTATCTCCTGGATCCACTGAGTGCTGTCACCCTTATCCCCAGTCTTCTTGTTTGGGTATCATGTTTGACTTGGCCTCCAGAAAATACAATATTTGAACTGCATTTTGACGAGCCGTGAGCCAGGGCTGTGGGCTTGCTACCGGGAAAGATGTGCCACAGCTCAAAGGCCTCCCTTGGGGACAACAGGGACCCCAGGTGCCCCAGCCAGGCTCAGGACATGTGCTGGGGGCTTGGCGGGCTGGGAAAAGCTGACAGCAGGTAGTTTTCAACCATACAGGAACATGAGAAAGCAAGCAAGCACACCTAGGCAGCGGAGGAATAACGTAGCACTGCAAGGGGAAGGAGGAAAAGCCCTCTGCTTGCTGTTCATCATTGTCTTGTATATATGCAGTATCACAAGCAACTAAAAATACTTTAGTATTTTCCCACCAGCCTAAAAAAATCTATGCTTTAAGGGGAAATTAAAATTGATCTTCTATTAACAACTTTACGGTGCTGATACAGGATTATTCTTAGTTCGAGATCTGAATGGAGACTTGGCTCCTAATTTTGGCATTATGGAGTTTCCTGGGGCGTTTTTATTGCATCAATAGGAGTAAGGAGAGTTATGCATTATAAAATTTTGCTGTAGGATAGCACATATTATAGTGTGTAACAGTTATTTAACCCCCCTCCCACCCTGCTGACTAATATACATATAAACAGGCTTCAGTGAGCTTGAATTTCTATTTTCCTTTCCCATTCACTGGGCAGTACGAGCTGCATGATGCTCTGTGCCACATACGGAGCACGTGATGCCCAACAATACCAGTTTCTTATATATTTTATATCTATGCACCCCTGCAGGTGACTTTTATGATCCTGTGCCCACACCAAAACACAAAGCCAACTCATCCTGGGGTTTCTATGAAATTCCTGGTGTTGAAGCACACAGGATGGGCTTCAGGATGATGCGGTTTGGTAGGTATTTCACTCTTTCCACTTTGGAAACAGCTGTTTAGCAAAGTAATTTCCCTTTTCCTGCTGTGAACTAGTCTGGAGGTGTGTTGTGCTTCAACATGGTTGCTGCAGAGCATCACTGGCCGCTGCTGGGTGGCTTGTCCCAGGTTTTTCTCCACCAGCTGATATTCGGAGAGGTGGATGGTGAGCAAGGAACATTGGCTTGACAAGATGTGTGCTTTCAATTGTTTTTTTATTTTATTTTTTTTTTTAAGCAAGAAACCTCGGTGTTTTGTTGGCACAGAGCATAACAGTTCATTTGCAACTCCCTAAATGAATCTGAATTGCTGTGAATAAACTGAATGTTATGGCAACATCTGAGCAAACCCAATTTCCTGATGGATGGTTTAGTCCTACTTGGAAATGCAGATGTTCAGCCTAACGGTCTCCTCAAAGATAACCAGCAGCATCCCCTACGCACCCTCCCAAGTCCCTATTCGTAGTGCTTATTCAGGTCTATCCTCAATTTTTTCTGGATTTTCCATGACTTGTAAGATATCATTTTCTGCTGGCGGTGGGTTGTCTGAGTATTTCCAAGTCTGAGTATATTCCCAAGTGGAACACTACCAGTCGGTCTCATTGCACAGCGGCGTGCCAGCTCAGGTCTGGGTTGATGAAAACAAATGAGGGCTTAAATTGAAGAGTCATTTGACATTGTGCAGTTAAAGGAGATGTTCTCCTTTATGATAATTAATGGTTTTGAAGGCAGGCAGCAGGGGATGGGCAGCCCAGGTTGTTGTTGGCCAGGGGAGAGAAGGAGAGGAGCGATGGCCCAAGCAGTTTGTGCCCCGCCAGGGAACCCATCACTGGCTTCTCTCTGCAGGAGGAGCAGCAGATACCTATGGGGAGGGGAAATGTGTACCCAATCAGAAGACTACAGCCAGAGCCATACCGTCTCTGATGAAATTTGTGATTTTGCCTCTGGTAGGAAGGTAATATATAGCTGTTAGTGAGTGCCAAGTGGCCAAATCCAGCGGCAGAACCCTATGTTCTTAGATCACAACTGAATTTGCCCTGCTTGTTCTGCTTTATTGGTGCCCTTTCCCAACATTTCCCCTGTCTAGGTTGTTATTTTCTGTCAAAATAGAACTGCAGAGCTGTGCATTTTAATCCCGTGTAATTACAGTCCTCAGGAAGGCGGTCATCCCCTGCATCACGCACCCACCGTCCCGCTGTGCCCCTGCAAAAGCAGACTGAAGTCTTTTTACGGGAGGTGGCTGAAGGGGGGGGGGGGGTCTTGTTCCCAGATCCCTTTCTTGTTCCTCTCACTCTTATTTTTAGAGTTGTGACTCGAGGTTCACTGCTGCAGAGACAACCTCCTCCCCAGCACTCCCTCCCGAGGTGGAGAGGGGTGGCACAGAAGCCACCCCACTCCCACCTTCAAAGCAGATGTGACTCAGCCTGCAGTTCGGGGCTCTTTGTTTAATTCAGAGGAGGATGAGTCACAGGAGGCGAAGGCAGAGGCTCAGCTGGCAGGAATCAGCCGATGGCAGCGCAGGCTGGCTTAGCTGGGCTGATTCACGCTTGTGGAGGGTCCGCGGCTTCCCACAGCCATCCCACCCCCTGCTGCTTCTGCTGGGTAAACAAACACCACCAGTACGGGCCGGCTGATCTGAGAGGTATGAATTATCATAAAGTCGATAGTGATGGAGAGATATTTAAAAAAAAAAAAAAAAAGTAAAATATAAAAAAAAAATAAAAAAAAAAAACAAAAAAACCAAAACCAAACAAACAGAAAAAACCTAAACCACAAAAACTTACTGCTCAATTTAAAGGATTGGGAAAAAATAGTTCTGTTAACAAAACCCGCATCAGTTTTCTGCAGTGAGGGCATAGGGGTATTTCCAGGCAGTACAGGGAAAACACGCAAACAAACAGCCCATAGCTCTGGCCTGCAATTTTCCAGATCAAGCCAAGACTGACCAGTGCTTAAATAGGAGACACACCTGACAGCAATGGCCTAATTAGCTTTTGCGTTTTGTGGCTGCCTTGGTGCTGGGCTTGTGCTTCAGCCCATCAGGAGGTGATACTTCACCCAGCTGCAGGTGCCACCTCAAGAGTGGCACTTAGGGACAGCCAGCCCTGGGGAAGCAGCAGAGGACACCGCCTGTGTGCAGCTGCAGACCAGTGCCATCCCAGCAGGGTGTGGGTATCACGGATGAGCCCCCTTGTCCAGCAGCACGGTAGGTGTGCCCCTGTGAGGGCTTGCAGCAAGTCTCTTTTCCTGTTTTTCAGTTCTAGATGACTTGCTCTAGAGGAACAAAAATGCTATCTATAAAACTTATTTTCTTTATAAGTGTTAAAGATGAGGATGGCGGTCAGAAATGTGGGGAAAAACAAGTAAAAGCCTAAGTCTTCTGCAGTTGTTTTATTGAGAGCATAAGGAGGATTTTTGTTTTATTGATTTTTTTTGTCCCTGGTGTCGCTGTTGGTTTCTAGTTTGTTCAATGTATTTAGTCCACTTACACCTTAGTTTTCCTTACTCTTTCAGCTGGGTGCTGTATTCTCCTTCCCATTCTTTAAATCATGTCAGATTGCTGCATCCTACAGATGATGCAACTCAGTGTAAACAATCCTCTCCTGGAGAAATTGCTTCTAGCAGGCTGGAGACCCTACTGAGCAAAAGGCACCTGGGAAGGGGTCTGTTTTCCTTTGGGCTGATCTCATAGCACCTTCCTGTGTGGGAATTGGGATGGGACTCTGAAAGCAATGCCTGGATGAGCTGTCTAAAAACTACAACTGATGAAAAACAATTTTTATATGCTCATATAGAAGCAGAGTTACCACTAGTTTTGTATCAGGTTGGTTGTCAAATAGGGGCAGTTTGGCTTCTGATGGGAAATGGTCTCAGTCTTGTTCCCATCCCAAACCGAATATGGAGAGGCTCTGCGTAGAGGGAGCACAAGGACAGAGTAGCACCACTGAATAATGGTATTACTATGTATATTATATTAAAAAAATACTATCTATACTATGTATGTGCATCCAACAGGTCCATCATTGTTGTGTAATGCGGTATACAAAATAACAACATATATATCTGCCACTAGAGGTGACTACTCTTGCTAACCATCTGCTTATAAATCCTTATTTTAAAATGGTTATTTGTAGAACAGATTGCAAAATGGTATCTTGTAAAACCAAAATAAGTCGATTTGGCATCTTGATAAATGTTGCAATTGAATTCTGTGGACAGTAGACACACACCAACCCCAAACTTCTGCATAGTGACAATACCGAAAGAGAAGTGGCTACATGTAAGCATCATTGGTTTGAAGTGCACAAGGTGCCTGTGTTGTCCTTGCTCTTTCAACTTGACCTACCTTACAAAAATAGGATGGGAAGTGCATATGTGTTCTTGTCCAAAAGTCCTGTAGGTAAGCAGGGTGAGAAAGCCCCGGTTGTGTGGATGGGTGTAAACCAGCAGGATCAGGATGAGACCATCTTGCTCTGAGCCATGATGGGCTTTCGCTTGGAGAAGCCAAACTGAGCATTTTAATTAACTCTACCAAGCTTTGGGTCAGGATCACTCTTTGTGTATCTGCTTTTGTGGCTCGCAGGTGACTCCTGCTTGCATAGTCTGCATTTCCTTCAGCTTTTGGAGCAGAAAAGCTGTTGTGCTTGTAGACATCTTCTCCATAACATTTTTATTCCTGTAGAAAAGTGTGTTTTTTAAAAAAGGCTCATTTTAGCCATTACTCAGGCTTTGACTGAAGACTCAGTTGTAGCTGTGAAAGACCTTATAAAAGAAGGTTGCAAGCATAATTGTTGGCTTTTTGAGCAAGGATAAAAGTTTAAAATACATGACACAGAGTGAATAAAAACAAACCAGGAGTGGTCCTGCTGTCGAGAGTCCAGTGTACGCAAGAGAGAGATGAGAGCCCGTGGTGAATGCAGCACATCGCTGGCAGGCTTCTCTTGTTGGGTCTTTAAATTCCTGTTCAAAGCCCAGAAAAATCAAGGGGCTCCTATCAAGTTCCTTGACCTTGGGATTAAGCAGGATGTAGAATGGGAGGGCACAGACAGGGATAACATGTTTTGAAAAAGTTATGCAAATGACGGTAAAATACACGATTTAAAAATATTAGCTCTGGCAGAGAAAGACTGCTGAAGTTTCAGTCAAGAGGAACAAATATTCAATAAAGAGCCAGGAGTTGGCTTTAAAACAGTTGCTTTGTAAGCAGATTTTCCTTTTTGTGGTCAGCATGAAATGTGCTATGGGAAGTAGCTACTTTCTTAGGGGATAGATATTGCCATCACCAAACCCACCGGAAGAAATGGCTAAAGTTGGCACTTTAATTGGCGCTTGACAACCTGATGGAGGTTCAGCAACTTTTCTATTTTTTTTTTTTTTTTTTTTTTTTTAGAGAAAGGATCTTTCTTGAATGGAATTGTGGTCTATTTGTAACTGTAGGAGAAAAACAGACCAGATCAGAGACCTGTCAGTGCGAACCCAGCATCATCACGAGAAACGGTTGACTCTCATTTTAAAATGAAAAGCCATATCTAGCCCAAGATGTAAATTTTTTTTAAAAGCTCACTTTTTTTTTTTTTTTTTATATTGCTGTAAATATACATGTCTTTTTTTTCAGGACAAAGTCTAGAGTGTATAACACTATTTTCTGTGATTATTTCAATCATTTGGTAAATCTGCAGTGCTTTTATCCACTATGTCTTTGCTTCTCTGGGAGGAAGGAGGTCACTGATTACAGGAGGAACTGGCAAAAAGGTGTCTATTTAGGCAGTAGAAGTAACACTTAACGGTAAGGAGTAAATTTATAAAATTAAAACCAAACCAAACATCTACTAGTCAGCATAAATTGCTTCTCGCAGAACAGTGTTGGTCCAGTTCTTTCTTCCCCTCTCAGGCTCAGCATTTACAGCACCTTGTACAGTTCCTTTTCTTTCTTTAATGTTTAATGAATGCTGTTCCTGAATTCTCACCTGAGCAGCCAGTGGAGGAGCAAAGGGCAGCGTAGGTTCAAACCATGCACTCCAGATATACCTTAAAAATGCTGTGCTTATGTGAAATCTCCTGAAGTTCTGAGTACGCAAAATCTTGACCCAGATCTGGATGCCTGCTTTCCACTGCCTTGCTTATCCCTGGGATGCTGATCCATGGTCCAGAGAGTAAACTTCAGCCAAATAGCGGGCAAAAATTAAGGAAGGAGAAGCAATAAGCACAGATTGGAAATAATAAATAAACCCAAACTCAGAGTTAAATTAGCACATTGCTTGGTGAATTTGATTAAGTAGCATTAAAAAATATCTTCGTACTTTTCCCTAAGTTGAACATACGTGCTCCCTGCCCACAGCCTGTGCTGACAGGGGGGTACCACACTTTCCCCAGCACTTTCATCGCATCCATATCAGCAAGGACCGAATGAAGAGTCAACACTTCGCTCTGGGGATGCATAACACTTCTGAGGTCCAGACCAGACCCCATCCTGAACTCAGACCTGACAAGAAAAACAAGGTAAGCGTTTAAGGTTTCACTTTTGTTTTCAAATGATTGAAACTAGATTGGAGGAGAAATTAGCTTTATATTGCTGAAGAACACTAAAAGCAGAGCAGAGACTAATCAAATTCATTTTGACTGAAAACAAGCAAACAAAACCAAAAAAACCCCACCTATGTCTCTTGCAGAAACCATTTGTTTGCACTGTATAATAGCAGAGCACTGGAATGTGCTTTGTCCCATTTTCAGGTTTTGTGCTAGAGAGTATCAACTTCATGTTGCTTTTTCTTGACTGGCTCTTTGATGCTCACCTTCCTCTGTGATTTTTGCCAGCTTTGGTTTTCAACTGAACATTTTCTGTATTAGAAACAGATCACTGACGTCCTGTCTCACGCACAAGGCTTTGACTGTGACTGTGGGGGTCGGTGAGACCCCACATTCCTCACAGAGGTACAGGCAGTAACTCCAGGTGATGGTGCAGTGAGGACCATCCCTTAGGTTGTGCTGACCTGGCCATGGGGGTGTTTGTGAGAGACCGGCAGCTCTGAGTGATCGCAAATCGTGCTGTTAAACCTTGTGGAGATTCACCCTGTTCATTCCTGAAGGGTCAAGACAAATGAGGAGCAAGCACAGTGACAACCAGCTCTGTTTAACAGCGGGAAGATGTGAATGGTGAGCTCGTCCATCACAGCTCTCGAGAGCACAAAAAAAAGGGTACAGAATTTCTTCTGGAGATATTGCTAAGCTGCTAGCCCATTGCTCATCCACAGTGTCTCCTTGCAGTTACTTTTTTTGACAGTGCACTAGAAAAATAAGAAAAATTTCTGTCTTGTCTGATACAATTGCTCGACTTCCTATCGCTGCTCAATTCTGTGCTTGATGCATCCCCCAGCTGCTCAGGGCTATGCAGAGGTTCACTTTGTGCGGGTAAAGGGGCTTTGCTGGGTAGCACTGGAGCTGCAGTCTTGTATGTAACCACAAATTTGGAACAGGAGGGCTGGGTGGCTTTTTTCAAGGATGACTTTAAGTGGAAAGACTGTGCTTATCTCCTAAAGCTTTCCTGCAAGCAGGTACCAGTGACTGCCAGCTCCCCAGAACAACAAAACCCCTGACAAATGAAACACTGCTGTTTCTAGTGATGGTAGCAGGGTTGATCTCCTGCATCTCTTGGCTGATTACAGTGACCATCCTGGGGGCTTTGCCGAAGGCTACACTGGGCAGACTTTGGCATGGGGCTATGGGGACAACAAATGTAAAGTGAGCAGAAGAGAGTAACGTGGTGGGTTTGCTGTCCTGAGGTTGTTTAGGTGATGTTTTTGCTGTGGGAGTGCTGACACTACCTTATGGCTTGGTGATCCCTGAATCAGCGGAGTAACTATAAACATAGAAGGAGTGTAGGGCGGTAGAAACCAAGAAATGATTGTGGAGCGGTTGGAGGCAAGGGTGTGTGCTTGCGAATGGACAAGTATCAGTGATATCCCAGTGCTAGAAAGCTGTGCAGCACTGGCACATGGTAGAAGGCATTTTCCAAAACACTTTAATGCCCTAATTACTCCCTTTGCAGTCCATTGGACTCCTGTCAGAGATACTTTTTGGGTACGGAGTTAACGTTCTGAAATAAAAATATGAATTTACTGGTAATAATAGTTCTGTTTTTAGAAGTAGTCAATACTTTCCTCTTGAGCAGTTAGAATGCAGTATTTAACCACCTCACTCTTTTCCCCTGGAGTTAGATGTGTTTTCCTTTCTGTCCTGGTTTTCCTGACTCCTGGTGCAATTAATTATTTTATTTATTTTTCTTTTTCAATTTTGCATTGTAAAAGACCTGGCTGATGTCAATGCAGAATATCTCAGGCCTTGCAAACGCTGTCAGCCCTGGCCAAAGCTCTGCTAGTGCCTGGGAGGACCAGCTTCCAGCAGCCTTTTGCCTGCTCTGTATGCAGAGAGAACTGCTGTACAGAGCTTTTAACACCATGCTGTGCTGCGAGAAGACTGTTTTGGAGGTTGATAATATAACTCTGAGTTTCAGTGATGGGGTGAAGAACTCTAAAGAACTTAAAATAGGTAAAGGAGGAAAGAAACATTTTCTCCTAACTAACAGCATCAGCATGGGGGCAGAAATTATTATTCCTGGCTCTCCCAGCTCCCAGCCCAGCCTGCTGCTCCCTAATGTCTTTTTTTTTTTTTTTCCAGCTCTTAAGTTTGAAAAGACCTTGGTGTAGATGAATTTCTCACTTTAATGCTGGCATTGCAACACACACAGTGTAATCCCATGGTGATTATGGCCTCTGGGGATGAGGGATTGATCTGCTGGTTTTTGTGCTCTAGCCATGGAGCAGCATGGCTGAAACATCACATCAGCTTTGGTAAATTGGGATATTGGGACCCTTGTTATCCCAAACTACCACGGCCATTTCTCTGCCTCTGTTTTCTGTACTCTAGCCAAATCACGATGGAGTTGCTGCCTTGTCCCTGCAGCAAGCTTGTGCCAATGGACACCTCTGCCTGGTGAAGGGCCGTGTTCCCTGTGTTTCCCCATTTTGCTTGTGCTGCAGACTAGAATGTACAAGTGCAGCAAATCTCTATCCAAAAGTGTCCTTTCTGTGCCATTGGCCTTCCTGGTCCCTGTGGGATGTGCAGAGCTGTGCCATGCACAGGGAACATGTCCCTGGCCCGTGGCATTCTATGCACCTGAGCACAATTTCCAGCTCCCCTGAGGCTGCTGCAGCAGTGTTGCAGGTTAAATGTCTTCAGGGAAACAGCTCAGCACACAAGAAAAACCCAACTGGCTGTACGATAGCCAAGCTATGAATTACAGGATGGAGTGTGGGTTCTGTTTTGTTTTCCCATCGCTTCATTTAATTTGGTAGCCTTTCCGTGAGTATGTCAGTGCTCTCTGCCTCTCTTTCCCTGAATGTGAAATGCAGATAATGCAATACTGCCTGTATCACATGGACAACGGAAGTTAAAGGTTTTTGAAGTACTTTGAGCAAGAGAGAAGAAAAGCCATCTGCAGAGGTTTTGAGACATCCTTTAACACAGTGGTTGGCTTGGAGAAGTGATGGACTAGATGGGTAAGACGAGAACCAGAGGAAAGGTGCTAAATAGAGGTTATGTTGCAAAGCGCAGCTCAGGGTCCGCATTTCACGTTCCTCTTGGTGTCGTTGTGAGATCTTTGAAAGAAGCAGGTGCTGGAGCAAGCAGCAAACACTTTGTAACAATTGATTTAAATTAAAGGTGCTCTCTTGAACAGGACTGGGGTGTCCTGCAGGGTGGATAACTTCCAAGCCACAAGCAAGAAGCTGACGGCTGGTGGCGAGCCCAAGAGTCCCTCCAGCTTTGGCTGTCCTCCTCATCTCTTCAGTACAGGTTGTCCCTGTTCGGACTCAAATATACATCTCCATTGGAGTATAGAGAATGCAAAGCCACATTAAAGAAATTGAACATGGCATTAGTCATTCCTTGCACAAGAGCTGTGCCCGAGGAGGGGGAGCAAAGCAGGGTAAGGCATCAGGCCGTGGTTTCTGTGCAGCGCCAAGGCAGCCAAAGCCTAGATCTCTCTCGCTGCTGCTGCCCAGGGACAGCAATATGTTCAATACCGAACATATTGCATCGGATGGATTATTTCACAACATTGTTTTGGCAATAGTCACTGTCAATTTATCCTGCGCTGTTCATGCTTCCTCTCGCTCTTCTCCATGAGGGATTAAGTGAAGAAATAGAGTAATGTGGTGGATTGTACAAGAATCAATCAGGCTTTCCTACCAACTGCTTCAAGAAGGTTTTATAATTGGAAAACTTTGCAAGTTCAAGCTTCCAAGATTAGCAAAATATTATGCTCTTTGAATTAAACTCTGAAGCCTTTGCTCACTTTTTGCATTTGGATTTAATGAGTTTCCCACATTAAGGACCATGCAAGTTTAACAACAAGTATTGATCCAAGTTGGACTTTGAGGCTACATTTGTGCTCGTGTTCAAGGAGTTTGGAGTCGAGTTCTCTGGTGCAGGAGGTTGGTCCTTGGTACGGTTCAGATGTTAGAGCTGTCCATGGCGTGCTTTTGGCCCATGTCAGGCAGCACTCCCTGGGTGTGGTGCAGAAGTCAGTATGGGCCAACCCTTCTTGTGGGCAATTTGCACAAAACCTTTTTGTTTTGCAGGTTGAAAGAGTTAAGCATCATGGACACAGGTCATCCTGTGCCAGCTGGCCAATAGCTAAGAGAATGGTCCCGAGCATATTTAATTTATTAGCAGAGAAGTAGCCTGGTTGAAATGACAGTTTGCTTACTGAGGATTCTTTCAAGATTTGGCCGTTCGGAAGCAATGAACCTTTGCTTCAATAAAGACTTCTGGGTTTGACCCAATGTACATTAGTACAGGTGAGTAAAAAAGCCAAGAAAAGAGGCTCAGAGGGCCCCATACAAACCCTAAGCTTTGGATGAAGGGTTATGAAGGCAGCCTGTTTAGTGTCCTCTTTCTTTTGGTATTCCAGGGAATTTGGGCAAATACCATGGGAATAAAGGAGATATTTTTGTCAACAGAAAAGTCACAGATAGTCTCAAAAGAGCAATGCTGCTAACAAATTTGTTGCAGGTACGTTCTGCCTTGGGCAGAAATTGCTGAGCATTACATACAGTGCTTAAACTTGATTACTTCGTGTTGTGCAACTCTAATCACTGCTGAGTGTTAATGTATGTGAATTAGGAACAGGATTAAAATTATATTTGGGAGTGAAATGAGTTATTTCTGATGAAGCATAAAATCAGTTGTCTCTCAGCAAAGGCCCAGTTGAACTGTGGTTTATAGGGGTTTCTTTCAGAATTGGAGCATTGATGGTTTGAGTCCAGATTTAATTAAAAAAAAAAAAAGAAAAAATAAGAAAATATTTGTAGTATGTGCAGGACCACTGTGTGATGTTTTACTTGCTGACAGTGGTGTTGCTTTCTGCAAGATAGCACCAAGCTATCCTTGTGTTTCCTCTCCACTGTTGTTGCTTAACTTATAATGGATGTCCCTTTCCAGCTAGGGAACAGTCTGCATTGTTAAGGAAGGTGAGGAACTGTATGACTTGAAAAATGATGTAAATAAGGCAGCTGTTGTGCGTGCAGTCCAAGAGGAGCACAGGAAGGTACACACACCGTGGGCAGGATAACAGGACTAAAGTGGCCATGCCTAAGCGGGAGAGAAATGCTAAGGCAGAGCAAGAAGCCGCTGTTTTACCCTCTGATTGTCATGCTTGTTCAGATAAATGAGTCAGACTTTGTTTCAAAGATACTGTACGTTGCCACTGTGTTTTCTGAAACAATAAAATCTATAGGGAAGAGTCCAAGCTCGTAACCATCCTTAGAAAGATGCCTATTTCATTCAAAATGACCTTTGCATTAACTCTTACCAGATAGGCTATGACCAGTATAATCAATTAAGAGCTGAATCACTCGCCACTTCTCTTTAGGTAGCTGAATCACTCCATGAGTCATGTCTAATCCAAGACGTTTCTGTGGGATCCCTGGAGATCACGTCAGTGCAGGGCAGATGGCCGGGGCAGGTGAGATGCATTGTCCTCAGGAAGTTCCGCCATCCCTCGTTGGGTGTGTGGAACCTGGATGAAGTCTTAGACTAGACAGGGACCTTTAAGGCAGCCATGTCTCATGGTATTATGACATGAAGCACCCTACGTCTGCCCTTTGCCCAAGCAACGATGAACACGGTGACAGGACTGGGGGCGATGCTTGGGGCGAAGTGTACTGAAGTCCACAGACCACCCAGGCAGCAGTAATGTGCTGCTGGAGGACCACTTGAGTGCAGGCACCTCCTCTTCCAAGCGCTCTGACAATGACACGTTTTAATGGCCGTTGTTCTCAGTAAGTTCCCACCTGAACATACATATGATCTACAACAGCTCTCTCAATTCCTGCTTTTGTGGTTGTGCTGCAGCTCAGCATGCAATGATCAGGTGTAGCATGGCAGGAACATGTGCCCATGGCATTAGTGCACATTGTTTGGCTATTGTAGGGAATGGATGGTTTTCAGAATAGGGTTTGCAATTTTATACCAAATATCTACAAAATAAGTGGTTTGTGAGTTTAATCCAAGTATTTCCAAGCAGATAAGGTTAAGCCCTTGGGTAGATCGATGCTTTAGGAACAACTGGAAGAGGTTCACAGGTTGCAGTTCAGAGGCTGATTAGTGTCCCTTGGTGGGGTTACCATCTCCACGGCCAGGTCACCACCTCATGGGCACATGTGGTTGCTCTTGTGCAAAGTCAGCTGGTTGATTTTTACCCTCCAGAGCAGATATCAAACACTTTTTGTGGATCTGTGCATTCTGTGCTTGAAGTCCATAGGAAGGTGCCTTATTATTGTGATAACTATGGGCTGGAGCCACTGGGCATTAAGCTTATGTGATACTGCTGTAAGAGAGTGAAAAGTCATCAGAGCCTGCTCAGAGGATTTACGCATGAGCCAAAGGTCTTAGGGCAGTGACGAACTGAACACATGGTTCTTGTCATCCTCATAGTCTTGCACATAGAGTATCATATTCCTTTCTGTTCATTTAGAAATATTTTATGAGTTCAAAACCATATTCAGGTGATCACCTGAGCCTGTGGGCTGCCATCTTTTCATGTGAGTCACTTGTCTCAGTATCAGGTTTAGTCTGCAGCTCAGGCTGCAATAAGGAATAGAGAGATTCACCATAAAGAGATCACCAGCCAGCGCAAACCCAAGGCTCTTGCAAGCAGCTGCTGAGTAGCGCACTGGGCTAGTCTGCAGTGTCAGCATCATTAAAACTTCAGCATAGCATTTAAACTTGCTCCAAATAACCTCAAATCAACGTTTTTTCCAGATGAGTGAACAGTGTTGGCTGGGTTATATCTTTGTTTTATGGATGCTGTCCTGTCTTCCAGGTCTTTCTAGATTTTTTTTTTTTTAAATCAAGAGATAACCAGATTATTCAAAGTGAGGAGGACACTTGCCAGGCATAACACTGTTGGTTTTACTTCCTTCTGTGTAATCACTTCTGTACTCATTTTTAATTAAAATTTATTTCCATTTCGTCTTCTTAAAAACAAATGTATCTTTTTGAAGATATGCCAGGACAATAAAAAGAACACCACAAGGCCACGGTGATGTCACATGTGGATTCCATGGGCCATTTATAATGGAAATATCTGTGAGAACATTAGATTGGACTTCCAGGGGATAAACTGGACTTTCAGGGACTAAACTGAACTTCCAGGGGCCGGTGGTACTTTCAGCTGCATGTCACCCTTTCCTGTCTGTCACCAGGGTAGTCGTGTTTTAGTTGCAATTCCATGTCATGAAAAGTTGGTCATGGTGTTTAATACCAAATAATGGAAGTCAGTTCTTCTTTCGCAGCTGTAGAAAAAACGTTCCTAGTTATAATGTCTGGCAAAGCAGCTTGAAAAATGGCTCTGTGTGGTGTGTCTTCATGGGTGGTGAGGACCTCAAATCTCACTTCTGAGAGGGTGAGCTGCTCTGTTCAATCACATGAGAAACTGTTACAAAGCTCAGAGAAAAAGATGAGGACATCCATATCTGCATTAAATGGGTTTTTTTGCTTTCATCTACTGTTTAAGTTGCCTCTTATACAGTGTGTCTTAAGTCCTCACTCCTCCAGTCTCTAGCTGTGGAGTGAATAAGAAGTGGTGTAGTTAGGCACAAAGTTAAGAACAACATTGGATTTAATAATCCAAATACTTCCAAACAATAAAACTTTCCATAGCAGCCACTCAAATTTGAACGTTAATTAGAAACAAAGATCTTAAAATACACCGAGGACAGATTTGATTCAAGAAGGGCTTTCTGCACTTTAGTTTACTGGAAGCCGTACAAAAATATCGTGGCATTGAATCTGGCTTCACAGTGAAGCAGCCTGAAATCCAGCTTTCTGAATGTCCCTGTCCTCGCTGTTACCACCCTGGAGGGGAAAGAGCAGTTTAATTCAGCCCTTTAACCAAAGTTCTTTTACTGGTTGGCTTCTCCGTTTACTCAGGGCAAGGAAAAAACACCTTCTTCCAACCTCCCTGCTCTTGCCTGATGGCCACATCAAACAGCAGAAGGAAACCTGCTCTCTGTGCAAAACGCCCTTCAGTGCCCAGAGGAAGGCTTGATTTTCCAGATCCCATTTTGGATTTTGCTCTGACTCCAGCGACAGCACTCCCAGAGCTGCTCCAGTCCCTCTCACCTCACAGGAGAGATTAAATCCTGCATTCGCCTTCACCTGCCACAGGCTGGGGCAGCCACCGGCATTGCAAGGGTGCAGCTGGCAGTCAGCCCCACATCTTCCCTCTGGAAGTGCTAAGGGGACAAAGCAAAATCCAAAATGGACAAAGATGGAAAGGATTAGGTGCACTGGTTTGGATCTTTCAAATCTTCTAATGGGACCTCAAATTTCGCTGTTTCAGGAAGACTGAGTTTCACACGGCCTCTAGGAAATGAGGTTTGATGCATTGGAAAACAGGTGACCACATTCAAACAAACCCATCCCTCAGTGTTATTCTGACCAGGACATCAGGGTGAAAGTTCTCACACATCCAGTGCATTATATCTTCTCTTGAAAACTGCCTCTCTAGAAAATAAACCAGGCCATTCATCCCAACCTTCTGGCACTGGCGCTGAATGCAAAGACCAGGTTGCACAGCCTGCCCTTCTCTGAGTCGCATGCTCCAAACTGGGAGGCTTTTTGTGTGCAATGCCTCCTGCAGCTGGCAAGTCCCCATTTTGTACTAGACAAACACTGACAGCTTTATTTCTTGTTTATTCGGCCGCAAAGAACCTCAGCATCCTGGTTTGAATTGAGTATTGTGGTTCCTCGCTAGCAGAAATGTAAATAACAAAGAAATTTTGTGTATTTTAATTACCCAAAGGTGCCTGTTTTAATCTGGTGAATCCTCTTATGTGATAAAACTAGTGTTGCTATGGGAACCCTATCCAACAGGAAAGGTAGCACCAGCCTGCATATAAACAATTAGGAAATTGGTGCAGCGAAGGGATTTTACAGTCACTGGCACAGAACTGACTTCACAGTGAAAGTTTAGACCAGTGTTATGTTTTTTTATACGTGTCAGTATGAGAGAAAGAGGCATAGATTTAACTGGGAGGATCCCTTTCAGTACACATGGATGTTTCTCCCATATATTCACCAAAATACAGCCCACCACCAGCAGCAGTGCAATACTCTCATCAGCTTTTATTAAGTGCTTTATCTCGGTCATGTGTAAAGTCAGGACTGAGATACTCCCTGAGTTTAGCTCTTAAAGGCAAATCCTAACCTACAGGTCAAAGGTTTAATAGTCCTATTTGTCTTTCAATCACCAAATCTCTTTGCTTTGCACAAAGCCCGCAAGGACAGCAGTGCTGCCCAGATGGACACGTGCCCACTGACACAAAGCCAGGACAGGTTTCCTCTGCCGTGCCCAGAGCTCTGCATTGGTGCCAGAGCTGAATCGTCAAAGGGTTTATTCGCTTACCAAGCGGATGTGCTGATAAAAGCCCTGCGATAACCAGCAATAAAGCAATAATGGCAATATGTTCCAATATATTAGCAAATTTTCCATGTTATGAAATCTATTTCCTTTCTCTTAGATTAAAAGGAATTGACTACAAGGATATTTCTCATTTTAGTTTACTTATGTACATAATACTCAGTATATGTCTATTACATGTTAGGATAGACTTGGTTTATGATGAACTTGCTTTCCTCCAAGGCTATCCTTGTGCCCTATGTGCTGGTCCAGATCGCTATTGAGAAAGAGGTTCCCATTGTAAGTTTGGAAGAGATATTGTGTCTCTCTAAAGTCTGAGATGCAAAAGAAGGAGGAAAGACGAAATTTACTATTCATTAAATACTTCTGAATTAATTAAATTCATTATGCACTATGGAGAACTCATTGTTTGCAATGTAAGTGTATGGTGATCACTGAAAAACTAGTAGACTTTGTTTCATAAACCGAAAAACATCAATCTACTCTATGTGCTGCTCATCCACAGGTTGTTATGCAGTGAAGGGAAACATATTTCTGTCTGATCCCGTATCGATGGTATGGTTTCCATGGACAACATTTCCATGAGGAATTGTAAATTTTTGTCAGACAAGTATTTTGTAAATAAAACCCTTGTAAGAGGCAACCATAAGATATATATGCTGTTGTTTTATAAGTTATTATTAGTCAACACTGTAAATGTGCTGACATAATTCGAATGCAATTGTTTCCTTTAATATAGGGCAAGGTTTGGTATAACTGACTAGAAAGTCTTGAACTCTTCCTACAAGATTAACTGCCAGGAAAGGGACATTCAGGAGGAAACTCCAACATCTGAAGCAACATCAGAGATTTTTTTGAGAGACTGTTCCAGGTAGGAGCACCACATGGACCAGTCTCAGTATAAGGTTTCACTGATCTTACAGATTATATCCAACCTCACCAATTAGAAGACCATATTGCAATAAATTGAGTCTCAAAAATCATAACAAGGTTTATGGAAAATAATCCCACTAGCCCAACTATTTCAGTTTGAACCTGCATCATGGCAAACAACGTTAAGGACAACTAGCTGTTGTTCATGTTGAGCAGGTAATTTCCAAGTGCCCTTGTTTGAGACAGTGATTTGAGGAGCAGGGGCAGGGAGGGGAGAGGAGAGACAGGGCACTGGGAGTATCAGATTCCCGGGCATAAAAATATAGCAAACCATGTAATACTGCAGTATTAGGTTAAAAGCATGTTCCTGACATAGCTGCTGCCCATGTAGATATGAATCATCAGTACAAAACCAATTTCCTAATTATCTTTCCATTGCAGGGTAATGCAATGAATTTTGTAAAGCTGTAATTTTATCCTGGTTTGTTTCCATGTCCTCTCTTTTCTCTAGAGACATGTTCTGTTCTCCTCCGAGGTTATTTCTGATGTGATCTTCGGCAGCAGGAATGCTGGTGGCGTGTGGATGAATTCAGGGTCAGCTGCTTTCCCGAATTCCCAGGGAAGTCTCACTGGGAATGTATGAACTCATACAGGTATTGGATGGTCTCTAGCGAAGCAAATAGTCTGCCTTAACGGTTGAATTGTTCTTCATGGCAGATAATAGGAATACTTTTGTAGCTGACCTGCTGTATCATCCAATAGATATTTTTAGGTTGCTTATATGAAACAGATTTAAAAAAAAACACAACAGAGGACCAAGTTATGGGGAGTTTCTTGAAAAGCCAGTGCTAATAGACTTTTTTTCAGTACCTGTAGATACTGGAAAGGTTAATTAGTGGAATTTGTGGGGGGAAAAAAAAAAAGCTGAAGCAGGAAAGTGTTAAAGCCCTGGCACTGCTCAGTCTCTGAAAGCTGGGTGTTCACATGCTCGCTGGCACAGGGCTGCATGGGTTGGGTTCAGAAAATCTAGAGAAAAAGGGGAAAGGCCCCAAACTTCTGTGACGGAAAGCAAGTGATGTACCATCGCCCTTGCATGCTGGTGGTTGAGCTGCAGGGACATTGCCAGCAAATGACTGTTTTGCTTGTCTGGGGAGGAAAATAAATGTGCTGGCACCATGCCGGGAGGGAGGCATGGGAGAGTCCTCAGCTCCACTTAGTGGGCAAAGCATAAACAACATGAAATAGCTCAGCAACTGAAGCCAACTGAATAGTGTGTTTAATGCGTTCAGCGAAGCCACACATAGGAAAAGGCTTTCGTTGGCTTTGGAAGACCATCCTGAAGTCCTGGGTACCCGGAGAAGGACCCATAATAAGTGTCATCGCAGGGACTCATCTGCAGCCTCTGAGTTTCTTCTGGTGGGATAGAGTGGAGCAGTCATGTTCCCGCTCAGGTAGATACTGTTTAATTAACCATGGTCAGATTTTCTAATATTTTTTTCTTCGAAGCTCCTGTGATAAATACTCACAAGGAGCATCAGCAAACACACCTCCCAAAGGCAAAGCTTCACCCTGGCAGCAAGGGCCAGCCTGCCCAGTGGTGTGACAGTCTCCAAGGAGCAAGGAGGAGGATTGGTCCTTCAGGATGCAGGAGAGGCCTCACGGGGATTTCCAGGAGGTCATCAGAGCCAGGAGAAAATAAAAATCAGAATTTTTCTGCTTACAGGTATCTCAGTATAGAGATATCTATGTATCTGTTAGAGGTACCTAACAGATATATCTGCTTATAGATATCTCAGTAGCTCTGTTGGTGAGTTAAGGGCAGTTCATTCAGTAATTTCCATTGGTTAGACAGTATACATTTCACCTGAATCACTTGCTTCATTATCTAGTGCTCCAACTTCTGATATTTCATCAAGAGGAGCCTTTTAGGGATATGGCTTAATTAAAAGCATCCTCCAGCCTGGCTGCATCTCTCCCCAAGATGCTCCTAAGGCAACAGCACTTCATGTGCCATTAGCTACCCCTGGCCCCTCTCTGCTGATGGTGATTAGGTCTAGTTAGGATGATAAACCAGAAAATTAACACAAATCATACAAATGCAGCCCGTTTTGAGGGGCCAGCTGACATTGCGCATTTTCCTGTACTCCACAGGGATTTGGTGTGTGTTTCCTACATTCCCACAGGGATCTTGTTATTGAACAGTCCCTTGCATCAGAAATAAAGCATCCTGGTCCCAGGGTTTCAGAATTACTTCCAGAGAGGATGGCTCTCATGGCAGATGAAGTTTCATCTGAACAAGTGTTCCCCTTTTTCTCTATGTCAGGGCCTTCTGACACATTGGAGAGAAGGGGGAACTAAAAGTGCTTTTAGCAAAGAGAGTGAGGGTCTGGTATTGCTTTTTAAAAATTCATTTTTAAGAAGGAAAGTTGCAGGGGAAATGGACAAAAATTGAAGTTGTCCCCCGCTTCATTTGGAGAGGATGCTGTTTGGTGGGTTTGGCTTGCACTCTACTTCGGATATCTGACTATTATATATATGTGTATATCTATTTATTTATTTTCCTGTGAAATTTAGGTCAGAGACACTCCCAAGCCACTAGTGTTCCCAAAAAGTTGCTGGATTTTTTTTTCCCCATTTTCTCTGTATCTCTTCTCCTGCTCCACCCCATCACAATCACCCTGGGAAGCTGATGAGCACTGAGCTATCTGCACAGCAGATACTGGATCTTCAGTATAATTTTCAGCAGTTAATTAGCAGCTCTGCCATTCGCATAAAAAAATCGGAGAGCTTCAATTAGTATCACAAAGGGACTCTGAAAAATGAGCTGGCAAGTAGCCCCTCTGTGCTTGGGTGGGTGAGGGACTGACACTGATATATAGCTGTGGAAACAACTTTTCTTGAGAAAAAGGAGAGAAGAGGGTGGAAGAGTTTCCTGTTTATGGTCAGAAGTGTCTTCTCGGTGCCCTACACTGGCTCCAAATGCAGTTTTACTTGTCACTGTTCCTGTCACCATTCTGTACCCTCTGTCAGGGAGTGTCGGCATTTAAACTAACTTATTTGCTCTGACAGAAATCTATGACAAAAGTCTGCAGTGTTTTTCAGCCCTTGCCTGAACAGAACTGCTTGTGCGTACGGTACTTCAGAGTTCTTGTTACATTTGAATTACGCTGCGTCCTGACGTTGCCAAGTGGAGCAATGTTCAGTACTGTTAATATTGTTACGTCTGAGCCCAGATCTCTTCTTTTTTACACTGTTGTACATTTGGATCAGTGCTGCTGGCACGCCTGGTTCCATCGCGTCGCAGGTTTGCTGTGAGGGGCTACTGGTGCTGTCATCTCCCCATCAACACTTCCCTGAGTGACATGTGCTTCTTGTTAGGAGATGAGAGAGGTTTGGGGTTTGCTGGAAAAGGACTAGTCCTTATCATTGTGGAGGAAAGGGCAAGTACAAGTCCTCAAAACCTAAACACTCACTAATCAGAAATGGCTCCAAATGCAGTTTTACTTGTCACTGTTCCTGTCACCATTCTGTACCCTCGGTCAGGGAGCATCGGCTGCTGCTCCTGCTATTGCTTCGTTTTTTTGCACGGGATGTAACTCTTCGTCCTCTCCAGTGATCTTTGCTCATTTCATTGTCTCTTGAAATATTGGCAGCTTTCGGGTTTCCTTTTCAATTGTGTGTCTGAACAACGTGTGCCTGCTTTGAAGATCAGAAGCAGAACATGTTGGTCTTGTGTCGTGATGAGCCCCAGTTAAAATACAAAAGTTGGATGGAGTTTGGGGAGCGAATAACGAAGACTCTTAACAGCGCTTTGCGTAGTCTTAAACTTTGCGCTGATGCCAATATGTACTGAAGAAAGGTTTTGTTTTGAGATTTCAAAGGATGTAGTGACTTGGGAATCCAGACTAGGACACTGCCTTACAGCTTACATTTAGAATATATTGTTACTCCATCGTGTGCTTTAATTAGTTAAAGCTTTTAGCATTTTTGGATAATGCTGTTACTAATATTTTCAGAGGCTCTCTAAGATATTCTTTGTTTGTCTGAAAGCCTTTAGCAGTTCTCTGGCCTCAAACTGGACAAGCCATTTCAAGCCCAGGCAATGAGAAGGGTGAGACAGAGACCCGGCTCTTGCGCAGGCTGGTTCGAAGGGCAGCTGGGATGCAGAGTCTGCATTTGGGCTCTCCACATGTAGAAAATGCTGTGATGCTGAAATATCCTGTGATGCTGAAATATCCTGTCTGCTCATGCTCTTCATCCTGTGGGAATTTACTCAATTCGCAGAAATTGAAAATAAGCTCATCAGTGCAAAGCATTTCCATTATTTATTGCCTGCCATCCAGCAGATGAGCCCAGGCTGAAGAAGGGGGGCAGGGGACCCCCACCCAAAGGTGTGGGATGGAGGGAATAGGAATCACCAATGCTCCCCACCACCTCCAGCCTCCCGGGCTGGGCTCTGCCCCATTCCCCACCAGTCCTGTGCCGCTGGAACAAACCTTGATTTTTCCTTCTGCTGTTTGGGTGGCTGGTTCAGCCTGCAAAATCCATTTAGCTGCTGTGCATCTGCCAGCGCTCGGCTCGAGAGAGACGTTATTGCATTAAGCTGCAGACTGGAGAGATAGCAGTAATATTTTTACACTAAAAGATGTGTGGTCCCAAGATGCCCCTGATGGCAGGGGACTGATGGCCACCACATTTATTTGTCTCCTGTTCTAATTACCTTCAAGCTGAGCATTTGCAGCCATCCATTGCCAGCAAGGCTGCTTGTCAATATTTTGAAAAGCAGAGTGAAGCTGTGAGGCAGAGAACAACCCCAGAAGCAGGATGAATGTTTTTCTTCTCTCTCCAAAATTGTAACATATTTTTGCACTGGTCACTGAGAGGATTACAACTTTATTAGATGAAATAGCCACCAACTGCAGTTTCTCAACGAATGGCTGTAGCTTTCTACCTGTATTTTGGGCTCCATCTCTAGGGGTTGGCGTTTGTAACCTGGAACAGGCTGTGACCTGTTGCTCGCTGCCTGCTGGGATGATGCGGTCACTGCTGCAAGGGACATGGACACAGTTGGGTGAACCCGTGCAGGTGTTTAATGCCATGTTGCTCCCCGTCTTCTTCAGGCAGGGTTGTTCAAAAATAAGTAGGGTTTCTTTGTTTTGATCTGTCTCAGTAAAATATTAGCAAGATCTTGTGTGCAAACTCTGAGCTTCTGAGAAGGCCGAAATATCAGAATGGAGATGATCCCTTTCAAGGTGCCTTCGTGTTTTGGAGGACCTTAGATCCATCCTGAAATTCAACATCTGGTCTGTCTGGAGCCACAGTCATGTCCTTCCCACGTGTTCACATGCAGGCCACCTAAATAAGATGTGCATCACCATATGGTCTCCTTAACTCAGTAGCTGAGGGAACAGCACTCATTATTTACCTTTGCCAATGCAGATACCATACTTTTGACCAGCAGCATATAAATTCACCTGTAGCTTGCAAAGCGCAATGTTTAGGAGACGTGTCCTGATGTTTATGCTGTTTGTGAGGCTGCAGTTCTGTCCTCAGGCCGGGACAGAGATTTTGTAAAACTGTACAGCACCTCGGGAGCAGGGGGGAGGCTCTGGCTGCTCTGTAGCCTGTGCTGTTCTACAGTGACTCAGAAAGGGAAATTTTCTGCCTGAGGGATCTGGCAAGATGCTACAAGCCGTGAAAAGGAACTTGTCATTGTGGTGGTGACGAGGAAGGTGAAAGAGAGATTGATGCAGGAGCTGAAATATTCCTCTGGCACAAGAAGGCACGAGATGTTCGAAAGCTCTGAATATTAGATTGCAGTCTGAATGGCTCTTTGCAGTTAATGATCTGACCAGAAGCACACTTTGACGGAATAAATGCATGTAATTAGAGGCATCTCCTACTTTTCTTTCTGTTTTGGATGACAGTTCTTTCTCAATCTCCAGCATAATTTGCATGTGTACATTAATTCATGCCTGCTGTAGCATGGAAAAACGCAGGAGCCCAAGTGGCAGTCCGTACTGCAGACCTTCCTTGGAGGTGACAGACCTGTTGCATTCACTGCAGGGCTGCTCTACCAGCAGCTGGGGCTGGGTGAAGACATCAAACAGAACAATCTCATTTTGCAACTCGCGATTCCACCAGCAAGGGAGAGAGGCATTTTGGCATTTAATGCTGAAATGATTTTTTAAAATTATAAACAGGTTTGGACAGGTCGTGATAGTTTGATGCAGAGGAAGAGCCTTGTAGGAGCACGGAGCCTTTTGGGTGCTTTGGGCCGGGGCAGCTGTGCTGGCTGCCTGGGAACATCATGCAGGTCCATGCTCACAGCAAGGAGAGCAGGGAACAGGTTGACCTGTCCAGAGCTTTCAAATTGCTGCCACTTGCTGTCCCTGGCTGGAAGAAGCAGCATGGGAAGAGCTGGGGGGGGAAGCGGGGGAAGCCAGCATGGTCATTAGAATGAACTGCTTGGAGTTATTGATAACCAGAAATGAGTTGCCAAGCAATGCTTGGGGAAAACGATTTGTTGAGAAAGTCATGGTGTGTGAAACTGAAGGTGGAAGGGGATGTATGTGTTGGCAGAAAGTGTATTCAGGTACCGTAGCACAGCAAGCTGGGCACTGGGGCTGTTTGGGAGAGGAAACGCAGCATTTTGATCTATGGATTATTACTTTTATTATTTACTCCTTTATTGTTCATTACTTTACGAATTCTGGAACTTTCAGGTTTTGAGTTTGCAGGGAAGGTCACCTTGAAGCTGCATCCTCACTCCTCTGTCCTTAGATCTACACAAATGTATTTACTCCCTAGTTAAACAGATTTTCATTATATTGAAAAAGCTGTTAAAACCATTTAGCTACAAAAAATCACTAACCAGTTCGGATATCTTCAGAAGGAGGATATATTTATGACACAAATTAGCTCCTGTCGACATGTAACGTGTGCCTTTACCTCCCCCAGGGTGCTTGTTTCTAACTATTCAATCCCAACCCTGAGAGATGCTGCCAGCATCAGGGCTCTATGGACTTGGGGGGAGATGAGGTCTCTGCTGTGCAGTTCGTGCTGCCCTGGCTGCCCACACTTGAAGTGGAAACAATTTAACGATTTTTGTGTCCAGATCTAGCACTCAGTACAGCCCAAGCTGCAAAGTAGTTAATCAGCAATAGCCTAGTCAGTAAAATTGAAACTCTTTCTCTTGGCATTTACTCATGGCATCTATTTGCAACCCCTTGTTTTTTTAGCCTGAGCAAAGATACGAGTCGTAGCTAATGACTCAGGGGGCGTTTTATG
The DNA here is from genome assembly GCA_013399365.1 of Pampusana beccarii. Taxonomy (NCBI): domain Eukaryota; kingdom Metazoa; phylum Chordata; class Aves; order Columbiformes; family Columbidae; genus Pampusana; species Pampusana beccarii. Next base: position 184,862 of record VWYH01006850.1, on the reverse strand, counting down.
ATATCATTGTGCTTGGCTTTTCTCCTCCCGCCATCCGCTACATGTCTGCAACCCGTCCTTGGTGCCTTTTCCTTGGATAAACTCTGCGTGGAGCGATACAAAGCGCTGACTCCCTGCAGCCCGGCTCGTCCTGCACGCTGGCAAAGCAAGCCTGGCCCACGCCGCCTCGTATCAAATAATCAGCAACATGGGTTTGAATGGCCACAGACAGCAGCTCCCCCACGTGAGACCCTCTCTCCCATCAGCAGATTTCCCAGGGAACAGAGGCGGCTGTATCCCTGTTATCTCCGGGCTGGAGTCGCCTCTCCCTGACGCATCTCCCGGTTTGCACTGTGAGGAGTGTCCTTCTTGATAAGGGGTATGTTGAGCTGAGCAAGCCTGGTGTTTCTATGCGCCAGGTTCTCCAGCGGGGTGGATGGAGGTGACTCTGCCAAGCTCATGCTTAACTGGCTGACCCCAGGCAGGGGCCGATCTGTAGCAGCTCATTAAAGGATGATCTGGGTGTGTGGGAAAAGATTTATCACCACTGAAAGTTCCGTGGTCAGGTATCAGTGCTTCGTCTGCTGAGTGGCATGTGTAAGTGGGAATGTGCCCTTGAAGCCCTTATCCTTCTGGGTTTGGGGTGGCTAAAGGAGAAAAGTTTTGGGATGGCTGTATAGAAACCTCGTTGTGCTGTGCTTTCTGCATGTAGAAGCTGGTGGGATTATTTGGGGGAATCTAATTTTAGAGGAGAGTTCATGGTGGTGATAAGGAGGTGATTGTATGACCAGGGTACCCCTGGGTCCTTAGGGACACCTGAAGGTTCACCAGAACAGGCTGCCCAGGGAAGCGGTGGAGTCACTGTCCCTGGAGGTGTTTAAAAGACACGTAGATGAGGTTTTTAGGGACATGGTTTAGTGCCAGTGTTTGGTTAATGGTTGGACTCGATGATCTTAAGGGTGTCTTCCAACCAAAATGACTCTCTGATTCTATTCTATGTTTACTCTTTAGGACCAAACCAGGAGCTGGTTGTTAGGACCTGTTAGTACCAAACCACCTCAGAAAGAGCCACAGCAAGCTCCAAACCTTTCCAGCTGGGGTTTTGCACCCTGTGTTGCACCTTTGCCTTTTGCAATGACTCATTCTAGAGCGGGAGGCAGTGATGCTGGGTACCCATGAGCCTGTGGCACAGCAGAGCCTGGTGCTGGGCACTTTCTGCCGGAGCACAGGCTTCCAGACCTAGGTTGGTGTGGTTCGGTTTGATTGGTTGGTTGGCTGGTTGGGGGTTTTCGAGTTTTGTTTGTTTATTTTTATTATTATTGTAAAATATCAACATGGCAGAGCTGGCGCAGAGCAGGGGTCCTTCTGCCGAGCCGTGACATACCCTGTGCTAATCCGTTAATCTCTGCTGGCTTCACTTTCTCTGGGTGTAACAGCCTTATGAGGGCTTTGTGAGAATTAATGGTTAAAAACTGCTTTATGAGTGCCACTGTTGAAGACAATTTGCAGCTTCAAGGAATTACAATCGATCAGTTAGGAAATATATTGCAAGTTGCTGGTGGTTGTCTCAAATGCTATATTTTCTAAAGATGTGTCTGTTAATGCCTCTGGTAGGATCCAGATCCCTGGGTACGAAGGGAAACCATCAGCCTGCTGCCACTGGGAGGGGCCAACATTGTGCCAACTGCATTATAGCAGAAGTGACATTGCTCAAAACCACCCTCTGCCTCCCAATTATGGCTATTTTTTGCTTTCTATAAATATTTTCTGGTCAGAAGATCGCAGGTCACCAGCACTGCCTGCTTTCAAGATGGTGTGGGTGAGATTATACTAATGAACCCTTCATTCTCAAGCACTTTTTCCCATTTTTGGCATTTAAATTAGACTCAGACTGCAGTTGGCCACCCCAGTCTTTCCCGTGCCCTGACCCTTGGTTTAGATGAGAGCCACAGCGCTGCCTTATTAAAGTTTCACAGAGACATTTCTTTTCAGAAGGAACAGTTTAAGAAAATAATAATAATGTATTTAATGAACCTATTTTTACTCTATCCTGTAATTTACACTCAGACTATCCCACAAAATGCCTGAAGGTGCTTAACAGCAGTGATGGAGAAATCATAAACTAAGAGGAGCTGAGGTTGTTGGCCATTTCTTCCCCAAGATCGTTTGTTAGTCCATTGGATTAGTATTTGTTTGTTGGGCCATGCTTGTGTACCTGTTGCTGCCACAGTTCACTGACAAACTGTGCTGGGGTCTGATCCTGCCCGGGGCATTCTCTGATGTACTGGGGGTCCGGCCACCCCCAGAGCCCTAATGGGGTGTCTGTGGGTTCAGACACATTAATGAATTGGGTCTTGGGGGACAGAGCCATCATCAAAATTGGAACCTGCCCAAGAAACATCACAGGCATCCAAGTCTGCTTTGTGCTGAGTGACAGCTTGTTTCATCTGAAATAGCTGCATTACTGCATTGAGGAGCTTCGCTTGCCAGAGTAGAGGATAAATTACAGAAAAATCTGAGCCGAAAGTTTAGACCCTGGTTCACAAACAGTAAGTAGAGGTACAACCTCTTTTCCACTGCCAGCCTGGCCCCTCGATGGTAAATTGTAATGTCAACTCAAGGGACAGTAAAATTTGGACTGAAAAGGGAAATAAAATAGATGCCAGGTCATATGTTGTAAAACACATACAAATATCACCAAACAGACTTAAGCTGTTTAACCTAGAGAAAGCAATCCAGGTGTGTGCATTTCAGTGTCTTTGAAAGCTTCCAGAACGAAACTTCAGTAAGTTTTCAGTCTCCAGCTGGTGCCTGCCCCAACCTGGCTGTCCCTGCCCAGGACAGGGCCCCACTGCCACATCCAGCCTTTGCTAATGCAGATGGGGCTGAGATGGGACTGGGGTGTCCCCAGGCTGTGTCTTCCTCCCGTGCTCATGAGCTTGGGAAGAGGAATTCGGGTCACAGCTTGAAAATATAACAACCCCCTGTGATAATTTAGACTAATTGGAGGCTAGACTTGATGTTTTTATGGAGATTTCCTTTAATGGTGTGAAACTTCTTCTCATTTTCATCCTGAATAATTTATAACCAGCTCGTTCCCACTAGTTCTTGTTAGCTTAATTATTTTACTTTCCTGCTGTTATTCCTTGTATACTTACAAACAACACTTGTATCCTCTCTCAACCTGCTATTTTTCGAGCTAAATAAGCCCAGCTTCTCTAGTCTCCTTATAAAGTTGTACTCTCTTATTTCAGGCAGTAAAATGATTTAATCTGTAAATGAAGACCTGACCAGGATCCTGATCACCCATCTCAGTTTGTCTCAGCTCAGTGGGTGAAATGCTCCCGTGTGGAGCTGCTGAACAAACCCACACTCATTTTAACTTGACTGTGATATCCCCTGCCAAATGTAAGTGCTTGTAAAGTCAAACAGAGAACTGTAAATAAACAAATTGCTTTCTAAATGTGAGGTTATATATGAACAGCCACAGAAAGGAGGTTAGCCCATTTGATTGTCTGCAGAGAAGAACCATCTGCATTGCTGATGTCCAAGTCTGACATTCAAAGGTTAGAGGTCTTTCAGGTTGCATTTCTGCTTAATCGCCACTGACGAAACTAATTTACATTAAATTGTATGGAACTGGAGTGATTTTTATGAGAACTGGTTCGACAGTGCCTTTCACAGAAGGAGTTTCCATCAGAAAAAATAAGGATTTTCCTTGGCTCCCTCATCAAACCACTTTACCAAACCTTCTTTGTTGTGGCACGAGGTTTGCATGTTGCAAAACCTAGCATTTTCACAAGTTTTTCTGAGTCTTAGAACAGAGGGGTTAGGATTCTTGGCATCAGGAGCATGGCTGTGCACAGGAACCACACCATCCATTGCTGGATTCTCTGGTTCTCTTCCCTGGATTTATCCATATTTCAGATTTGGAGCTATAAATGAATGTTTCAGCAAAGAAAATGCAGCTAAAACTCAGAGAGAGCATGTATTTGGCATCCATCTCTGATGTGTTAGGTCTGTGCAAAATCTGCTGCTCTCCTTTGAGGTACCAAGACAACGTCCCCATTTTCTCTAGCAGCCAGCAGCATCCACTGAGAACTTCAGAAATCTGATCTGTTTTCTTCTGAAAATCTGATGGAGTGTTTGAAATATACAACTAGGAATGATTTTGAAAAATTGTGCTCGGCTGTATTATTTGCTTTCTGAAATCATTTGAAAACACCAGTTTCAGGAAAACTAACCACAACCCAAGCAGGAGGATTAATTTGTCTGTTTTCTTAAGGAAAAATAATTACTTTGGATCTTTCAAAGCTCACAAGGAGTCAGCAGTAAAACCTTCCCCAGAGCTGCCATCTGTGACTGCAGATCTGGCTGTGATACTTTAAAACCCATTGTTCTTCTTCGCTGGGGACGGCAAGAGGGAGGAGGCACCTCTGCACTGGCATCTGGAGAGTCAAAGCTACTGCTGAGACTTTCTCTTCACTGAACACGTTGAGAGATGCAGTATGTGCTGTGGTTGGTGTCTATGAATATATATGAGAGAGATGGTTTTCCTTTCAAATACGACAGTTTGTCATTACTGAAGATGTGTGATACCCCCAGGGAGGATGCCCAAAGGGTAGTGAAGGTCGGTGGTGGTGGTCCCTGGTGCCTGGCAGCGGGTAGGTGGGAAATTAAACATTTTGCATCTGAGTAAAACCACTGGGAAAATTGAACCAAACAGTGGCGGTAAAGGGTGGTGGGGAAACGACCTGGAGGAAAGCCTGGAGGGAAAGCTGGGTGCAGAGCAGGGGGTTAGTGCTGGGATGGTCCTGATGGAGACCTGACGGATGCTGGCAGGAAAGAGCCTGATGGGTCTTCAGTAGCTATCAGCATGCTGGTGAGAAATATAAGTCCTCCTGAGAGGTGAGGCAAATGCAAATAAGAAGAAAAGGGGGGAAAAAAGCCTCTCTGGAGGGAATGCAGGGGGAGGCAGTAGAGCTGGGTTGGGCGGTTGAGCATCACCATGCTCAGCTCACCTCTGCCTGCCGCAGAGCCCGTGGCCCTGCTCCAGGGAGGGTGGGATGGCTTCTTGGCAGGGACTGACTTTCTTGAGTTGCTTTCCCACTGAAAAAGACTTTTTTTTTTTCCTCACTTCACATTTTCACATGAAAATGTCAGTTAGGAAAAAAAAAAAAAAAAAAGGAATTCTTGTTTTTATTGTTATCTACTGTCAGTTTTCCTTTAGGTTCTCCTTTTCCTCACTGTAAGCTCTCTAGGCAGGGATTTAATCAACATTTTCAGAACACTGGCATGAAGTTACCATGCCAGCTATGAGTTACCATCTTATTTTGCTATTTTCCTTGCGTAATGAGCAGAAAAAACTTAACAATCGAAATGGAAATTGCTTTTGAATTCATTTGAAACTTATTTTTAATTGGTTGTTTCAAACTTTTTTTGGGGGGAAGCATACTGTTTCTACCAAAAACCTGTAAACAAGGATTTTTCACCAGGCATGTCTTGTCATGGGAATTTTATCAGCTCTCCAGATGGCAAAGTTTTGCCAAACAAAAAGGTCAGGTAAGCAACAGCAGATGTGGGAGTGACTCTTTTGCTCAAGGAGATATTGTATTTACAGCTTTGAAGATCTTTCTGGGTTTTAAGATGGCCTCACAGGTTTCTTCTTCCTAATTCTCAGCCTGCGGCTTGTTGCTTGTCGAGAGGTGTTGGACATTTGGAGCTGTTTGGCCTCTGAACCTTAAGGAAAATTAATTTGCCTGCAGCCAGGAGAAAGGAGATTACAGCTCCTCTTTTAGGTACTTGTGAAATCAGTGTGTTACTCCTCTGAGTTTTTGCTCAAAGCCCTTGAAAATACATTCTTTCAGGAGTAGCTGAGCTGACAGCTTGTGGTTTGCCTGGTCCCCTGGGTCTCCTGTCCTGTCCTGTCACCTCTCCATGCTCAGGTCTCCATGGGTCCCTGGTGCCCCCGCCATGTCCCCAGGTGCCATCAGGCCAGGCTGGGCCCGTGTGCTCCAGCGCATCCCCATCCCTGCTCAGCACAAGGGCCTGGGGTTGCCTTTGTAGTGGGTTTGTTCAGTGATTAGCAGGGAAGTGTGGGGGATATTCTGTTTGTGTTGGCATCTGCTGCTCCACGGAGAAAAAGAAAAAAGGGTTTAATTGTGTGGGTGGCGGATGGAGGTGATAAGTGCTGGCTTCAAAGACGGCTCTGGCTCTGGTGGTGTTGAGTTACTCTTGCATGGTTCACTTCATTGTACAGCTGTTTAATTACAAGTGTGTGATGATGTTGGAAACGTGCCCAGTGGGTCCTCTGGATAACAATCCCAGCAGCTCTTTAAGGTGGTGACTGTGAGGGGCCTGAGTAAAAGCCATGGACCTGGTTCTGCTGGGAGTTTTGGGTTGTTTGGAACCAAAACATGGCTAAGACCTGACCCCAGCTTTGGGCAGAGCAGATGGATGTATAGCCATCTATGTTTAGTGGTTTACACCAGTCTCTGAGTAGACCTTGGAGTAGCAGGACTATTCATCATTTGCTTGAACAGCAAACTTAAGCATGATAAGTGATTTCTTGGCAGGAATATCAAGTATCGCTGAGGCTATAGAGAACTCTTTTACTAGCAAGAACCTTTAAAGTCCCAGATCCTCTTCATCCACCCCACCCCTCCTGTCTGTGCCCATTGCTGGTGGATCTTGATGGTCCCTATACCTTCGAAACCTTGCCCAGATGTTGCAGCGATGGAGCACAGCCCACCCGGGGCCACACACACCTCCCCGCCTGGGGCAACAACCCCACATCTCTGACAATGTCCAGGTTGCACATGCTTGTCCTCATGTCATCTTGGGTCTGACTGGCCCTTGGGTGGATATGGAGGAACCTGAGCAGGTCCCAAGGACCGATGATGCTCATTGTATCTAAAGCTGTTTAGCATCCCGCAGGAGGGTGCTGGGACATTGCTAAACCACAACCACAACTCAGTTTCCCCAATGCTTCTCTTTCTGCCTCCCAGTGCTGCCTCTGCGAGCAGCAGAGCGTGCGACATCCTCTCCTTCATGACAACGCTACTGAGGATTTGCTCTCCACGTCTTCGCTTAGAGTCTGCGAATGGAAATTTAAAAGCCTCTGAAAGAAGCTGTAAGTAATTTCTAATGATCCTTTCCAGGACATTTTAAAAAATGTAAAACGCCTCTGCTCTGTCTCTAGTTAACCAAGGTCCTTTGGAGCCAGGAGACTATTGAATATTTTAAGGACAATGTTATTTTGTAGCAGCTCATAGCTAATGAATTCCCAATTCATATTTCACAGTAGGTGAAGAAGAAAAATCCATTTTCATCACAGCTGTAATGTATTTTACAGTCACTTGTGGAACAGATTGTGCTCAGACCTGCAGCTTTAACCACCGACACAGCTGAGACAGCGATGGAGGTGCTGGAGGCTGTGCTATAGATGTTCTTCTTCCTCCGGCACAGTGTGGCGTGTCCAGACTGCTGCAAGTTTTGTCTGTCTTGTGGGTTTTTATAGCTCATTTCACTCCAAAACGTTTGAGTGCTCACTGCATGTTCCCCTGGGGATGCACAGTGTTGGGGCAGGGCTGCACGCAGGGGATCGCGGCAGAGCTCCCGCACAGCACTGGGCACAGTTTGCTGCTGGAAAACAGGGTGTTCATCTCTGCCCCATGGCTTTGCATTGCGCTCCCTGGCTGGAAGAAGAGATAAGAAGTGCAGACACATCAGTACTTCTCTTACAGCATTAAAAAAAAACACAGCTAGAGTTTGGCTACCAGGGTCTATCTTCCACTCCAAGCTCTAATTGAATTAAAAGTGTGCATCTCAGAGGCTGCCAGAGGCTCCATTTTCATATTACTTTGCTGGGTGCTCACCCCATTCCTCCCAGTTCTGTTTTTACTAAGTGACTGCAAAATAAATTACAGCAAATATTCCCTCATCAGAGCAACGCTTCTTAATCACTGTGCATTTTTGTTTGTACGTGTTAATGCACCTAAATTGTGCTGGCCAGAGACCTTGAGGTGAGTCAGAGATACAACAGTCATTAGGAAATTTCGTCTCCTGGGTGATCAACCAACCTTCCTTCATCCTGGTCCCTCGGATTTAGGATCAAAGGAGAGTGGAATAACCAACACTTTCAGTGGTGAGTATGTAGGTTAGATAAACAGATTTAATAGGTTCTGACTTTAGCAATGAAACCTGTATGTGGCCATATACAGAGTGCTGCTATATCCGGGGGTATATGTGGGTGTCACATAGACCTCTCCATGTCACTCTTTACCTTTCTGTGACAGGGCCCAACTGGGCTTGGGAAGTTCATTTGGGAAATGATTAACCAAGTTAAGTTAATGATGTTAATTTAAATATCCCTACTGTAAACAAAAGCTGGTATTTATCTGTTTCCCAGTACAAAGTCAGTTGGGTTTCTTGGTGCATCTTGGAAACTCCATGCATGGAGCTGGATGTGATGGCGTTTGCTGGACATGGCTCCTCCTGTGTGACCACAGGGCCGTGTGAGGAATCCCTTGTACCATGTTGGGTACAAGACCCTGTCCCCAGATATTTCTGCAAAGCAAACGCATGTTACCATCCAGGCTGGTGGCCACCAGGGTCAAGGGGGCTTTTTGCCACCTCAGCTTTGTGTTGGTCCCATGCGTGGGGCTGCAGTGGTGACCAAATGGCAGGGACACAAGAACTACCCATCAGCACATGATGAAACATCTTTTGGCATTGTGCTCACTTTTAGGCAGCAGCTGGCAGAGAATGGCACATTGGCAAGTGGTCTCTGTTGGCCAGGTGGCAAACGGAACTGGTGTGACCTGCTTGTGGCTACGTGGCTTTTCCAAGGTATTTAATCACTCTACCAAATATGACAACAAAATTTCTGTGCATTATTCTGGCTGGGTATTTGAGGATAGTGAGCTGCCAGGATGCAGCTGGGCTCAGACCAGCCTCTCCAGATCACAGTTCTTCCCTTGCCTCCTCTTTGTGCCCAGGAGCTGCTTCGAGAAGACTCCTGTGTCTGCTGAGTGCTTAAAATTTTAGGGAAAATACGAATTTCCAATCAGTAAGATAAACTGCCCAGGGGAATACGTATGGGAGGAAACCTCCACTACTTCTCTAAACACTTCACCAAAATTCAAGAGTTTCCAAGGAATGTTTTGATTTTGGTTGGTCAACCAAGAAATAGCCTGCCAATAATTCCCCCCAGCTCTTGGTCCTGGAGATCCACCATTTACTCCTAGACTGTGCTAATGTGCTTTTTCCCATAAATGCAATACTTTCAGGCAGGTGATTGAGCAAGTGAGTTGGATCATTCCATCAGCTTATTCTCAGGAAGCATTTTGCTTGGATCTAGACTACAAGTTTCCATCCCCACGTGGGATCTAGCTTTATCACATCTCATCTCTTCCAAATGGTTCTGTTTTTTAAAGGTTTGGCATAAAGTCAGTCTGGGCTGTCAGTTAATTGACCAATGTCCTGTGATATGAATGTTAACTTGCATCCTTGCTCTGCTTCTCACTTGCCTGTTGTTTTCATTCAGTTGTTATTTTTGCTTCTGCAATGTATCCAAGTGTGGTCTCATTAATAGCAGGGTCTTGAAGCATTTTAGCTTCAATATTTGGGCTTCAGAGTATTGTAAATAATACCTATACAGTGAAATCAATGCACTTGCTTAGAAACGAGAGTAAAGGAGGAATCTGAAAATAGAAGTGGATGTGTATGCTCATACCAACATGCTAATTCTTAAAGTTAGTTGAGAAAAATACCCAGGGAAATGTAAAATTGCTTATGAATAATGCACGCAGTTGAAAAAGTATATTGTGCATGTCTGGAATATTGTGCACCAGCTGGGAAAGTAACTCTTTTCCATAATTCTGTATTCACCTTAGAACGTTGAATTACTAAACTCAAATTTCAAATTATTTGCAAGGTAGTGTTACAGAACCTGAGATAATCCTGTTGTGTGCAACCCAGTGGGACGCCTGCCTTGTGAGCTGCACGCACCCCTGTCTCCAGTGTCTTTATGAGTATTTAGTGGTTACTTAGGTCAGGGCAGGCCAGCACAGCCTCACAAGCTTTTTTCCTTGCATGCCCAGGTGCCTCAATCCTAATCCAAGCACTCGCTGCAAGCATCAGCCTAGAGTTTTCCCCAGACACCGCACATGGACATTTGCATGGTCTTCATTGCACCGCTCCTCACTGCATGACCTGGATTTTAACTTTGTTGTTAGAAATCTAGAGTGATCAGTCAAGAGTGATGCTTAAAACCCGGACAGGCAGCTGGCACGGTGGTGCTGCACTGGTGTCCCAGCCGAGGACCTTGTCCCTCTGCTCTGACTCTCTGGCGTGTGGTCACGTCAGGTGGATCTGAGCACAGAAGCTCATGTCACCATGGCGCTTTACATAGAGACACTCCAATAAGGGATGGTCCCTATTATTGTAGTTTATTTTTAGATCAGTTTTAGTTTAAATGAAAAACGGTTTCAAAATTGTCATCAAATTCCAAATATCTGCATTGATTGATTGATTTTTGAATGCATTGTCCATTGTTTGAGTTGCAACTGCAGGTGAACACCCCCCGGGAAACCCAGGCACCTTTCTGTGCTCATTGGCACGATATTGTCACACCCGTGTGCTTTCCAGCTGACACTTACGATCTGAAAAGGAGAGAAATTTTCATTTAGGTCGATTGAGCCCTGTTTTTTCAGTACTGGTCTGCTCCATCCACCAGTTGCCTGAGAATTACCAATTTAATTGTAATTGCTCTTGACCACTGCAGGGAGTTTTCTGGCACACGTGTTGTTATTACAAGTGATATTTCACTCCTGGCCAAACCTCTGTTCTCTGTGGTTTCCTTTTGCTGGGCTGGTTTCGTACCATTCCTGCACATTTCAATCCCACCCTGTGCTTTCGGTAGAGCTGATGGCAGAACATAAGAGCAACTGTGCTTGGCTGGACCAGCATCTCATTTCCAACATTGTCCCAGCATGACCCAAGATGATATTTTGGTGCAGCTGAGTAGCAGTTTGAATGAGAACAAGGTGTCCTGGGTCTCAATCGCTGGCAGGGCCGAGCTTGGACCTTCAGCCTGTGGCTGCTGCTGCCCGTCCAGGCTGGAGCCCAGTGATTTAGGTCATCTCCTACCTGCAGTGAGGGGTCCTGGGCAGGATACGGCTGCAGCTATTTGGGACAAAATGTGATCTTCCCCCTGTGCAGCAGAGATGGAGTTTGCTGCCGCATTTTACATTTCGGAAGTGAGCTCTCCCGTTATCGCACCCTGACATGAGCAATGGATCAGATAAATTGTCACACCCTGGGGAAGTTTTATGAAAAATGAGCACAGCGTTGCTTAACCTTTACCTGCAAGTTCAGATAAACACTCGTGCAGTGAATTTCAAGTTAAAAGAAGAACCACAGAGCTGTCCCAAATATCAGGGTAAAAATGAATTAGCAGTCCCTGTTGCCTCATACGATTGCCCAGTGTAACTCTCCAAGTGCATTGCTTTGATATTATTCTCTCATGCATTTCAGCAACTATCTCTTGCTCCACAGGTTGGCTGTGACCATTTCACCATCAGGCTCTTCGCTTTGTGGTCCAGGCCAGTGTCACACTGCCCAGCACAGACAACCAGCCCTGCCGTCCCCAGCTTGCAGCAAGTCGTTTTCCTCCAAACCAGCACGTCTTCAAGCATCGCACCTCAAACCTTGGTGGCTCCAGGAGCTGTCTGGTAAGGAGAAGAGCGATGGGCAAACTTGTAGGGATTTTAACCGCACCCCTGTTTTCATCCATCCAAGTTCATCCATCCCTCGGGCACTGATCCTAGCTTATGATCAGCGTTTATGTTGGAAACACTGCTCTTATCTCTTCCCCCAGGGGCACAGTAATGGTGCTGCTGCAGCTGCCCTGGAGGACTCGTTTTTTGGGCTGGTGTCTGTGAGGTCCATTTGCAAAACTACCTGTGGGGGTGTGTGTTGGCACAGGAATGTCATTTGTTTTAAAGGGAATTAGGCATCCCAGATGCTCCTGGGGCTCAGCAAAGTGCAGGACAGCACATATAACCATAAATATTCTTATAATCATGATCCTTTTTACTTTGCTGTGTGCAACATAAGACACCCAAAGGAATTAGGGCAACGACAGTGGCAACTTCTCCGCTAGCAAGCAGAGCTCTCCCCAGAGCCCAGCCTGGAGGTTTTTGTGCACAGCAGCAAAATGCTGTTTCTGCACCAGGTCCCAGCAATCCTGCCCTGCACCCCCTTCCCAGGGCACCCCTGCCAATGGTATTACTTTGTAAGGGGCTTCAGAGAAGCTTTATTGACTTTTTTTTGATCACTGGGCTGATGTTAGAAACAGGCTCGTGCTTTTTCCTGAGCAGAAAAGTTGCAGCTTTATATCACAAACTCTGCAGTTTGCTCTCCCAGCAGATAATTCTGCAGCTGCAAAAACATTGGTTGCTTTGTGCCTCTTTATTGTGTTCGGGGGGAGAGGAAAAGAGCCCTCCTGAGCCTTCTAGGGTGAGTTTGAAGGTCAGAAGTCAGTGAGAAAAAGCAGATTTCCTTTCCCCACTAACCTCTAAGCGCCATAAAGCTTGTCCCAGACCCAAGGTGCGATGCTCAGGATTGCCACCAAATATACAGTTATAATTCTACGGCTGCAGCGTGTAATTACGGAGATACGTTGATGATGTTTGGAGCTGTGTGGTGGCTCAGTGCTCATTGCAAGCTCAGATTCAGAGCAGTGCTGTCAGCACCTGCTGCAGTTGTCTCTGTTGTCTGAAAGGCACTTTCCCTAGTAATTATATGTATAATTATATTATCATATATGTATGTATTATATTTACATATAATATTCAAATAGATATATAATTTATAAATTACCTATACATTTTATTTATTATATAAGTTGTTATTATTATAATCACTATTACACATAATAATTATATTTAAAATGCATATGGGTTTGATATTGCTGTGCCATGGTTATGTCCATGCCCTGTGCACAACCCTGTGCTCTACACGTGCACTTGGGCTTGGATTGATCCTGTGCAAAAAATAATTAATTGTTAATTGAATATTAAAGCATTTTTCTCTTAATTGCTCATTTAAGTCCAGCTTGGATGGACAACAATGAAGAATCCTTCCCAGCTGGTGGCTCTGTGGTACTTTGTGAGTTTGTTAGTCCCTAGAGCAAAGGGATTCAGGTACAAAAAACTGCTAAAGGCACTTTCCAGGCTTGGAGGAGACATGGAAACACCCCCCAATCCCTCAGCCACCTCTGTGAGGGCTTTATAGGATGCTGTTGGAAGAGAGTTTAGGGTATGTTCGAGCTGCTTGGCCCAGTTATTCCCAAGCCGCTCCTCCCACCTACGGTTTGAGTTCTGCAACAGCATCGCCTTCCAGCAGCAGCTTCAGCAAGAATTAGGGCTTGAATCGCAGCTGCTGCACCAAGTCAAGCCTCAAAGCGGCTTTCTGCCAGCAGCCTGCCAAAAAAATGTACATTCCATGGGAATTTAGGTATCCCCGTGCCCACAGAACAGCTGGGCAGCAATCCGTGCCCCCCGATTACCCTGCCAGGAATAAACTCTCACTCTGCTAACGGGAATCACAGCCGCTTGCTCATGGGATGGGGATCGTGCCAGGACACAGCACCTGACACAGCCATTAGAGTTCACGGGACAAAGGCTCTACTTTCAATATCGAACACATCCATATAAAATAAACCATATTTTATTGACCTAGTTGGGAAGGATGGGCTATGAATATTAATAATGATGGTGGAAGATGTCTCTAAAGGCAACGGATGCCCAACTCACTGCCTGGTAAGAAGTCTCCGTTTGTTTTTGTCTTTGAAGAGAAATAATTTTTCCTTATTTTTGTCTGTATTTAGTGTAATCAGATCACTCTCACCACTGAAGCTTACTTCCTGCTGTTGGGTACATTGAAACTATTATTGAGTATTTATTTTTCCATGGGCCTCTCTGTTTCTAATTACTTTGTGCTGATGTTATGCGAATATTTTGAGTTTGTGCCTCCTTTAACACCTGCCACATGCTGGGTCTATTTGTACGTTAGTACCCTAACACATTTTTCAGATATTTCCTGCTATTATTTACCTCTTTATTTCTGATCTCACTACATTTGAGTGGATGATAAAGCTATTTTTTGACGTGGATATAAGCCAGAAGGGCAAGTGGACAGAAAGGGGACAAGATACATGAGGACATTTGGAAGTGACTTTTACTAGTGGTGGTTAGGATTGATGAAATCCTATTTTGTTTGGGGTTTGTTTTTGTGGTATTTTGGTGGTGGTTGTTTGGTTCTGGGTTTTTTTGGTGCTGGTGGTTTTTTTATTTGGTTTGCGTTTGTTTTTTCACTCTTTTTTCGTTGTTTGTGGTTTGTTTTGTTTTCTTTTTTAATGGAAGTCAGTGGAAATTTTGCTGCAGTAGAGGTGACAAAAACTGATGATGCAGAGATACAATATCTCTGTATGCTTATACACAAATAGCCTATGCGGTGCTGCTCTGGCAACAGCCACGTAGCTGTTGTGCTTATAAATCTCTGTTACTTTTTTTTTATTTGCTAGGCATTGAAATTTTGCATGTGTGGGAGGTCTCTCATAAACTGATTTCATTTGGAAGAGTGCAGTGAAAACACTTTTTGAGAAATGAAGGGGAGAAACATTTACTGTAAAATTAAAAAAGGGGAGATATATATATATATAAAGACCATAATTTTGGCTATATTAAAGCCTTGTAAGAATTATGATGTCATTACTTTCCTGAGTCCCAAGCTCACAGGTGCTGGCCCTGGCCACAGCAATGCCCCCAGAGCACTTGTTCCTGCTGCATTTTGTTCTGATCCCTTCTGGAAATCCGAAAGTGCCCTGAGCATCATCTGAGACCTGAGCACGTTACTGAGGAGTGACAGGGACCTGAACTCGGCAGCAGCCCCTGTCACCTGTGGAGTTTTCACACGGTGGGTGCGTTATTTTTCCAGCAACTTCATAATCTGGTTGACGCCAGAGTAGAGCCTGGCCTGCCCTTGAGCTGAGCTTTTCTGGGCTATTCTCCAGCACTAAATATGAAAATTCTGACAGTCAGTCCTGGCCATTTTCAAGCTGTTTGTGATCTTTTAACTTTCAAAACAAAGATGAATGAAACTGGTTATTTTGCCGCAGATTCTAGCTGGGAAAAAACAATTGTCATGCCAGGTGCATGACGAAGGTGCCTGTCAGCTCCTGGCGCAGCAGAGCTGCCATCGCAGTGAGCGGGACCCTGCCAAATATCAGAGAAATGGTGACCTGTGGCTTTTAAAAAAGCTCGCTTCGATCCTAATCTGGGTAAGTCGTATTAATTACCTTAAGTGAACAATAACAGGCTTGTTTCCTGCCTGCCACCTGCATTACACCGGGCCTCTACAGCTATGAAATACATGAAATTACGAATCACCATTTTTCTGAAGCTTTGTCTGAGGTCAACTTATTGTCTGTGTACTCCAGCTATTTTTTTCTCCACAAAGCACTCAAAAAATGTACTGTAAACACTCCATTTAAATTAAAAACCTCCTCTTTGTGGTTTCTTAACACAGCTTGACTGATGCCACTGACCCGATAAAGGCCACATGCTCCGAAGAGCGGAGCTGGAGGGGCGGCTCTGGGTACAGGCCGCAGAGCTTGGGCAGCAATGCAAAAATATAAAGCAAAAAATGTCTGGCTGCTAGCTGAAGAGGAAGAAAAATTTTCCTCAATTTATTAAGCACTCTAGAGCTGCACTTATTATTGCTATCAGAAATGTGGAATTTTATTTTTTCAAATGTTTTCGAGCATCAGTTAAAGGAATTCTTAGACTCCATCCTCACTGCAGCGAAGCTCAGTGACAGAGCTCACAGGATAACTCCGGCAGTTTTCCCCCAAATACAGCTGTGTAGTAACTTGCTTTCTTTGAAATGCCAGGCCTTGTTTTCCAATCTTTTGACTAATGACAATTTCTATCTGCCAGGCTCTACAACCACACACTGTAAAAGGAACGATAACCAGGCAGCGCGATCCTATTAGCTCCGGTTGTGTTTGTGCTTGTTCCATTTAGTCAGAGCAGTTTTGTTGTGTCAGTCCAGTGTAATGGATGCGTTGTCACGTTAAAAAAACAACTCTGAAACAACAGGTGGGGATGGATTTTGAAATACAAGTGTTAGTCATACCCTGCTTTGCTTAACTTACTCTAGCAAAGAAAACAGAGCAGAGGTTTTCAAATATTTGCAGCTTTACCATGAAAAACAATTTGCTTGTTCAATACAGTATTAACTACCAGCACTGTAGCTACTTTTTAAAAGCATTAGCAGTCTTTTGGATTTCCAGAAAAGGAAGGACATTGCCACCTTCAATTGTTGCTTAAAAATTGCCTGTTTTCTCTTGAACAGAAACTCCAAGGCAGCACTCTGGCGTTATCCAGTGGCAGAACTCCAGGTGTTTTAAGTTCTTTCCACAGAGGCACATGAAGCTCAACATAAATGAACTAGGAAATAATCCTCAGCCTTGCAGCCAGTTACAGATCCTGCTCCTCCCTTTTGCAAGCTCAGAAACAGGAAAATTAAACAAACCAACACAGTAGAGATTACACAAGTAGCTGCTGTTCCAGTGCTGCTTCCTCCCACCTTCCTCAGCCACACTTCAGGAACAGCTGCCGAAGCAAATTGAAAAATGACAAATGAGACCCCAGGGCTGCTGACAATTCATCTCCTCTTCTCTAATTTTCATTTAAATTTAGGTACCACAAGTGCATGTCACACAACTGTTAATATATTGCTTTGTGCTTTGGCAACTCTCTAACCAACCTGTCTCAAAGGTTTGGCAGCAGAAACAATGCTGAAATAATAATAACAATTACAATAATAATATCCTCAGGTAATTAAACAATTTAGTAGGCACACTTCAGCCAGAGCTAGATTTGTTCAAGCACAAAGTTTAATATCAGAGCCTACACACAGCCCTGTTCTATGATATTAAACAAATATGGCATTACTAACCCGAGTTCACCACTGCACAGGAACCTGGGAATAACTATTGTAATTAATCCCGTGCAGTGTACACTATAGGCTTGGGAGAACACGGTACTGAAACGCAACAGTTACTTAAACTGCAGCCTCACAAATGTCACTTTTTCATAGTGAAAATTAATCAAATTTATCTTGCTAGTACATGAATAAAATGTTTATAGTATCTGGAGTGTTTGTGTTTCAATGAAGAACCTGCCTCTTGTACTAAAGAAATAATCCCATAAATCAAATTCAAGAAGCATAAAATACATCGTCATAAAAGTAGAAACATCTGTATGGATTTAATGGGGTTCAGTCACTGTCATCATTAAAGCGCATCTTGCTGCTCCCTTTGTTTTCGCCAGGTGCTGACAATGAAATTCATCTCTACCTCCTTACTTGTCCATCTAATATGAACCTGGCTAACGAATCTCTGCTCATTATACTCCAGTTTGACTTGCGGTTATACACAGGAATACTACAACCAATTAACGATTTAGATACATCACACAAAAATAAAATCTTTCTCTATTAAAATTTGTAAAGATGTTTTTAAACTAATTAATTTTGTATTAAATATTATAAAATTAGCTCATAATAAATTATTTGCGAAAATAAACTATTTGTTTGAAAAATTAAATACTGATGTAACTGTCCTACATGTATTCTGGGAGAATGGCTCAGCTCTTTTCTACTTGGACTTTCACTGATGCCATGTGGAACAGCCCCAATTTCTAGCAATGGAAGGAAAACTGCAAATCAAGTGATTCCCCATGCTGGCCTTTAATTAGAATTTAAGAGGGATGGACAACCAACCACGCTCTGCCAAACAGGGTACAAAATCTTTATTCACCAATAAGTTAAGTGTTCCTATAAATAGATGTCCTAGTCTTTTGTACGCTGTATTGAGTTCGAAGTGAAACTTCAGTTATTCCTCAGACTCTGATCCTTCTTCATCTTGACTGATTTGGAAGTAGCGCAGTTCGTACGTCTCCTTGTCAGACGCGACAACACGAAGCCAGTCACGCAAATTGTTCTTCTTGAGGTACTTCTTTGTGAGGTATTTCAGGTACCTTAAAAGCAGTAATTATACATTAGAACCTTCTCATTTAACAACTCATACTGCTGTCTGCACTCCGCCCAAGACAGGTTTAGCAGGGCAACACTATGCTAATTATATCCAGAAATTAAAAAAAAATCATATATAACAGATAATAAAAGTATATTTTCATTCCAGATACTTTAAAAGTTATTATTTTATGCTTTTGACAACATAGCACAATACCAGTAACTCAAAAGCATTGAGAATTAGTTGTAAACCTTGGCCTAAGACAACAGATATTGGTGCATCTGGATCTGTGAAATGAAGGTGGAGATGCAGGGAAGGAACCATTCCTCTAACCAGTGCACACATCTGCTGCATGACCCAACATACCAGGCAGTTTAAAGCTTCACTTGACTTAAAGGGTTCTTCTGCAATGTGTACTGCGTACACATACATTTTAATACAACCTATTCAGTAATAAAACAGTCACCCATGTCACAAATTCAGTATGACTTTTAAAAGCATCTCTTCCCATAATAATATATTTCCAACAATCTACATAAAGCACCTCTGTATTACTATGCTTACACTAGAGGGAGCACTAATTCGTAATCAAGTCTTCTGTTTTAAGAAGCAGTTTTAAAAAAAATCTAATACTAGAGATTTGCTTGAATTACATTTTTTAAAGCTATGAGGGTTAGCGTTAACACCTTCTTTGTACACACCGTAACTGCATCATGTTCAACACGACTGTTCAAAATCCACTACCACAAATACAACAAAAGGAAACTTGTGCCAACCTTTTAGAAAATTGCTTCTCCGATGTCACCGTGATCTTGTTTTTCAGACGTTCAATGTGAACAGTGTTGCCCAAATTCCCAGTTTTTCCATTGACCTTAACCTTCTCCTTTAGAAACTGTTCCTGTTTCAACATTAAAAAAATAGAACACTAGGGAATGGCACCCTAGGTATGAACTAGGGAAGGGACCCTAGCCACAGAGCAACATTAAAAATCACCATTCACTTATGTCCTCATAGCAAATATTTACAATGCAGTAAGATTTTACAGTGTGTAATTGAAAAAAATAAACCCCGTGCTAAAACAGGATTAAATATAAACCAGTTCTATTAATGGACAGGTATGAACCATCTTGTCTGTAAAAGACATCTAAACTCAAGAAACTTTCAAGAAGTGCTGGTAATTTAAAGTACAACCGTTGATTTTACTAGCTCAAAATGTAACATTTCAGCTGCAATTCAGTTATCGTACTGCACTAAGGCTGCTATATTATGCAACAGAAGTATGAGCAAAACCACGACTTACAAAATTCCCAGAATCAAAAATTCCATCTTCCACGGGATGGGTCAAGTCAAGGCAAAACTTCCAGGTTGACTTCTTAGATTTCCTGTCCTTTTGCTAAAACACCGAAAAAAACCCCCACATTAACAACCCACACCCGAAAAGCTTGTATTAGAGAGGCTGCCCCCTCTGACGGGCGGCGGCCCGAGCCGACACCGCCTGGAGCGCGGGGCCCACTGCAGCCAGCCCGGGCCCGGCCGACCGCCAGCCTGGCCAGGCCCTGTCGGGGAGAGGTTCGCTGGCCAGGGGCGCCGGGAGGGCCGCCTTCCCCCCGCAGCCCCTCGCCCCGCAGCACTCACCGGCGCCATGCTCCCGCCGCCGCGCTCGCCGAAAGGAAGGCGCGTGCGACACGCCGCGCTTTTATACCCTGCCGTGACGTCACCACGCAAGCGCGCGGGACGTGGCCGCGCAAGGCACGCTGGGAGGCCCCTCGCGCTCTCCGCCGCACAAACAGGCACCGGATGCGTCTGTAGCATGAATGAGTCACCGTTTTTATTTATTTCCCGGTTTTTATTTCTGTCGGACAGGAACGCAAGCGTTTCTCTCGCTCTCGTACAAGTGGCAGGCCGCGCCGCGCCGGCGGTGAAGCATCTGGCTGACAGGACAGGCCCGGCGAACAGGCCGGGCCGGGCCGGAGCTGACAGATCATCCCACAGCCCATGAGCAAAACCTCCTCCCCCAGCACCCACACTTTATTATTTCTGGAGCAAAACACAGATTTACATCCTTCCCCCTGTCGTTTGCATGGCGTTGGAAATACAGCTCCCAAAACACGCAGGTTTGAGCCACGAGAACCAGCGTTTCCCCGTTCACGCAATTTACAGGGGTCAGTTCTTGCCATGAGCAGTAATACGACTCGTCGCCGTCGTTCCTCTTTCCCCAGCCTTTTGAAAACGCACCACACAAGCTACGCTTACAATATACAGCACAGGAGAACCGAGAAAAGGGGTTTTCTGCGACACAGCACTACATAGCAAATATTTCTTTTTAAGCTCACAAACCAAGTTACTCTCTGATGCCAAATACCGTAGAGCCAGACTGCAGATGCTGGAGAGATTCCAACACCCTTGGTGCACCATGTTGACCTGTGCTGAACGCTCCACCACCCTCCCACCACACCTCTTCTAGGGTCTATGCCTTCATTAATGATGTATTCAAAATATCCTTAACAAGGTCTTTTTTTTTTTTCCTGAAGTTTAGTTCTACTGTAACAAACTACATTCTAAATTACTCAACCAAAAAAAAAAAAGTGGGATTGATTGAATTTTGAATTCTGTAAAACTGACCTGCAGTAACCATATGAGTTTGAGCTGTCAACAAATTTGACTTCTTTACAGATTATGTAAAATTACCTGTATTGTGAAATTACAGACCGTGCACCATTTCTGGGTACGTTGTGGATTAGAAAAAACCTGCAAGAGGCTTGAAAGCAGTTGCATTAAAACAATGAAACTCAGCTAACTTCTTAAAAAAAACAGCCCTGAGAACATGGCTCAACTAGCAAGAGCCTAGTTGAAAAACCACCATTATAAGCAAAAATTGGAAGGACCTATTGAAATATTAAAATATTATTTGCCAACATTTGAGGCAGGAAACTCTGCAGTCTTTCCAATTCTGTAAAGTAAGAAGAGAAACTCAATGAATTGGAGCCATGAAAAAAAAATGCATTATTTGGAGTGGAAATACTTTTTTTTACCTCCTAGTTTTCACAGCCTCTAAGCAATTGCATCAGTTATTAGAAGGTTATAGTTTTCTGTTTTGACACAATTTAAGCATCAAGATGGTACTACAGAACAAGTACATTGGTAAGATTCGTTTTAAAGTAAAGCCATGAAAGGAGGATTTCCCTAAGTATTTGGTTAAGGATCTGAAAAATACGCATCTATATGGACTACTGATCACAAACAGTTTGTTGCAAACAATTCTGACAGTAAACTGAAACACCTTACTTTGGAAAAAATGCCTCAAAATATTCATGTTCTAATTTAGAAGCAACTTTTAGCCTTACTGAAACTTTGAGATTATGCTTAAGACTCATGCTTATGTATTTACCTATGGGAAACTTCATGCATGACAAGCCAATGCTCTGCACTTCCATAGTGTTCAAAGTGCTTCACAAAAGACAACTAAGTATATAAGAACAAACCTATAATGAAGTACTTAATAATTTGAATCTTGCAGAACTGAAGGTTGCAATAGAAGGACATCCCTATGTCCCAAGGAGGCTCTTCCAGCAAGCTGGAGATCATAAAGCCTCTCTCTTTAGGTTGCTGTAGTGCCTGAAAACTCCAGTCAGACCAGGACCCCACCTGTAGGAACAGGACAAAAAACAGCCCTTGTCCCAGAGAGCTTCCAGTCTAAGCAGATGCTTAGATTGTGGGCCAGTGGCATCAAATACCTGTCTTCCAACAAGGTTTTAGAGGACAGACAGGCACCTGAAAGTAAACTAAAGCACTACCAGAATAAGGACAAATCCAAGTCTTGTAGTTTTCAAGCATATTATAAGTATTTTAATGTGATAGCATTAGAACTTGCATTAGTTTGACATAGCAACCTATGACTTTCCATCTGACATCACACAGCTCAGCTTGCTGCCAAGACCATCACTAGTGGTTTCACAGACACCTCCAAAGCCAACAAAGCCTGTCTGTCAGGTACCAGTTTGATGGAGAGGCAGAAAGGAGCACAGTGCAGACTAGCCTGAGCTACTCAGCACGCACTTTGAAAGTATTCTCAACACATTTCAATCTCTTGCATCTACAGCTTTTTTTAAAAGGTATTTTGCCATTTCAGTCAAGGTGCTCTTTATAGAGCTCACCTGCAACATGTATTGTGCTCAGCAAGAGCATGTGGCAGTATCCTCCTTTTGCCATGTGTCCCAGGTAACTGTGCTTTATTTCCAGAGTATATTTATTGCTGTCTTTCTCCTCACTGTACTGCTCTCCCCAGCATGAGAAGCCTATGGAAAATGCATGTTTTTGCCATCTACGTTAGACCTCCAAGATTTGCTAAGCTCTGCCACAGTATGTATGAGGGCAGTTCAGGACAGTTGCCATTAGCCCTTTGGGGATTAGAGAGTACACACTATTAAGCTGAAAACGTTTTAAGCAGTTAACAGCAGCATGAAGCCTCAATCTTGCTGCCACTAGCATGTGAATTGTGCGTGCTGTCCAGGGCAGCATGACACATGTTTACTACTTGTCCTCTGTTAGCCAACAGCCACTGAAGCTTAAGGCAAGTTCATGAAACAATTTACTGACTGGGAAGAGATGTTTGAGCCACAGGCTAGGGAAGTTTCCCACTCATGAAGAGTCACCAAGTCTTGAAATTCAAGTTGAACACCTTAAACAGGAGTAGGCTAGTTATCCTTCCATGACTAGTTCTGTGAAGCCTTGTGATTGCTTGTTAAGCTACTAACTAGTTAGAGGCATGCATGCGTGTTTCAATTACTCAGAACTCCCTTGGATAGGAGCTAGCTTTCATATCTACATAGCAATTTATTAACTTTTATAGTTAAGCCATGGTTGTTCAGTATTGTCTGTCAAGTCTACATTTTGAAAATAGTTTTATTTTTTTAAAAAGAATTGCATGCATTTAGTTTAGGCTCAATGCTACAGTTTGTCCCACTTTTTGAAAAACATGTGGTCCCTGTGCTACAAAAATATGGTCTGAACCTGAAGATTAAAACCTAAAGCTGGAAGCACTGCAACAGATTCCCATGGAGTTTGTCACCCTTTTATAGTTTAAGATAATAAAGCAAAGCAATTGAACTGCATTTTTCTATTTTATTTTTCAAGTCTGACAAAGGCCTCGAGTGAAAGTCTATAGCTTTAGCATCCATTCTCACCTTTGTGTCCCCTTGACCTCACTATATCTACCCAAAATTCCAACTGCCTGCCTAAACCACAGGTAGGCTTTGACACCATTTTATAATTACAATAAGCCAACAAGTTGGCAAAGAAGAATACAGAGGTAATACAGTTAAGTTGCACATGGCCACTGGGGCTTGGTCAAGCCAGCTGGCATTTTTGATCACTTGAGTTTCTTGGTCTAAAAGTTGCGATTGGCACCTACAGTTCTGCAAGAGTCCCAATCCACAAAATACTTAAGCTTAAAAAAAAAAAATTTAAAAAAAAAAATTGCTACTTTTATTGTCAGTTCTACCTAAACATGTCAAGAAAAATACTATTTGTGCTCTAGGTCACTTTATAATCCTAGATACCTACCAGCTTATCTAAAAGCCCCTGAATACTGTATTTTGTCTGTTCATACAGACAAACACTGTTTTGCTCAAGCAAATAAAAATATATCCACTAGTAACACCTGATTGGTTTCTTAGATCCATAGCTGAAACCCACAGGAATGTTAAAATAGTTACAATTAAGGAATTAAAATCTCAGTGATTTTGAAAACTGCCAGTTAGCCTGCAACACTAATCCAGAATCCAGCACTGCTTTTTAACAATTCAAAAAAGAAATGAGGTTGCTTGTGAAGGCCAGAGCTTTGGTGACAATAAGAACCAAATTTATAGATCTGTGGTTTGTCCAGACCTGAGCACTTGCCCGAGCCTGGCGATCCTCTTTATTTGCAAGGCTTTATGGCTACAGCACATTCTTCATTCATTGCACTTATGACGGATATCTGGAAGAAAAAGACAGGCAGGTGAGCTCAAACCCGTGCCAGAGGAAGCACTCTGAGAAGTTACAGACATTCACATTTTAATATCTATCCCATCCGTCTCAAGAAGAAAAAAGGAAGCTAAAGCTGGCAAAATCCAGTCCTTATAAAACTTCCCCACCAAACTGCTCTTCTGCTGGCAGCTTGAGGTTCAGAGGAAGACAAACAAGCTCCTGCAATAGAGCCAAAGTACCAAATGGTGTGGCTGGTGTAGCCTAAGGTCTGCAGAGCTCCTTGCAGACAGGTTTGCTAACACAGTAACTACTCGGGCTACGTTACAAAGCGCTACATTTGGTCCTGATTAACAAAGCCTGGAGGCTCCAATCCATGCCTTGCGGACAGCACTGACAGAATTTATCTAGACAGATGAGGGACACCTATATCACCTCACTGTCAACTGAGCTGGGCTTCAGTGCCCTATTGAGTGCTCCAAGCCAAAAGTCCTTCTACATCTCAAAGGACCAGTTCCCGTATTTCTAACCCACTCTTCATGGAGAGATACAAATGATCAATATCAGAAGATTACTTCTTTGTATAACCAAATGGAATTAAACCATAACTCTTCTCATTAGCCCTCTGCACTTACCTGCACATCTTCATTGGCATTGAATTTCCCTTCTATTTCTTTGCCAAGATCCCCTTCTGGTAACTTTAGATCCTCACGGACTTCACCACTTTCTGTCAGCAGGGAGAGATACCCATCCTGAATTCCTATCAGCTGTGAAGAGAAGATCACTTTTAGGAAGTTTTAACATCAGTGGTCAGTCACTAATAGGCAGAAACTGAAGATAAGCAAGAGGTACAGTGAACTCTACCTGTTACATTAATTCTTTAGTACTGTGTTATGTAACAGTTAAGAACCTCATTTTTAACAACAGGTGAGAGGACAGAGTTAGAGGCAACTGTAGCAAAAGCCAGCCTGCTATGTGAATCACCAGAACCCTGCTGGTTACTTCCTACTATATGGGGCACTGCAAAACCCATCCTTGTGAGTCAGAAGATGTGCTCCTTCCAGGTCACTGGTTCAGCTTTTTACATCTGCAAATTCGAAACAGTAACTAGAATGGCAGTCACTGAACAGCATGGCTTTCGTGAAGTGTACAAAGTACATAACAGTGAACTGTACACTTCTGTATCTTCATTTGTACAATGAGAAACCATCATTTATATTAAAGGCTAATGAACAAATTAGGGAACATCCACCAAGTTCTGGACCACTATTATAACACTGTTTTCAGCCTAACTGAAAGCCTGAGGCAAAGGGAACAGCTCTTTCGACAGAGAAGTGTAGACAACCTGAAACATGTAACAGTAAACCCAAAAGGCAGCCCTAACAACTCTGATAAACAGCAAATATTTCAGTAGCAACAAGGACCCAAGAATATGAGAGAAGGATCACCAAGATAACATTATTAATCTCTTGAAAGGTCTGAGCCCTAAGACACGCTAGTTACACTTTATTTAACCAGCACCAGCGGTCCTGAAGAGCTGCTAACACTCTAAACTTTGGTTTTCTCAAGCAATTGCAGCTTTCTGACTGATGTGGATGAACGATTCCCACAACAATGGGAAGATGGCCAACTCACTATCCATGTCACAGAAGGCGTTACAGAAGTTTGCCAAGTTCCCTTCATACCTATATGTCAGAGCAGAGCACAGGAGCACCAAAATTATTTGAGATCAACTAAAGCCAGGTTCCAGAAAAGAAGCAGAAAGCGCTGTAGCAAGTTAGAATTGGCACCAGGTGTAGCTTAAGGCTGTCTTGTTGATTTGTCTACACTATGTAAGGGTGAAATTGTAAATGGCGATATACCCTTGGATTCAAGTTTACTTGAAGTGAAATCTTATTATCCTTCAACTAATAATACCTTGCAGCAGGGATAACCCCTCTCCAGATTCTAAAAGATGCCAATGCCACTAGGAATAAAGAAGCGACCTTACAACACGAGCCAGAAAAAATGCTGTTCTGAATTATGTCTATTACCTATCATTTCTAAAGATTCTTACTATAACGTGAGGCCATTAGTACAGTAAGGAGCTCTCCATCAGTGAGCTCTGACAGTTTTAACAACTCAGTCAATGCTACAAGTTCAGCAATGTCATGTCCAGACAGGCAAGTTCAATTAATAAAGTACGGTTGTCAGAATTAATGAAAAGGCAAGTTTTGGGATGAAGAGGAGTTTACATGTGGTATTAGGAGTAGAAAGCCTCTTAATGTGTGGAAGGACACAGTGAGTGTTAACTCACCTGGTAATCATTCCTCTTGATATTTGGAACATCCATGTTATGAGTTGATGGGCAAATATCTTCATATTTTTTGCCAGTGAAGATATCAATACCAACCAAGTGGACCTACAGGAAAGCAAAAATAACAATGGTTACTGTTGGTCATAGAGAAGCAAGGTGCCATTGCCATCAGTGCTGTAGGTTCCATCCAGTTTTCTAAGAGATCACATGTAACTCCAAATTCTGCCTGGCCCCTTTGCTTGCAGTACAAAAGCAGCCCAAGCACTGAGAGAAGGACTTTCATACCCTTTTACAGGACACTACAGAAACACTACACAAGAACGAAGCTCAGTCACTGTTATCTTCCGTAGCCGCCTGTAGCTTTACAATAACGAACTAAAACTCAGAGAATGTGGCTGTTAAGAGAACGTTTAAAGTTCGAGCTTTTCTGAGAAACAGAACAGTACTGGTGATGATGTGAAGGTTAAGAGGAAAGAAGAGGTGGCCGTGCACAGAGATTACAGCAACTCCCACCTCCCTTCATGTTAGCAGCAGCTGCCCACTGTAACCGCCACTTGTATTACCAGTTCTTGGGTCCTTCTGCAACTGTTTCAATACTTAAGAAAACTGAATCAGTCTAATAACATAAAACAAACAAGCCTCCCCAACAAAAAACCCCAACCAAACACAACAAACACAATAAAACCCACCAAAACCAAGCAAACAAAATACAAAAGGGGAAGGAGCAAGGTAAAAAAAACCCGCTAAGGCTTGGTATACTCTAGGTTTGACAAATTATCACACAAGGTTGTGAGAACTCGCAACCGTAATTATTCCATGGTTGGAACAGATCTGTCGCTAAACTCAATTATACCCACCAAAAAGTGTTGCTGAAGGAATAAAGGGAGAGTCTAGCCTTTGACTAAGCTCTGGACAGCTGCACAAACCAACTGCTTAGGCAGCAGGACTGCAGCCCCAGACAGCAGCTAAGAATGTCCCTGCTGGGACGCAGGAGGGGGAAGGTACTCCTTGCTCAATGCTGAAAAAAGGAAAGAACCAGCAAGGCCAAACTGGGTCAGTGCAGGCCCACAGAGGTAACGATTGTCTCCTAAGCTCTTCTAGATTGTGTAGCAGAACATGGGCACTTCTAGTAAGTGCTGAATTCGAGTGCTGCAATAGCAAAAAAGTCTGTTAGCCCAGGCAGACACAAAATTGCTGTGGTGGGTAGCAACAGCACAATCCAACCACGCCCTGGTGATTTCATCAGCCCCCCTCTTCCAGAACTTACTCTACCCCCACTACAAAAACAGCTTTTATCACTATTAGCGTTAAAGCTTTTAAACAAATCGGGAGAAAAAAAAAACAACTGAAAACCCCCCATGTCCTCAATCCCTCCTCCCTTCCATGACTGGCAGCCCTGGAGCTAACTCTGGGCTGGAGAGACACCCGAGACGCTGCCGCGAGAAGAGCACTGGCAGGATCCAGAACGCTGTGCCAAACGAAACGCTGCACCCTTCCCCCCGGCCAGCGGCCCTGCAGAGACAGCGCCGGGCCGGGAGCTGCGACACACGAGGCCCTGCGGAGCCCGCCCGGGGCCGCTCACCTTGGCGTGGCCGTGCTTGCCGGTTTTGGAGGTGGACATCTCGACGATCTTGCAGGGCCGGCCCTTGAGCACCACGAAGCCGTTCTTCCGCAGTGCCGAGCACTGCATGGGGTAGGTGGAAGAAGCGCCGGCATCGCCCGTGGTGAAGTCGAGTTCGTCGGCCATGGCGGGGTCGGGATGTGGGGGGGAACTGGCGGCGGGTGCTGCACGCAAACGAGAGCGTCGGCCCGGAGCCCCGGCGGCGTGAAGGGCCGCGAAGGGGGACGAGGGGGACCCAACCACCTCCCCCCGGCGAGGGCAGCGCGATGGCGGCGCCCCGGGGCGGGGAGGCGCGGGCCGGGCCCGCCTCGCTCCGCCACACGTGCCCGGCGGCCNGGGCGGGGCGGGGCGGGGGCACGGCGGGACACGGCGCCGCGCACACGCGCCCGACCACTGCGGCGGGCGGCGGGAAGGGGCGGTGGGCGGCAGGGAGCGCGCGAACCGCGCCCCGCCCAGTCCCGCCCTCCGGCTTCCGCCGGTCGCCGCGCTCATTGGCCCGCGCTTCTCCCCACCGCTCCCCGCCGGGAGGGGGCGGGGCCGGCCTTCTCGCCCCCTCCCCCTCCGCCTGACCACGTGCTTCCCGCGTTCGCCCACCCCGCGCGCTCGGCCCGCCTCTCCCGGCGCCTACGGGGAGCGGCTGGGCTCAGCTCGCCCTCGCGCCCGGCGCCATCGCTACCGAGGCAGCCCTGTCACTCCGCCCGGCGCAGGCGCGGGGCCGCTCCTCGGCCGCCAGGCGGCGCTGTGCGCCTCCTCCCGGCCTTCCCGCCGCCATCTTGGAGCCGGGGCGGGCGCTGCCCCCAGCGGCGGTCACGTGGCTTCTTTCCGGCTGCGAAACGGAGTCCTCACAGAATGACACAATGTTAGGGGTTGGGAGGGACCTCGGGAGATCATTCGGTCCGATCCCCCTGTCGGAGCAGGAACACATAGATGAGGTTACACAGGAAGGCGTCCGGACGGGTTTTGAATGTCTCCCGAGAAGGAGACTCCACAGCCCCCCTGGGCAGCCTGTTCCAGTGCTCTTAAACGAGTTGGAAAAGAAATTGTGTTTCCAAAGCCCGCAGGATAAGGGGTCGGTTTGAGAGGTGTCTAACTGTCAACACAAAGCTCATTTGCCCGCCTGATGTTTTGCCTTTCAGTATAATCAGAAATGAGAGTGTTTTGCAGGTGCACAGTAATGGATCAAAAAGGGCTGAAGCCGTGGTGCAGCCCCCCTGGCCTTAATGGGCGGGAGGCTGAGGTGGCACCGTGCCCCCCGGAGCCCCCGGCAGCCCCTGTGCTGTGTGGTGGTGGACGACAGCCAGCAGGCCTGGTAGATCCCCAACAGAACAAGGCTGCATGGTTATTTTTGTTAAAAGCACCGTGTCAGATGCCATAACGCCTTCCACTGTTGGACCAAATTCACCTGGAGACAGTTCCGAGGAGCTGCAGGTGGACTAGGCCCAGCCCTGCACAGAGCTGTGCAGATCACCTGCTTTAAACACAAGACAAACAGCAAAACGCAGAAATTCGGTGGTGTGTGTGGCAGCGTTATCAGAGCTGGCCTCTGCCCTCGCCACCGTGTGCCGGTCTGTGTTCGCTGCCCCAGCATCCTGAGTTTGTCATCTCCGCTCTAATGGGGTGGCTGCAGGAGTCTGTTTTAACTTCACGCTTTCAAATGGTTTCGGAGAGATCTTTTATTTAATTCATGTTAATCAGCGTGATCTGTTTGCCTGTGGTCCCACCCTTGGTTACATAGATCTCACTCCAAATTGCACAGCATGTACCCAAAGAGATCCGTCCAGCTTTCATTTACACAGGGCCCCTTTGTAACGGTCCAGCCCATCAGGACAGGGACTCTTCTGTGTCACCAGGGTTTTTGGTGAATGCTGTCTCACCCAGCCTGCTCTAGAGATACGCGTTACTCTCTGGAACTGCCCATTTTTCTTCTGTGTGAGCTGATAAGCAGAGGCTGGGGCATTCTGTTAAATGTTTTTACATGTGCACTGTTTGTTTGTTTACCTGCAAGTGTGTGACTAGTTGCATGTGCTCTGGGGCTTTTTGTCTTCTAATAAAATACTTTGGCAGAGAACTACCAGCTGTTCTGAGCCCAAACTGGGGCAGCCTGGAGCTAGGCACTGATGCTAATTTCTTTTCTCAGGTATCGGGTAATGAATTTGGTTTATTTTTGACAACTATCAGATTCATTTTGGATGACTCACGAGATCTTCTGTACTGAACCTCATCTTTTTGCTGAAGCGCAGCTGTAAATGATGCTTATTTTTGAGACAGAAAACAAGTATTCCAAGGCAGGCTTTATTAGAGATTCATTTAAAAAAATGAAAATCAGCTCCGTCAGTCATTGCTTGCGGGCATTGTTCTTTTGCCTGGAGCAACATTTATTTTCTAAAGTGTGTTTCTTGATAGTACTAATGTGATTATTCCACTTTTCAATACAACAATAGGAATTTATTTTCAGAGCATATTTGTAAATGCCATGGCCTTTCACTTTTAAATGTGTTTCCTTTTGTGCCTGTGTGTTTAGAGTGTCTCATCGCTGGATCACACACACATCTTTTCTTTTAAGCAGACTTGGTATGTGACCAAGCTGTGCTTCTCCTAAGTCTTTACATGAATTGCATCACAGAAATCATCAGGGGTTAGAAAACTTTTGGAAGGTTTAAAGTGAGCAAGTCATATCTGTTTTCACGTATGTTCTGGAGAAATGTTTGATGCCCTAAAACACCTTGTTAAAACCTAAACTTAACAGTAAGCATTTCAGCCAGCATTGGAGTGAACATCCCACCTTGTTTCCAACAAACCCAGCAGAAGGAGGAGATGGTGGTGACACCAAAACTAGCCCTGGGTGCAGCCGGGCTTGTGCTGCCTCCTCGCTCCAGCTCCTGGCCTGGTGCATCACCAGCTTCTGTGAGGAATCTCTGGGGAACATCAAGGAGGGCAGCAGCGTCCTAGGACGTGCAGGGGTGGTGGCCTGGGTG
Source organism: Pampusana beccarii (assembly GCA_013399365.1). NCBI lineage: Eukaryota > Metazoa > Chordata > Aves > Columbiformes > Columbidae > Pampusana > Pampusana beccarii. The sequence continues at coordinate 153,921 of VWYH01006850.1, read as the reverse complement.
GCCAGAGGACAGAAGAAGAGGATGCCAGAGGAAAGCCCTGCCGGTTAGCGGAGAGAGGACCAGCTACAGAGGTTTATACCCACCCTTGCTCTCGACACTGGGTGAGCACCACAGGAAAGTGGCTCATTCAGCAAGACTCGGTTTAGGTCACAAGATTACAAGTAAGGAGTCATGAGCAGAGCAGTATAAACAGCCCTGTTCCAACTTGAGCAAGCTTCTACATTTCAGCTGCTGAGCTGTCTTACCTGAGATCCCACCAGCGTGTCCTGACTGTTGGGGATGAGGGTTCACACTGGCTTCTGGGCAGGAGGACAAGCAAGAGGCTGGGGACTGATGACCGCCACCTCCACAGGACAGTGCTGTGCCCCACAGACCCTCTGAGCTCCTATATACAGTCCGTGTAGCAGGAACCAGATTAAAGAACCTCTGCAGTGACCTTGCCGTCGGCATCCCACTCTCCTCCAGGCTCTGCTTTAATCCTGCCATTCATTTGCTTCCTAGGAAGAGCGAATGCAGTGCTGTGACTCACCTTGCAATTGCATCAGCCTTGAGGCTGGGACTCTGGATGGTTCCTACAATTATTGGGGGCTACACACCCTGGGATGCTTAAAAAATACCACAGTGCTGCCTCTGCCTGCTCTGTAGTCACCTTGTTCTCTTCAGTGGTCCAGACAACAGCCCAGCCAAATGTGGTGGGATGAGGTGTGTGCAGAGAGCCCACGCTGTCTGAATTACCCAGGGAATTGCCCTGGGCACACGCCGGGGATCAGAGACAAGCGGTGACAGTGCAAGGACATGAAGCTGGTGGAAACCACCTGTAACTCCTGACAGGAAAAGAGAGAACACATAATAACTCTGGCCGTTCCCTTCTCCCGGAGCTGCAGTGGTACTTGCAGTGATATCCCAACCTCAATCTGGGGAGCCTTGATGCTTTTCAGAGTCACGAGAGCTGCTCTTTCTCCTGAGCAGAATACGGGGGCAAAACCACAAGGCACTGCCCAAGCCTCGGGGCTGTAGTTGTACACACAGCCTGTAAAATTTAAGGACTGCTGATCTACAGCCAGGATTTATTGCTATCCTGCTGGGGAGGAGATTCCTTCCCTTTCAGCACAGCTATTCAGGCTGCACCTCTGGGTGAAATTTGCCAGGATTTAGTGAAATATTTGAGCACAGGCTCAGTTACCTTAAATTAAATCTCATGCTCACATGTGCTGCTGGATCCGAACCTGATGTCCTGCCTTGTAATTCCTCAGCCTCTGTAGATTTCAGTGAAAGATGAGGACACCGAGCAGCTCAGAAAATGCATCATACCTCAAAGAGTACTTGGGTTAGCATCATCCTCATCAGCCGTGTGACTCAGGAGATGGAAGGGAGCACTTCTCAATGATGAAAAACAAGTGGAAGTGAGGCAGAAAAATTTGTGATAAATTAGCATGGAAAGTGTTAATGAGGCCAATGTCCTGAGTTTATTGGATTAGGGAAGTCAAACTAATTTTAAAATTATGCCTAGGGAGTGGGAAACTAGATATCGTTAGCCATTTACTGACACAACAAAAAAGTCTTAATGGCTGTCATCTCAGCACATTAGGAAAACACTGTCAAAGCTCTTGCTGACAAGATGCTTTCTCAGGGACTATTAATTATATTGCGTTATTAGCCAACTGCAGTATGGGAACATATTTCACATGTTAACTGAAGTGCAACGACCATTTAGCTAATAAGTATGACTCAATCTTTTAAATTTTCTTAATGATTAGCAACTTAGTAAAACTGTAACACCGAGAGATAAAAATAGTGAATCAACAAGCTGTGTCTCAAGAACAAGTTTTAACTGGAACTTGCATGTAGCGAGGGCAGATAAAGTGTACGGTCCTAATTACCAGCCTGATGTGACAAGACAGAAGTAAACATATCTGCAGATTTAACCAACTCGTGTGACCCCTTCCTGCATCATCATTCATGGTGAAAGTGCACTTGTGATAGTTCAGCCCTGCATGTCAGCTTCATCTTGCTACCGCAGCCCTGGTGAGGATGAGGTTGCTGCCACCTTCGGCAGCACCGAGCTCTGCACACCCCATCCCACCGCAACCATCAGCAGAATTGATTTGAAACACCCTGGGAGGAGCAAAGCATCACCTCTAGGGGAATATACGAATACATGAAATGATAACAGTAAAATGCATGAAGGCACGTTGTCCAGTTGTGGTCCGGGAAGGTTGGAGAGGGTCCTTGGTTGGAGGTCCCAGGCTGGGAGGAGAAGATTGACTCCCTCATATGCAGCAGCTGCTTCAAGGAAGCACAACCTGAAACTTGGGGTGCGTCTCGTTAGTCCACGGAATTCACAGTGTGCTGGCAGCAGATCAGGAAAAAATAATTATTAGCATGTGAAGACTGTGAACTCTGTGACTCCTGCCTCAAGCTACGTGGTCTTTACTGTAGCTTAGCCAAAAGCTTCACAGAGGTGTGGGATAAAACAAGGAGGGAAAGCCTGATGAGGTGTACACACGGCTTTCAGCTGACAACTGTTTTTACAGAGTCATTTTACTTAAGTGCCTCTGAACCCCCAGACAGATTTTCTGGGAAGTTCATGAATATAGTTATGGGTAATGTTAGTGTTGTGGTCTTTGTTAACCTAATGTATGTGCTACATTACAGCAATCGGGTCGGGCTTTCTGTTATTGTTCATTTCAAAACATGGTGGAAAACAAAGTCTGGCTGCTTAGAGTGTTACTAAATAAATGACCCCTCACTGCTGACTTACTGTGTCTCTGACTGATGCCCCTCAGGCATTAGGATGAAACTCAGCAGAAGTTTATTGGAGTGTTTTTGAACAGCCTTTCTCGTGTTAAACCACCTGTATGACCATCATGTGGCTACAGCTTGAGCCGTTCTGTTTGTGCCGACTGGCCAGCTCACGAGGATGGAGCTGGGACACCCAGGACCCCAGTGCCAGCACCCTCCCTGCCACCCTGCCGCTGCTGTCCCTTCCTCCTGCTCCTGGAGGCAAATCTGCTTCAAACCCCATCTCTTCTCAAATGCTTCTCCTGCCTATTGTGCCCAGAGAGCCCCAGCACCAAGTTTTAAGCTGCATGAGCAGCCATGTGAGCAGAGGTGTGTGCTTTACAGTGGGGTTTCACAGGTGGCTGGTGGGGATGGCTGGGGGGAGGTGCAGGCACCCCCCCAGTGAGGGTTCATCCCCCAGTGGCTCTGGGGCTGCCCAGCCCTCCTGACCACGGGGATTTACCACCTATGGAGCAAATGTGCCCTGCTAGGAAAATACCTCCCATCTGGAGCTGGACTTACGTCTGAGTTGTACAGAGGGGAAAAAAGACAACAGTGCGAGCCAACACGTGCCATAGGTGTTGTTCATTGTCACTTTTATGTAACAGACATAGATAACATTGCTGAAAGCAAGAACCCATCTCTCTTTTTTTTCCCCCCTTTTTTTTTTCACATTCAGAGAATCCATTTTAATATTTAACTGCCGACAGCAGACACCATGGAGAGCCTCGGAGCCTGCTGTCTCAGCTAGCCTCAGCTGGGGAGACCTGTTTGCAGCACCCCAGCTCTGCTGCTCTCTTCTTGGCCCTGGTTCCCACACGCCCTGCATGCCTCATGTCAGTCCCAGGTGCCCCACCGCTGTAGCACACGACAGCATCGACCCAGTTCTCCTTGGGTTAAATCCCAGCAGTCACTCCAGGAAAGCCTTTGGCACAATCATCTTGCCTCAGTGCACATGCTGGGGCCAGATGCTTGCCACAGTGGACCTCATAGCGACACTTCCAGGCGCTTGGAAGAGACCAGAATTTGCTTTAGCGTCTTAGTACCGAAAGAGTAAAGTCTGGAAAGGAAAGAAGTTCAGGTACATGAAAAGGAGCATGAACTTTCCCTAAAACCAAACCCATAGCAGCAGCCTATGATCCTCCTTGGCCCGTGTATTCTCATGCTTTTCATTATCCTTGATCCTCTGTTCTGTTGTGGTCATTGCTGTACTGGCAGTCAGGATGAGCTAGCAGTGACTGAGCAATGCTTCTGTTTCATCTCTAAATAAATAATGGGTTTCTATCCTGAGAAAGTTGCTAGAAAGTAACCTGGTATCACAAAAAGGAACATGCAAATCCTAAAAGTCAAACAAACAGAGAGCAGGCTTTTACAATTATTCCAACATATCCCCTAACAAAGGAAGATAAATCCTTGCAGTTTGATTTTGTCACATAAAACTACCTCAAAAAGAAGCAAAAACGAGCACAAACAAGGCTATAGAAACAACACAACCTCCTGCTTGCACACTATCTTGGCTGAAGCCCATCCAGCCAGCAAAACTCAGTGGTGCAAAGCAGGGATCAGATCAGTGGGGCACCTTCCAGTTAACACCGCAATTCGCGTTTCCCCTTGGGGTTGTCATTAATTGCTACAGTGTGGGCAGCCCAAGGCGGTGGCTGAAGCTGGAACCTGGAGGTCTAAGCACGGTACAAAGGGAGGGGAAGGAGGAGCAGCGAGGGGAGGTGACCTGGCGATGGTCACACCATGGGACAGATGGCAGCAGAAGTCTTCGTCTCCAGGAGTGCCTGGGCCCATTGTGTGGCCAATGGTGCGCTGTGTCTCGTGCTGCAGCAGGGATAAGGGAGGGACGAGAGGCTTCTGAGGAGGGAAAAGGAGGTAAATTGGCTGAAACAAAATGAAAAAGAAATGTGTATCAGCCCAGCCAGGGTTTCTAAGTTTCTCCTAAAAAAATGTTGTGCTTTGAGAAATCGTTATGAGGTTGGGCAGGATTTCCATTATGCACAGAAGTGAAGTACATCGCAACCGATTCAGGTGGGATCCACCTTCTCCCTCTGCACAGGCAGAGTTTGCTCAGGCTGTTTTCCTTCACGCCTCGGGCACTCTGAGCTGTGTGCTGGTGGCACAACTGCACTAGCACTTGGTTTCTCAAGGCATCAGATCACTTAGCGGAAGGAGGCAGTGAGCATGGGATAAAAAGGTGAAAACTTGAGGCTACAGCATCAGCCGACCCTCCTTTCCTTCATTCCAGCTGAGTGATGACCCTGCTCAATGTGTTGCTTTGCCAGCTGGTAAGATCATCATCCCACCGGGCTCTTCCAGCAGGGCATGGAGACGTGTCAGATATTCCTCCCATCTTCCCCAGCTCTTCCCGCAGACCAGCCATGCCAAGTATTTCAGACTAAAACGCCAGGTTAGCACCTGCGGCTTGGAGGTGTGAGCTGCAGCAGCCAGAAGGCATCTGATGGACGGGTCCTCCTGGTCTGCCAGCTGCAAGGTTTTTGTGAAATGAGACTTTTGCCCAACGTTCTTCTTCGCACAGTGCCTGAAGGAGGTCCATGCTCAGTCCCTCCTTTCTGGGTGCGTGGTGATGTCTATGCCTCCGTGCTTCCTCGCAGGTCTTCCAGCTCAGTCATGGCTTTGGCTGGGAGCTTCTTGCGGCGGAACACAGCTGCGATCTCCTCAAAGGACTTGCCTTTCGTCTCCGGGACTTTGAAGTAGGCAAACAGAAAGAAGGCTAGAAGCAGAGCTGCGAAGATCACAAACACGTACGATCCACACAGATCCTGCAGTGGGGGAGGTGAAAAGAGGGGACACCACCATCAGCACCGCAGGGATGGCTTCTTCCTACCCTGGGTGGCTGAGGTGCCCAGCGGGTTTGGGGATGGAGATCTGGGAGGTACGTCCATGTCCCACTGAGCTGCTTTGGGAGCCCAGCAGTGGGGTCATGCCAGGCATTTATTTGTAGGGTTTTAGAGGGATTTCTTACCGCTATGTACTGGAAACACATTCCCACAATGAAGTTGCAGGCCCAGTTGCAGAAGCCAGCGACGGCGATGGCGGCAGGGCGCGGGCCTTGGCTGAAGAGTTCGGCCACGATAAACCAGGGGATGGGCCCGGGCCCGACTTCGAAGAAGATGACAAAGAGGAAGATGGCGACCATGCTGACATAGCTCATCCAGGCAAACTGGCTCTGCAAGAGGGTGTGCTTGGTGTTACAGTCCTAACACAGCTCTCATTAATTATCACTAATTACTTTAATTAGGCTTCTTTTTCAGAAATGTCTTTCTATTCAGACAAGTGTGGACTGGACATGAATATTTAAAGCTCTGCTCCCTCGTGCTGGGTGCTGGCTTGGTGTGTGGTGCCAGTGTTGAGGGATGTTGGGGCTCACAGTTATCAGCTCAGCTGCACGTTTGAGCCCTATCCTTGCCTGCAGCATGGCCAGGAAGAGGCAAAATAGTTTTGTCTTTAATAACCAGGGTGTTAAACAAAGGAGGCCACCCCTTGTTAGGTTTTACATCTTGGGAGGGGCTTGCACCGGTGATTTGGACCGACTTTGATGGGGGCTGGCTCCATCCTCTGCCTGTTCTGCCTCATGTCTCACAGCCTGACCCCTCTTCTGGGTGTCAGAAGGAATAATTTGTCCCTTTTTTATGGCAAGATGCTAGTCTAGTAACCCTGCACCAAGCTGGGAGATGCAAGTTGAGGGTTAAGGGCACACACTGTTTCAGATGGAGTTATGCCGTGGGTTTTCTTAGCAGGCCTGGGATTATGGGAATAGCACAGTTGCTGTGTAAGGAGCTGAGGTTGTCAGCAGGCTCAGGGAGGGGGCAGGGGACACTAGTCCTTTTTAGCAGCATTGGGGTATCTCAAGGGCCAAAGAGTGAGCCAGAGATGGCTCCAGCTATGGCCACTTTGACCTGTCCCTTCTAAGGGCAAATATTTTCTGAACTTCTTTGAGATGAAAATGCAAAGCATTCACTTTAAAGGGTGGTTTGTCTTCTGTTGTTTACAAACCATGGAGGGAAAAAAAACCCAAGAGAAATCCTTACCAGGAGCACAAGTCCAACTGTCATGGCCACAGCACTTATTAACATGCCCATCAAACCAGCCAGGAACAGGGACCTCCTGCCCGCCTTCTCCACCAGGAAAACCTGTAGAAACACATGCAGCAGCTCAGTCTCCAGCACCACCGCTCTCAGGAGGTTTGATTAGGTCTGTTAGCAATCAGCAGCCTGTTACCACCACCACACTACACTCCTGCTCTTCTAGCTCTCATGGCAGAGATTTATATCCTGGTTTCCAAGTATCAGAAGCTCTTCTGGTGGCTTTTAGGGAGCCAGACTGAGCAGCCACCTTGCCGAGGGCAAGGCAAAACCACAGACACTCAGAGCTCATGTATTTCCAAACTCTCAGAATTTCCCACTGTTCCTACACATGTATTGATTGCTGACTGTGGACTTTCTCCCTCTCTTTCTTTTTTTTTTTTTTTTTTTTTAGGAAGAATAAATTTATTAGGTCTGCATTAATTTGGAAGTAGCCTTCAAAATGTAGCATGATTCAAGTCACATCATGGGCCGTTGGACCTTGTGTGTCCTAGGGCAGGTATACTTGTATTGCAGCTGGAATCAGGATTTTTCCCTCAATGGCTCCCAGATTCCTTTCCCTTCCCTGGTAGCCCCAAGACTTAGCTTGCTCCTTCTCAACTCCTCTTGGTGGACTCTAGTCATCTCATCCAACATTTGACATCTAAGTCTGTACCAATCCCTTCACCCAACGGGGAAGGGATTGGCCTGCCCTAAGATACCTGCGCTGCCCTCAGAGGCTGCCTACTCCTTCTCCTCTGCTCAAAAGAATACCTTTGGCCATCAGCTCAGCCGTTCCTGCTATTGCAGCAAATGACTTATGCTTCCAGGAGACCATCTCTTTTGCTGGAGGCAGCTCATCTTCCTAACTCGTGAAGCCTCTGTGTGCCCTTCTCCCCTTGCCAAGGTCCACCCCGCTGTCAGTGCTTCTGCCTTTTGATCAGGGTCTGTCATTTATTGACAAATGCAGGTAATTTTTAAGTGCTCGTGGCCAAAAGAAGCAAAGAGCAAACACCCCAGGCTGCAAGTACCACAGCCTTGGAGTGGAGATTGAATTGCAGGAGACCCTCCAAGCTGGAGAAAGAGTTTTTCCACCTGCTTGCCTCGATGCCTCATTTCACAATAAACATCATGTTTTCTCCTCTGTGCGGGTTTTGTGATGGATTTCATCTTCAGCAGGTTCACCCCAAGACTTCCTATCTCATGCTGGACTAAGATCTTGTAGAGTTGGGTATTTGTACCTTGCAGCTAGTCCTGGTTCATGGTGGGTAAAAGTCCTTTGCTCCCTAAATCTCTGTAGAGATGTGAGGGAAATGGGCTGGCATTTCCTGATCTTTTTCTATTAATGGCCACATTAAAAAAAATAATTGCCTGCTGATAAGAATTGTGTTCATACTCTCAGGAGAGAGGCAAATAGAGGGAAAGTTTGTGAAAACGGAACCATCCTTTTACTGCTGTAGAGCCGTGTGATTACACCGCATAGGTGCGATGAGGATAGGTGTTAGATTAATTTATGAGTGTGGAATAGCCTTTGGGTATCGCTCATGCAGGTGCTCTGTACACACAGAAAACAACTGGGAAGATAACAGGTAAGAGGGAGATTGTGAGCTGCTGGCTGCCCCATCACAACCCCGATCCCTTCCTGCTCCCCCAGGGCAACAGGACCCCCAGAAATCCAGTCTCAAAGGCAAATTTGATTTTGGGGGGAAATGCTGAGCTACCAGAGCTTCCCTGAACACGGTGATGCAGTTTTCACTCATGAGGCACTCAGCGATACAGTTTGATAGCAATGGGCTGCATTTGAAGGCTTGATTTGTCAAACAAGACTTGCCCAGGGAATTATTTTTCCTGTGAGGCGTGCAGGGTCAGCCCTGCAAAACTGCAAATCCCAGCCTCAGCTCCAGGAGAAAATAATGTTTCAAAACTATGTTGGAGCTTATGTGTTTTTGTAGTCTGGGGGGCAGAAATATTTACTTACAGAGATAACAGTGAAGACTGTGTTCACCACTCCAACGCCAATGGTTGCGTAAACTGGTTGGTCAACTCCAGCTCTCTCGAAAATGTTTGTAGAGTAGTAAAAGATCTATCAAAATACATTAGGATGAAGAATTAGGCAAAAGGGCTGGTGGAACTTTTTGTTCTCTGGAGGGAAGAATTGCACTTGCTTGGCTGAGATGTCAAGTAATTTAATTATTATTAGTTTTTCAACTTTTAATGGTTTGTTTCAATAATTAAAGCCGAAACTTTCAAAGGAGCCTGAGTAAGTTAAAAATCCCATTGAAATTCCCCTTCTGAGCTACTGCATTTGCACATTTAAAACTCTTTTCTTCCATGTAGTCCCATGTTTCATCTTGAAAGCCAGATCACCAGGACCAAGCGCTGCAGACAAATACCTTAATATTACTGAGTTTTACATGAATTTTAAAATATTCTCGCTACATTGGAATGTGCCAAATTTCTCCCTTCTCTCAAAGAAAAAGGCAGTTCATACCAGGTGGAAGTTACGGGCAGGAGGTAAGTGGGTGGCTGGCCCCATGGCTGGTGGATGGGGCAGCTGGGCTCCCTTGCCATGTGGAAATGCTCTTCGACGTTTGAAAGCTGGTGGGACAGAGGCCTCAAACTTTGTAAAGTTGCCACCAGGCTTTCAAAAATTTAAGTGTTAGCCAATTTTGAAAAGGAGGCTCCTTGCATCTAAATGCAAAATGGTGATTTCTGGTATCCCAGGAGCTGCTGCAAAAACTGTTTAGCTACAAATAGCTAGAAGACAGTGATTCTGCGGTTCCTGGAGTGACCACGTAATCGTTGAAGAGAGAAAACTGCTGACAAACTCAGGTGTGAGGAGCGTGGATTTGCTGTGCCAGCTGTTTTCATGCTGAACCCCCTCACACTCTTCTCCCCTCCTGCCCTCCCGCAGCCCGGCTCAGCGGTGAAGTCCACCTTCAGCACCGATGGTGGTGCCCAAGGAGGCTGCTGCAGTCATGGGAAGGCCTTCTTCTCACCCCTGCATGGCTTGGATGGAGCCAGCATTGACTTTTCATGGTCAGCATGGATTTCTTTAAAGGCAAATGTTTATGGGAGACTCACTGCGTTGATTCCTGAGAACTGCTGAGATATCTGCACCATCAGCGCCACAATGACAGCCTGCTTGTACTTGGAAGAGGTGAAGAGCTGTCGTATGGAGACTTTCTTTTCACTAGCAGCTTCTTGTTTTTCCTTTTCCATCTCAGCAATCTCTTTCATCGGGTCACAGTTTCCTCTGAGCCTTTTCAAACCTTAAGAAGGAAGATGGACATTTTAATTTCAGTAGTAAATAAGGAATAGAGTAAGGACAAGAATCTCTCTAGCCCAAACTCAGGGTAGGCCAACCACATGGGCAGTGCTGTCTTCTTGCTCTGAGGACACGTATGGCACATCAAGCCCCAGAAGTGTGTCTGCTTCGCAAGGCACAGCAGCACATCAGTTCTGTGAAAGCTATGAGACGCCACACTCAAGCCCCATCCCTCAGCAATGCTTGTTAGCCCCGTGCAAACATGTCTAAATAGTTTCTGGTGAAGAGCTAATTTATACCTGAGCAGCCCAGAGCTTCTTATCTCCATTTCAGCTGTGTCCTACCAACAACTGCTCTCACTCCTTGCGGAGATGGCTGGAACCAGCTGGAATATGCATAAGCAGTTGCAGTAACCGCTGTGGCTTTGCTGTGTAGTTGCAAATAGCAATGAGGACTGAGACTTCAGCTGTCCCCCAAAGATGTGATTTTTACACTTAGCTGAAATCCCTTTCAAGTAAATGGGTTTTTTGCAGGTGGCATCTTCTAGCTGCGATCTCACTGGTGGAAAGGAGTAACACACTGAGGCTCACACCACCCACAGCGATATATAAGCAAGTGTGCCTTAATCAGTGACTGTGTGCAAGTGGCCAACATCCCACCTGCCAATGTGCTGCATGGGATGGAGCAACTATATCCAGTTACACATGTGACCCCTCAGCTGGGCTGTTCCTTCTGTGTTTAATACTATGTATAGTGTAAAAACAACTCCAGACAAACCCAGAATGTGTGTCTTACTTTTTTTAGCTTCCTCCACCTTCCCCAGTTTGATGTAAAGGTATCGAGGGCTCTCGGGGCACAGTAAGAGCAGGAAGAACTGCAGGAGGGCAGCCACACCAGACAGACCCAGGAGCAAGGGCCACATCTCGTCGTTACCCAGGAGAAAGTCCAGTCCGAGGACCTGGAATAATTGAGGCATGTTTGAATGGCTTATTTTGCACCTTCTTGGTACATTTATATACCAGCCTGTCAGGTAGCTGGGACTCATGCCATGGTGGGAAATGCTGATGGAGATGTTGGACTCCCTGCTTCTTGCCAAAGCTATTTTTGAGAATCCAAATATCAGCGATCCCATGCTCAGGATCCAGCCTGACCCTGATGAGATGTGTACAAAAACTTCACAGTGGAGGGGAGAAATTGTTTGCAGAAGTACTTATTATTTCATGAGGGGTCGTCTTTGTTAAGGACACCTCTGACTCAAGGTAGGAGTTTAACCCCATTAGAACAGATTGCTTCCTACTCTCCTTCAGTTTTGGGGTGGAATGATGAATGATACCCCAGCATATCACCCCTAATCTGTGAAGTACCCCCTCTGGACTTGTGCATTTTCCATCTTACCTGGCTGATGAGGATACCCGTGACGATGGCAAGCTGGTGCAGCGTCCCCAGCGCTCCTCGAAGGGCTGTGGGAGAGACCTCGCTGACATACATGGGCACGAGTCCGGAGGAGAGCCCTGCACCAAGCACAAGCGGTTATCACCTCTTCCAGACACAGCTCAGCAACCAGCAGAAAACACTTCCCAAATGGGAAAGAAGGATGGAGCCCGTGTGCTCCATCTCACATCCCAGCCAAACACTGTCCCAGGTTGCCCAGAGAGGTGGTGGATGCCCCATCCTTGGAGACATCCCAGGCCAGGCTGGATGGGGCTCTGAGCAATCTGATCTGGTGAAGATGTCCCTGCTCATGGCAGGGGTTGGTATAGATGAGCTTTGAACGTCCCTTCCAACCCGAACTATTCTATGATTTTATGATCCCACACAGTTCTTCATGCCTGGCTGGGAACCACCAGCACCCTGCAGAGGTGCTCGGGTATCCCTGTATTCCAAGCCCCAAACTGGGAAGCCTTTACACTTGGACATAAGCATAGACCAGAGATCATCTGCTGGAAGAAGTTATCACAGAGCAATGAGCTTTCTTAGAACTTGACTTGAACCTCCAGAGCAGAGTACTGTAGTTACATCCCAGTTACCGTGATAATGAGCTGTTATTTGTAAGCTAATTCTAATGTAATTCCTTATTATTTGCTTGCTATCTTATCCTTGCTATATACAGTGCTCCTGTACTATCTGCTAGATAGTGCTGTTGTCTAGGGAACCTGTTAAACAGCATGGCTAATAATGTGCTGTTATAGCAGCCACCGCCAAGATCGAGCCTTGAGATACAGAGCAGCGACTTGCTCCTTTCTATGATACATAAAATAAATTGATTTTGTGATAGAACCAACCCAAATACTCCTGTGACAGAGCCTGGATTGAGAAGTACAGACACAGGGCGAAGAGGGAAGCTCCCACCTGTAAAACCCCTTCTGAACTGAAAAAAAAAAAGATTTTAAAATAGATAAAACTCTTAACAGCAGCCCTGGAGCAATGCAGCACCCAGCACCCCACTAAGGGACAGGTGACCTGCCTGAACTTACCGCAGTACAGCCCTGTGACAGCTCTCCCGGCGATGATGAGCATGTGAGACGGCCCGAATTTCGCCAGCCCCATGAGGAGGTTCCCGGCGATGGAGAGGACGTTCACCACCAGCATGGCTTTCACCCTGCAAGGCAGCAGCAGCACAGCTCGCTCTGGCAGCTCTCTCAGCCAGAGCAGCCGTCACGACATAGAATTACAGCAATTAAATGTCTTAATCAACATTACAGGGGAAGAAAAATGATGATTGTAGGCACTGAAATATATTGGGCACGGTGCAGCGTAGCTAAAAGTATATGATACATCCTTTGCCAGTGCTGTTCAGCTGCCCTCCTTTCCCTTTTGCCACGGGAAGAAAGGGGAGAATTCCGAAGTTACTCAAGGCTGCTCATCAGCTGCTTGTCTGAAGTGCTAAAAGTCGCAATAAAATGTCTGATTTATAATTGAGGATTTTAATAAGCCAGACCTCTGTGATGGTTGGAACAATNGGGAAAAAAAAAAACATCAAGCAAAAAGGCTTGGGCTGTGGCACACGAGTCACAGCACACAAGGTTCTCTCACCTCCCCAGCCGGTCGCCGATCCACCCCACGGTGAAGGAGGAGATCATACCACCGACGGCGAACACGGAGACCGAGAGGGACCAGTACATGGTGAGGATGTGCGGGGAGCTGGCAGGGTCCTCACTGCTGTCAGCCGGGGGTGCAGACGTGCCCTCAGTGCCGCCCCAGGGCTCCATGCCGGGCACAGGGACAGTGCTGTCCTCCCCCGAGGCGTTGGTGACATGTCTGTCCAGGGGAGCGATGCCCAGCACGCGCCCATAGTGGGCTTCTATCACCTACGATGGGTAAAGAGGAAAAAAGCCGTTGGCTCAAATCTATAACCACTCCCAATCCCTGCTTTTTTGTTTGTTTGTTTGCTTTTTGCGCTCCTAAGAAAAGCTTTTCATCACAGGGGTGAAACCTTGGGGTCCCCCACAGCTCCCGGAGCCCCAGGAGGGAGGGACCGTGAGGGCACAGAGCATCCCCCCCTCATCCGATGCCGCCTCCCGGGTGTGGGGTGAGCACGGTGCCCGGATTCAGCACTCGTGGAGAGGTGCCAGCCCTCGGTCTGGACACAGGGACCGCATTACAGGGGGGATCATGCAGAACCCCGCTCCTTTCACTGCGGGGGTGGCAGCGGGGGGGTCCTGGCCATTTTCTCACCCCGCTGCCTTATCACAGGGGCTTTGTCCTGCGGGAGACAGCGCGCAGGGAACAGACAGAGCTCTCCTAAGAGCTTCTGCGGGGACAAACCAGCCCTGTCTGCCCCGAAACCCTCGTCTCTTGGCCGTGCATGGCTGGGGGGGCTCAGCTTACCTTCTGGGGGGCATTAATGACACCCAGGCTGTAGCCGTACTGGAAGAAGCCCAACACCGCGGTGAAGACGGAGAGGACCAGCGTTCCCGTGAGGTGCTGGGGGAGGAAGCAGAGAACAGCTTCATCCTGCTATCCTAGCGCTGCCCAAACCTGGGGGGCTGCACCCCATCCCTGTCCCAAGGGACCCTGCTCCGTGGTGGGAGCTCTGCCCGGCACGGCAGCCGTGGCATGGTGTCCTGCCCCATCCCAGCGCATGGGCAGCACCACTGCTGAAGCAAAACAGCTATGAAAAAACGCAGCTTTAGGCAATGCAGCTTCAAGTATCATTCCCTTCCATCACAGTTAAAATTATCCGATGAGTTGCTGGAGCTCTTAAAAAATAGAAATATTAAAAATATAAAACAATCCCTCGACCCCTTTGCCCCTGCGCTCAGTACGCAGACATCGAAGAGCGATTAATTAAGGGAGGGGACCTTTTTTTCGTTGATTTTGGTCTTGGCAAGCAATAAATGCCGTTGCTCAGTGCTGCGCTCCCACAGAAATTCTAGTGCAAAAATGCCACTGAGCTATGGTTACCTTCTCTGCCTGCATTTTGCTTTTCTTGTCCATCCCGCAGCTCCTCTGCTGTCCCCCCCGGAGCAGTCACTGTCCTGGGCTGTGGAGTGAGGAGGGAGCTTGGGTAGGGAAGGGGAGACACCAGGGCTGGATGGAGGCAGCGAAACTGGCTGGTGCTCCGAGAGATGGGACTATATAAACTCTGGAGTTAATGAGAAACCCAAGCCTTCCGTGCGTTATTTGGCCACTGCTCAGCTCAGAGCAGCCACTACCAATCCCCGTATTTGGGGGGACAAACGAAACGGCGGGAGACCCGCAGAGACATAGAGTGGACCTGGGAAATTCAAGCTGAAAGGTTGATTTGGGGGCTGTTGAACAGCCCGTGGTGTGACATGGAAAGGGACTTGGGAACATATGACAGCTTATTTTGACATGTTCAACACCTTTCTTGGTTTCTGTGCTGGGTTTATGTGCTACATCACAAACCTCTTGCTGAATTAGCAAGAAGAAACCTTTCCAGCGTATGTAGCAAGGAAGCTAGAAAATGAAAAACTTTTATTTAGATAGCACTTGGCACCTACTTTAAAACATATTTATGTGTGTATATAGCACACACAGCCAAACATATAGATATAGATATACAGTTGTATACAAGTCTCTCTCTATATGTACATATCTACATGCACACAGCCCCTTCAACACGTCGCTGTAATGGTAATAAACCTGTAGCTGTAATGCTGGTACACACCTGTACATATGCATCCTGGGCATTCAGAGGAAACAGCTGTATGTGTATATGGAAATAAAACATAGCAAAATTACCCAGAATATTACAATAACGTAGATTTTTGTTAAAAAGCCCGTAACAGCGCGAATGCTGAGCCTTTCAGCACCACCAGCTGATCACAGCACTGCCAAATATTGCTGACCTTAGCAAATACCGCCGATGCCGCCAAATACAGCCTGACGCACTAGGTAGTTTTGAACTTTGCACATCGGCAAAATCTGGTCTGCACTGGTCTCGTTTGGGCTTTGCTGTCCTTGACATCATCCACGAGAGCAGCCGCAGGGCCAGGGCGGCTGGTGGCATCCGCAGCTGACATGCCAAAGTCTGAATCAGCCCAGAAGATGATTAATGCTGATTAATGCCATTACCTTCCAGATAAGTCCCTGATGGGTTCAGGCAGCCGAGTCACAGCAACTCATTGGATGATGCTCTCACTCAGCCAGGCTTCACATGGGCACAAAATGTACTTTCTACAGAGGAAGAGGAAAAGAAAAAAACCAGATGAGTGTAAGACCACTAATCTTTGCACTGGTCTCCTCCAGTAAAGTAAAATTTTAACTGGAGGAGAAAAGTTCATTGCATTAATGCAGGCCTTGGTTCCAGCCGCAGAACGCACATTCCCCTTTCCAGCTGGTGTAGCTTCAAGGGGGAGGACCACAAGACTGAGCTTTTTGAAGTTTTCCCCCAGTATTTGTCCTGTCAACTGGAATCTTTACCCATTGCATTTGTTTGCTTGCTGTGTATGTGGATACGCAGGCATTTACAAGCACAGTTTCTTTGCATTGCAGTTAAATGCCTCCACTCCAGGGGCTGTCAGGATTAGGCAATTAACAGTTTGAATCAGAAAACAGATGAGAGCCCTGACCCAACATCCCAAACTGAAACCCTCAGGCACTGTGAAGCTCCTGGCCAGGACAGGATCCCCACCCCATTGTGGGTGCCTGGCCGAGGGAGGATGATGCTCCCCCCCGCCACCTCCCAGCTCTTCCCAGCCCACCCAGAGGCAGTCTGAGGGGACAAGGGACAGATGCATACCCAAAGGAGCGAGCAGGGTGTCCTTCCCATGGCTTGTAACCTCTCGTGTCCTCCTCACTGCTGCTCGCAGGGCAGATCCCTCCTTTAGTGCCAGATTCCCGGGGCAGCGGTGGGGAGATGTGGGTGAGCATCGCTCTCTGCCCGAGGAGCGGCCCAGCGACCTCCACGGAAACTTTGGATGCCAAAGGCTGGAAGGCCCATGGCCACCATCCTCCCTTAGCCAGGGCTGGTGGCAAAAGGCATGAAGTGATCCCGGGGCTCTCCCATCCCTTCCCAGCCCCTCTGACCCTCCCTGCCCAGCTGGATGTTGCCAGCCAGGCTGCGATAAACTCCAGGTCTTTGTCCCCACGCAGTTTAAGCACATATTTAGCTCTCAGTGACGCTGACAGGTTCAAGCCCCTGGGTTTTTCTGAATGGAATCTGGATGTACTGGGTAGCAGAGGCCAGCTCGAGCCTCGTCCTGAGGCTCACAGATGGGAAACGTCGAAGTAAATGTGTCTTGATGCTGTCACTTCCCAAAGGGGTTGTAAGAGCATCACACATTCACTGTTAGCTTCGAAACCTGGAGCACAATGTTCCTGCATCCTAGAGCACTGGCCCCAACTCCACCAGGATGAATGATCAGCCCACCTACCTCTCCCATGTTTGATGGCGGGTTGTAGGACCACAGACACCAGCACAGCTCAGGAGTGATACCAACCCCTCCCATGACCAATAAGCCTCACCAGGCAGCAATTACATGATTTGACCAAGGGCAGAGAGATCAAAAGGGCCAATGGGAGTTGGCAGCTGGCCTGTGGGCACCTTCCCTGCCATCCTCATCCTTGCTGCTGGGACCCCAGCCTCACCAGCCTGGAGCCTATTTGTACTTTCTCTTGTCTGTGTTCAGATGATCTCTGAACTTCTCAGAGAGTGGCAAGAGCACGTGTGCTTCATGCAGCTGCGTGGGACTCGGCATCCCATTTGCAGCAGCCCAGCTGCATTGGTTCCTACCGATGCTGGGAAAAAAAGTGATATGCAAAACTGCAGGAGACATAATAATAATAATAATAATAATTTTTAAAAGTATGTTTGACAGTGATGAGAGCATTTGGTCAGCTTGGATGCTGCCTTGCACAGAGACCGTCACCTTATACATGCAGGGCTTTCCTTCCAGGGCAAACAGCGCAGTTCAGCCATTAGATTAATCCCACAGTTATCCAGGGAATGTGGCATGATGCAGACGTGAAACATGCAGGTGACAAACGTGAGGGTCTGTGTACATGACTGAGCACTGCCATGGGTCCAGGTGACCCCAGCCTGAGGGTATCACTGCCGTTCCCTGATAAAGCACTGCAGAAATACCAGTTTCACTATTTTGAGGACAGCAGCACACCCCGCACCCCTGGTTAGTGCTTTGGCCGGTGCCGCAGGGTTGTGTGGCTTATCTCCAGGGCTCCCGACAAGCAGCAGCTCCAAACTGCTCTTGTAGCTTGAATGTGCAAAACAGGTAAATGCCAGGAATCCCAAACAGCATCCAGCCCCTGATCCTTGGGTGACTGCACCTGGTAGCATGAATCTTAACATTTCATGATGGGCATCATTTACATTATTTGCAAACAACAGTGCTTGCATTATTCCCAAGTATGTTAATTATTAACGAAGTGTAAGAACTACGTAGAATGCTACTGTCATGGCATTGCTGTGCTTATTGCTTACTATATGTTGTGTCTACTATAATTGGTGGTGTTGCTAAATGTAATGCTATGTGATAAAAGCAACAGGTTAATGTTAATGGCCGGGCTTTGCTTTTGAACAACTGAACGTGCTGTCACATTAGCGGAAATTTTAAAGACTCCGTCAGGACAGCAAGGCTTTCTCTGTCATCAGGGTAATTTGCACACCCGTTTCACTGCCTTTGGGTCATTCAGAGGCAGCTTTGATGTTAAAAGAGAGAGAAAAAGGAAAACATAAACCAAAACAAAAACAAAAGGAAAAAAGAAAAGGAAGATCCGGACCATGAGGCTGTGGCTGTCCAGGTAAGAGCAGGCTGATAAGGCACATCAGAGGCTGTTTATGTGTTCATTGTGTCTCTGTATTTGCACAGCAGTCACGGCAGGCAGCATGGCTGGGGACACTCGCGGGAAGGGCTTCAGTCTGACAAAACACATCTGCGAGGAAGAATTTGGCGCATTTATGGCATGATTGTAAAGATACCGGTGTGCTGGCCTCGTACCCTTCCAGTAAAACCTCGTGGCGTCAAACCAGGGGAGTTTAATCACTGCTGACCTACGTGATGCTCTCGTTTGCCCCAGTTAACGTAGCACCGCTGCACGAATTGTTGCATGAGCAGCAACGAAGCTGCGAGGGCTCCGGTCGCGACAAGGAACTGCAGCACAACTTCAACCACTTCCAGCAACCAGCCCAGCCCCAGGGCTGGCACCACGGTCACCTCGAGCATCCCCTTTCTGTTCCAGAACACCCAATACGATCCACTCCCAAACCATCTCACAATTGTGAAATAGAGAAAAATGCTATTTGATAATCATTCTGAAACAGGTTTGAAAACATTGAATTCCCACAAGTAGCTGCTACGGCCTTACCTCGGAGCATCCTTTACCATGGGACCAGTACCTAGCATCTCCCCAGTGTCCGCAGTGTGCTGGGGGGTGACCCCTCGGCCTCACACCAGCTCTGGAGCTTTTCTCTCATTTACCACAGAGGGAATGACTCGTCCCTGAAGTTCATCCAATATTTCACAGCAACTCTGTAAATAATTGAACCTGCAGTGGGCTCAAGTGACTCCTGTATTCACAGACATTAGTTCTCTTTTTCCTCCTGCAACACTGCTCAGCTGAACAATTAAGCTTCCTTTCCCGGGTAAAAACTCCCAGAAACAGGGTTTTTAAAGGACTCCCAGGTTTTCTTTCTTTAAACATTAAAATTAGTTTCTGATAGCATTGAGAAGTCACAAGTGTATTTTACTTACAACAAAAGACAAGCAAAACAAAGCTAGCAATATTCGGAGGGGAAAGCCCGTCTTCATAATAATCATGGGTTGATTTTGTAGAAGGGCAGACGTTTCCAGGTAGCGACGGTCCATCATCAGGCCCTGCTCGCCGCTGGGCAGCGTCCTGTGGGATGCGCCCTGTCCCCCAGCACTTATCCTGCCCAGAACTGCCACTTTTCCAAGACCCTCCAGGCAAAGGGCACCATGACTCTGAGCCCTGAAAAGCCACTTTACCTCCATGACCCCCTAACGGTTAACACCCCGGGCTTTATTTACAAAAATATAAAATGTATGGCTTATTGTTGAAGTTTTGTGTTTTATTGGCACCAGAAATGCATTTGCTCTATGGTATGTCCACGTACACACTCTGTAGACAAGACTGCATTCATATTGGTTTCTTATAATACTTTTTTCAAAATGAATCTAAGACTTTAAAAAATACATTGACCAACTACGTTATGTTTAAACACTATTCCCTTCTATTTTATCACTGCATCCAAAAACCCACATTAAAAAAATCCAAATCTGTGTATTTGTCACTTCAAAGGGGAGTGAAAAAAAAATTTTAGAAAGTTATTAGTTTACAACAGAATACAAAGCTGGTTATTTTATTTATATTTTAACCATAGTGAAAACATAAAAGAGCTGGTGGCAATCAGTGTCTGTGATGTGACTTGTATGGGCTTTTAATTCCAGCATCGTGGTGCTACGGCCATCACTACACTCTGCAGGGTGCTCAGCCAGGTGCTGTGGGAAGGCGCCTGGTGCTGATGGATGAAGAAAGCACCAGCAAAGTGCCTCTTGCCCATGTTCCTCTGGATGCTGCATCCCACCAGAGTCCCACCATGGCAATCCCTGAACGGTGACACCCTGCGACACGGGGATCCTTCGGGTGAGGGTGGCCCATCCCATCCCCACCACCCCGCAACGCCTCTTACCCTCCATAAAGATTCAAGTTTGACCAAGTCCTGTTGATTTAATCATTTTTTAATAAAGCCATCATTACTGAGTACACCAAGATTGCCAGTTAAGCTCTCTATATGTCGCTGGAGGTAACNAAAAAAACCAAACAAAAACCAAAAGAAAAAACCAAACCCCAACCAAAACGAGGTAGGTTAAAACCAGCAACACAGACCTTGTTATGCGACACCCCAACACCACAGGCGGCCATGCTTGCAGCTACTGAGAAAGAAAAACCCCAGATACGCACCGAGAACGGAAATCAACTGAGCAGAGTTTATAAGGACACGATTCAACCTGAACTAAACACACACACACGGTTCGGCACAGATGTCGTCTTTCACTGTATGTTGGGTAATTCCTGGGGAGCGGAGGGGTTGGAAAAAGAGTAGAGATTCAGACCCTTGGCCGAAGAAACCACACATATATATATATTATTTTTGAAGCTCTTTACAAGCCCAATCCAGCAACGTGGAGGACGGGCAGCTCGTTTTGTCATCCCGGCCCCGCACCAGCGCCCGGCTCCGGCCTCGGGGGGACAAGCATCCACAGCTTGTGCCAGCTTCGGCATTGGGGTCCGGGACACGCGGCATCCCGGGAGCCGTCTGCGGCCACAAATCCCGGCTCGGGGGCGAGCACGGGGCTCCTCCGGCCGCTCTGCCGTTCTCTCCTCCTCTGGTCCCCCCGTCCCAGCCCCGGGCAGGCGGGCACCTCCGGAGCAACAAGAAATGGCACCTCTGTCCCTATCAAGACACACCATTATGCGAAGATCCATATAGAAATATGGATTGACAGACTTGACAAAAATGGTAGCTGATTTTTATTAGTCTAAGGCTAGTAGTTTAGCCATTTAAAATCCATTTCCCAAAAGAGGGGAAAAAAAAACTATTATTTTTTCTCTTCTTTAAAAATCCGTTAAGCTGTTGCTGCCAAAAGCAACATGTAAATGTTGGTGAAGGCGAAAGATTTCTAAAATTACCCAGCTATACGGTTATGGCCTTCATCACAAAGATAAAAGGTACATTTATTGTGCTGTCTCTCACCAGATTTAATTGGTAACTTTACAACATACTATATATTTGATGCTAGCAGGCAGACAGAATTAAAAACAGACTTTTTGACACTGTTTCTTTCCCCGTTCTTACAAAGTAGGGGACAAAGAAAAAGTAAAATTAAAAAATGAAACAAAGGGAGAACTCATAACCCACTATAACACAGCTTAATCAGGAGACCTCGGGGGGGTCCAAGCGCGAAAGTCCATCCCTGCCCGCAGCCCCTGCCCTGGGGGAGCGGCGTTCCTCGGGGCTCTCCGCATCTGCCTCTACAGTGTTAGTCCACGTGTTTAATGTCCTTTAAATTAGAAATAATGCCATGGCGGTGAGTGCCAAGTGCTCCTCAGTTACCAGTTCATCATGGAGTTTCTGTTGAGGGTCATGAAAAACACTTGGCTGCTTCCTCCAGATCTCACCGACGCAAAAAATACCTGTTTGGGAGCAAAATCCATTTATTAATAATTTTTATTATGATAAGAAAAAGTCCGTTAATATCTCAGTGAGCGAGGAAAACAGGAGCTGCCGCACACCCCGTGGTTTCCTCTACCCAAACCTCCCTCTTGCTCCATTTCTCTGGTTCACAGCTGAAATTTTACACAGCCTCATTGCCTGGTTCTCAGTTTTCTGTGGAGCTCGGGGGCCGGAGCTAACCCCTGCCTTAACTTGTTCGTAAACACACTGATAAGACCTCCCTCGCTATCACTACCAAAGAGAGCAAGGTTTGGAATGCCTCGAAAATACCAAGTTTATCACATTTTACTGCCACAGCACCACTTATGATGCAATATTAAGGTGACTGCTGTCAGTGTTTTGGAGCTTGCTAAAGGTTAACCACTGCGGTCGATATCCTCCATGGGATTGGAAATGGTTTTCTTCAGAAAAGTTAGTCCTGGTATTTCAGCTGTTCAGCTTGGGAAGAAAATAACTTTCCTTCAACATGCTCAAAGCACAGATACAATATCAGGACTCTCCATGAGGAATACGCCTTTTGGTGCTTCTATCAGGATCCGTTTGACTTCAATGGACTTCTTCAAAAATAAGTTATAATTTGCAAATATTGAAAGGGACAATCTGAAACCTCTGTCCTTTTTAAAAACAAAAATTATTTGATCTTCACGTGACTTTCATTGTTAACCATTTCTCCAGAAAGAGAAACATCTGTATTTAGTATTTCAAACCCACCAGTAATTAGTTGGCTCCTGTATTTTCGAAAGGTTAAGGTGGGGTTTTTCCAATTNATAAAAAAAAAAAAAAAAAAAAAAAAAAAAAAAAAAAAAAAAAAAAAAAAAAATCAATAGGCACAAAACAGATGAGGAACTGTTTTTTTTTTCTTTTAAAGTATAAAACCTGTGTAAAACCTGCAGAGTCAAGTACTCAAAAGCTAGAAAAAAAACAAACTAGGGGTATTTGGGCAACTGAAATTCAGCTTCTTGGGCAGCTCCCCACGATATACTCAACTGCAAGGTTACGATACATTTTTCTGCAGAGCTCCAGCCTAACTCCATGCACCAGGCAGGGCAATGCCTGACTAATAAGCAGCTGTTCAATAAACAGATTTGGCCTCAAACCTTATTTATTGCATGTTATTAAACCCTGCTCTGGGGACGGAGCAATCAGCTTGTTCACGTGTTACACGACCGTGCTTGTTACGAAAGAAATCCCTGTTGCACGGTCCTGATTTATCTTGGTGAAACCCTGTGAGATGAGGAAATGCCAACAGCAGAGACAAACCTTGGCATTCAACCAGCTCTTCCATGCAAATATCCCTCTTCCTCCAGCAGCTTCCCCTTCCCTCACTCCCTGCACCCCTTGCAACTCTGGTGCTCTTACATCAGGTTCTGTCCACAGAAAAACATGGGGTTCCATGGAGAAAAATAATTTTAAGCTCATAAAACTAAAAATGCATCAAAAATGTTTTTGCACCAGAGCTCAACTGAGGGTCACTTACACATCCTTACTGCTAAGATTTCTCAGCTTTTGCAGAGTTTACTTGGCAGCCTCAATAGTTAATGTTCAGATGGAAGACTTGGGAGAAAGTCAAGCCAAGTCAACACAGATCTCAGCTTGAAGTGGAAGAGATCTTGCACATCATCCCATCAGAGGCTGAGATCTGCATCCACTGGACAGAATTAATTTGTTTTATGGACACTGCTTATTAAACAGGACTTTCAGATTAATTATTAACCTCAAGATAACCCTGACTTACAAGTCTAAAGTGGCTGTAGCTTAAAGCATGGATAAAGCTTTGAAGTGGACTTACCTTATCATTTCTTTCACACAGAAACTTTAACCTTTGAGCTCGCTTGTGCATAAATACTCCATCCAAATGTCCCGTCTCCACAGACCGGATTTCAATCGCTTTCTCTCCCCAGCCCATTATTTGATTGGAATGAATGTAGGCTGTCAAAAGGAAGTATTTGGTAGGTATTACAATGTGAGCTGAGCTAAAGATTATGCAACACGCAGTAAAGCTCTCATCAGCTGTTATTCAAGGCTTAAGCAGATCGATGGCAGAGCTCTGGCTGATGGAGACACAGGCATGTTCCCGCAGAGATAATTGTCTCTACACAGCACTTTTCATCCAGAAATTGCTCAGTAATTTAATCAGAAGAGGGATCACTTCTTCCCATTTCTGTGGGTGAGGAGCTGGGCAGTGACTTGCCTCCACAGGTCTGGAGCTGAGCAACAGCAGAGCCAGAAGAGCAACCCACGTGCTCTGAGCTCCACACTCAGCCCCTCTTCCACTAAACACAGTAACCCACCAGTGCATCAGCTTATACTATCTTCTACTTATCTGATACTTAAGATGAGCCAGAGCTCGGATCTTCAAGAAATCACTTGCTCTTATTACACAGGACCAAAATGTAGAAATTTAGCAATATTATCTGGCTGAGAGAAATCTTCTTTGAAAAACAAAAGCCCAAATGACTGCACCTCAGCATCCTCAACTCCTCACCTTACTTGTCATTTGTATTTTATGCAGGTGAAAAGGAAGGGTTGACCTACCCACAGAAGTAGGCATTTCTCCCCACTGGAGCACCACATCTTTAGTTATCCGTCCATAGGTGTTCACATATACACCTTCATCCTCGTAGCACACAAGCATCTCCATCCCGTCTGTTTTAGGCAGGATGACAATGGCGTGAGGAGTAATATTGCCCTGAATCTGCAGTTAAAATAAACCCTAAAAGTCAGAATTACATTGAATGGAAGAAGGGATAAGGGGGAAGGGAGCAGAGCCTTAGAAAAACAAACCCCCAAACCAACATGAGAACAAAACTCTCCCTTGAGATGCATTGGCTTTCAAAGATAAGCTTGAAGTGGGATAAACTGTCACGTTTACCCAACCATCAAAGCTGTCTGATACGTCAAGGATAAACAGGTTCAGCAATTATAGAGAGATCACAACATATACACCCCCAAGACTGACAGCTGCACTTGGCTGTAACACAAATAAGTGACTGATGAATCCATCTCCTATTCAAACTAAGGCAAATAAACCCAGAATTTTACAGGTAGCCCTAGGGAGAAAATATTCCCATTTTTTTAGCAATCAGTCTCTAGTTCCAACTGTAGCTACAGTGACTTTCCACCCATGTCCGCCCTTCCATAGGTAATACAACAAAACCATCTCAAACTGCCCCAGGATTTCTCCCTACGCTTCTTGCCAGCTCTCGCAGAGGAGACTCTGCTGCTCAGATCAGATTCAGCAGTTTCTGGATTTGATCAGTGACCCAGTTTCTCCTAGACCAGATTCTTAGGTTGCTTGGGCCAACAGCATGGATGGAGCTTAAATGAGCCAACAAGAAAACCCTCATTTACAGAGTGTTTTGTAGGACTGGTTCTCTCTTGAAATAGCTCATGGACCTGAGAGAGGTCCTGTGCTGAGTCCCTGCTGTCAGGGGGTTTGGGAGTTTTGAGCAGCTGGTTTACTGAAATTTGGGCTAGCCTAATCCTGCAACCCTGGCCTAAGCAAACTGCATGGCCTCAGCAGGGACAACTAGGTGTTGGTGAGCACATCTGGGACACTGTGCAATGGGACAGTGCCTGAGGCATCTGGCTCTTGGTGGGTCTATGTTGTCCATCAACCAAGAACCTGGTTTCATGGTATCTTGCCCTACAGAGAGCTCCATTACTGCTCCATGTCCTTTCTGTCTGATGTGGCAACCTTAAACCTGACTGCTTGGGCATGAGGACAGAATGGCCTGTATGGACAATGAATATGAAGTATGTGATACCTCCGAGTCCTCTCCAAGTGAGTATCAATGAAGATGGCACTGGAGAATGTCTTTCCCACAGCAAGATGTCACCTGCTGGTCACCATTTCTGAGCCACCATGGGCCCATCCAAACCTTGCTGGTGACCTGTGTGTCACGCAGCAGCACTGCCCCTGTGTACTCACGTGAGATGGTATGTAGATATCATAAGAGTTCCCAGAATCTACATCAATCACATGGAAACCAGTGTGTGATCCGAAGATAACCTTGAGTCTCTGACCCTCTTCTACAGTGAGATCCACGAGCAACGGCTTGTGCTGGAGATCTGCAAAAGACTTTTATAATCCCTCCAGTGAGTATCACAGAAAACCAACAGATCCCCACAGCAGCAGCCTGATACAATATTGAAATCATATTTGTTTGACAGTGTTTCCTACTGAATTTGCGGTTATTTATACTCCCATCTCTCTGCTCCTGTGTCAGGTGCCTCAGAGGGTGTTACTCCCCCACTCCAGCCATCCCAGTAGGTAAGTGCTCACCCTTGCCAAGCTGCGCTCTCTTCCCCAGGAGGCCAAGGCCAGCCTGAGGATTTGGTCTCTAAAGGAAGGTGACACCCAGCAAGGTCCCAGGAGCAGCAACCAGCAACCTCACCAGAGCCGGGGAAGGCTGGATCCCAAACCGTGTTAATGCTGCTGAGCTCCCCATGTCACTGAGCCCATTTATTCTGGCTTTTGTGCAGAAAAAGCAAATGTGATCTAATTCTGAATAAGCCCATTTGTGCTGGAAGGATGCAAAAGGAGATTACTCAGCAGGAATGTCTCCAGAAGGCATTGCCCTTGTGACTTGTCTCTGCACAGAGCTTAGGATGAAAAGTGCTTTAAAGTGCTAAGTACAAAATATGTGTTGGCAGGTTGGAGAGGGAAAAGGTCTCACTGAAGGAAACCGAGGTAGATGAAAAGGGAAAGAAAAAGAGAAACGGTGGGTCATTCTCCTGGACTTTCTGTCTTGAAACAGAATCCACGTTGTAGAAGGGGAGAGGACCTTGCAAAATAAAAATGTAAGATAGTACCAACCTATTTTCAGACTACGTGTGAAAAATTAGATATCAAAAACCCCACAAACCCCCCATCAAAAAACCCAACTCCATTTTATTCATGCACAGTGGGTCAGCTTTCTGCAAACTTCCCAAGTAAAGCCTGCCAGAATAAGCTCAACATTAACACTTAATTGTTAGCCATGAGCAGAATGTATCCCATCTCTTCAGCCACAATGTTTCCCGTCTCCCATGCCTGCCAGGCATCCCGAGGAGCTCAGCTATGTAAGCAAGATGTTTTCAGCTCTAGATAGTAAAGAAATCTCATGTATTTACAATGACACAGTGTATTTTGGTTAAAAGATAAACATACCTTAAATGCCATAAACTTGTGATATGGTTTAGGAGCCCACGCGTAGATCTCTACAGCATTCTTTAAGGCAATCACCAAGAACTTGATTCTTTCATATTTCACTAAAATGAAAATAAAATTGATTTAAAAAACATTCACTTTCTTTCCAACGAGACCAAACAACTCATCTCCAGGAACAGCTTCTCAGGCTGTCCCTCTGTTGGTTCTCATTTGGTAAAGCGTCCACCTTATACATATAGATGAATACCAAATTTATTTGTGACTGTAGTCTACCCATACTATTAAGAGAAACTGTCATGTCAGATCTAAGACTAGAGAATAAAAATGCATCCCTCCAGACATTTTTTTTCCAGAGAGTCTCACCGACTTTGTAGTGGATGCATCCCTCCAGGTCCCCGACCGTAATCCAGCCCTGCTTCTTCTCCACCTCAGGGTCATTGTGTAAAATCCTGTTTCTCAGCCAGGAGAGATAGTACACGCGCAGCTTGTTCTTCTTTCCTGTTGGTGAAGGAAATGTCTCTGTCAAAACAGCACGTGTGCACGGGAAATCTTGAGATTTCAGTGCTTATTTTCACTCAAAAAGATGATTCACTTACAAAATTAAAGTTCATTTCACAATGAAGTTGAAAATGGTATATTAGCATGTTTTTTTTTGTTTTTTTTTGTTGGGTTTTTTGTGTTTTTGTTTGTTTGTTTGTTTTGTTTTTTCCTTCTTTCTTTCTCTTTGGAAATAACGTATAGAAAGCAGAGCCCAGATGTCCATCTCCCAGACTGCAGGTGGATGCCAGCATGGCTGGGCTCTTGCTTCCCACAGGCTGGGAATGTTCTTTTTCCTATAAATCAGCATTCACAGAGAGATGGTCAGGCAGAGTGGGGCCACAACCTCAGCTCTCTTAAAGCTCAGGTCATACCCAACCACTCAGCTAGCTGGCTTCTTTCCTCTCTTCTCCTTCATACAACATTAATTCCACCCTGGAACCAACACATAAGCTCTGTGGTCTGTGACAGGCAGCGCTATTTGCTAACGAGCCCAGAGCTGGGCTCTGCAATGCTGAGGGGCTGCCAAATTTCTGCATGGCTCTTGGATGGCAGTGATCTGGCAATAAACCCGACAAAGAACACCCAAACCACAAACCAGGGAGTCTGTCTCCTCGTGGGTTTCCACAAGTCCCCAGGGCTTGTCCTCAGGACCATCTCAGGGGCTGGTGCTCCCTAGGGAGTGCTACCCCTCCTACAGCTGGATCCCCAAAACCACAGGGGAACTGCAGTGCAAGGGAGATGATGAAGCAGCATTTTTAAAAAGTCCTGCCTGAATGGAGGAAGCAGGAATTTGCCAGCAAATGCAGAGTGGCCAGAGAGGTGGTGGATGCCCCTGGAGACATCCCAGGCCAGGCTGGACGGGGCTCTGAGCAACCTGATCTGGTGAAGATGCTCCTGCTCATGGCAGGGGAGTTGGACTAGATGAGCTTTGAAGGTCTCTTCCAACCCAAACTATTCTATGATTAAGCCATTTTCCTAACGAGCATTTCTCTTGCTGTCCTCCATGAGCTTTGCAGGCCAGGTATCAGGAGGAGAAGGCTCTGCCCTGGCCCTGTAACCCATGTGCTTCATGGGGATGCTCTGCAGGGATAATGCTGGGTGCTGTCCTGTGAGACTGGACTACAGAATTTTTGAATTTTTTTTGCCAGAAATCATCCCATGAGCCTGATGTGAGAGCTCAGGAGCTCCTGGTTGAACCCAGGACAGTGACAAGCCTGTGGCCCTCATGATGCTTGGGGCACCATAAGCACAGCCGTGGTCTGAGCTGGAGCCCTGAAGCTGTGGTTCATGGCTCCCTTGGCTAGAGCCACAGAGACCCACCAAAAGCCCAGCTCGCTGCCCCTTCAAGCCATGACTACCCACCTTGCTGGGGTATCTGCCTGCCTCCTGCACCTTCCCTTCCAGCTAAAAGTGGATGGAGCACTGCAGATGAAGTAGAGCTGGCAGGCAATGGGAGCAAACTGCTCTTGAAGGCATTCTTGAAGATCTAACACCTTTGATTCTGGAATAAACCATGTCCAACCTCCCCTAGGAGCTCCCCTGACAGCAGAGGGCAGGTTTTGTCTGAGCTGGATCACCTAGGGCATGCATGTGAGAAGATGAGACGTACCTGATATTGTCACAAGGACGTTAAGACCCTCAAGTACGTCCATCTGTTGAAATCGCCGTCTGTTGATGAGGTTGTAGACCTTCCCTTGCCCGCTTCGATCCAGCAGCATCAGGCCGTTTTCCGTGCCCACCAGCAGATTCACACCTGAAGAGGGGAGGGCAATGCGTACTGAGAACCACAGCTGCTAACAAGGACAACACCTCAAGCTGCTCTCTCCTACCACAGAGAGTGACCCATCTCAGCTAAAGCCATGATCTTCCCATGAACATGAAGGGTCACCCTTACAGCACAGGGACTCGGGGACATTAGTCTTGCCCAGGATGGAGAAAGGGACAACAAGAGGCAAGGTCTCAGCTCCACAATGATGCCTCCATGTTTCATCACCAGTCACACGGTCTGCAGAGCTTTGCTGAGGGCAAAGCTCAGAGCTTACCCCACAAAGCAGCACAGAGTATCTCCGAGTTGAAGCGCTTCTTGTACTTTCGTATCTCCGGGGTGTCACTGTGTGGACGGATGTTGGTGGGGTTGACGTTCACCACCGAGATCTTCCGGGCTTCATTCAGCTTGGCCTGCTCCTGTCTGAGCAGCTCGCTGGTGAACAGGGCTGGCCAGGAAACACAAGACAGAGACGTATGATGGATTAACTCTTCCTCACCTCTTTTTTGCAATAGGAAGACAATATTTCATTTATTTCCTGAGGGGGAGTCAACACTATGTTACAAGCTACCAGTCTGGAGAGGGATCATCAGGATTCTCTCATAGGTTAGAACCAACAGCAAGCCCATCAGCAGGTGATGTCCCCAAACCTCTAGCTCTGCCTACTGAGCTGACCAGCACTATTTGTTGCCTGCCTGCCCACATCCACCCATTTTCAATGACTTCCGAGCAACTGCCAGTTTTTTCGAGAAATTTCCACCTCCCAGTTCTGCCAGGAGTATTTCTCCCGGCTACCTGGGCAGACGAGTGGGTGGATTTCTGCCGCTCCCTGTTATCTCCCAGACCTTTCTGGTGGCACTTTGCTGGTGAGGGGAGAAGAAGTTGGATGGAAACAGGAGAGCACAAGGATGCAGACATGATCCACAAGGATGTGGACAAGAGTGAGTGAAATGTGGAAGAGGTTCAATGGGGTTAGTCAGGCTCCATAACCTGGTTTCCATGAGGCTCTCCCCTCTCAAACTGGCCACATTGCTGCCTACCAGTAGCAGATGACTCTTCATCCTCATCTTCATCTTCATCAGTAGGCGAGGTCTGATACACTCTGGTGTCCACAAAGGGGGTGAAAGAGGCTTTGGTGCTACTTCCCATTCCATACTGGAAAATAAAGAGCAAAGAGAGAGCTCAGAGCACAGAAATAATAATAATTTTGTGTATTTGTGTATATGTAAGACTTTATAACTAGCAGACACAGAGCCTGCCTCTGTGGTGCCCTTTTCAGGCCCTCTATGAACTCCAGCCCCATACCTAATCGGGAAAAACATTAAACTGGATTTGTGAGTGTCCGTAAGCAACAGAAAACGAGAGAAAACGAGCGGGGCCCAGCTCTGCTCTCTTCCCACGGGCAGAAGCACAGCACAGCCACGAGACCAGTTAGCGGAGCAGCCGCAGGGCCAGAGGCAAAAGTCAATGCGGGTAAAAACCAATCTGTCTGCATGTAATACACCTGCAGGCAGGGAAGGCTGGGGGTGAGCTGTGTGGTGCTTTAGGGAGAGCTTTTGCACAGGGAATGTTTGAAAATGCCTTGCATACTCAAGGTCGTGAGAAGATGGGATTCCCCACATCGCTCCATCCCCCCCGGAGTCTGGTCCTCAGCACACCTCATGCAATTTCAGTGAAGTGTTCTACATTTTCTTACAGCATTGCAGGTGGGATTGCAGAAAGAGCCATTTCTAAGCTAAAAAAACATAACCTGAAGTTATCATAAGGAATGTCACAGCCAATACTTTGCTACGGGAATTCAAGGAGGAACAAACCGCAACATCACGTTCTTTTCTTTTTAAAGCCATTGCTTTGTTAAAGCAGAAAATGGGGCTAAGACCTTCTCTCAAGCAAAAAGAAATCCTTGCCTTGGGAGGCAAAATGACATGATTTTCACACCTCGTTGAGCAGCTTATTTTTCCTACCCCAGTATTTACCCAGGATATGTCTGACCTCTGCTAAGAGCTGCGACAGCAGCAAACCCCAAGTTATTCCACAGCAGCAGTACTGCTCACATTTTAATTCCTAGGGACATTTTCCTTCCCGGAAATAAATCTTCCTCAGGTCTCACATCACCGAGTCCCCACCCTCCAGGCTGGTCCCTGTGCCCAATGTCACCACCACAGCCCCAGTGCTGACAACTGCTCTGAGGAGCAGCCTGTGCCATGGGAAGATGTGACACGGGGAATCCCAGCACCCTGAAACATCCCCACCAAAACTGGGCTGGCCTCCTACCTGCCCTCTGTCGGGCCACAAAGAGATGTAGCAGCAAAAAAAAATTGTGTGTGGGAGCATCCTGGTGGCTTCAAACTTATCAAAGTGGCACTGAGGTGAGCCAGTATCCATGCCCCGTGCCTGCCAAAACCACACAGCACCTCCCACATCCCTGCCAGCCCACTTGTTTCCATGGAAACAGGATGTATTTCCAAAAAGTACACAGTAACTGAGACCCATGGAAGGAGTTAACAGCCTGCGGCATGGAAGGCTGCAGGGACAGATAGCACATTTACATGCACAGTACGGCCGTATTTGTGTGTGCATGTAAGATAAACTCCCTACTTTGTGCTTCTTTCATATCCAAGAAAAACACTTTTTTGTTTGTGTGTGTGTGGTTTGGTTTTTTTTTTCCAAACCTGTGCTGGATGTGTTTTCCATAAAGCACCAACAATTCAAGGAGGGGAAACCTTAGTGTTTATAAGGATGCTTTCCAGCTGAGAGCCAGGTTGCTTTCTGACAAACAAATTACGAAGAAACTCCGCATCCCAATACACTGAGCATTTATTTTCTTTGCTCAGGTTCAGCTGTTCTCCTAAGCAGCTGACATTTTAATGCCTTCTAAGTCCCTTATTTAAATACTAAGGCCTCATCTTCCTCCAGGTTCTGTTCAACCTCCCATAAACCTCCATGGTGGCCTACAGAGACAGCATTGAGCTGCAGGCTGAGGTTGTGCTCACTCCCTTGTTTCTGCTCACAGAACCGTGAGTCACCTGGAAGCCCGTGAAATAAATTCCTAAGTTTCCACTTACGCCCACTCCCAGCTCAGTCAGCCCTAAAATTTCAGTTTTAGAAATGTAAAAGATCTTCTTGGTTGGTATTCTATAAATGAGTATATTTAAACCAAATCCTTGCCCGTGTTTAAGCAGTCCCAGGATGACCGTGGAAGGTGTTACGTTCAGATCAAGTATCTCATCATCACTTTTAAAGGCAACAAGGAAACTGATAAAACCTTGAGGTCAAGTCACACACCATATGTTCTTACGGTTTATCAATGCACAATTCCAAGCAATTCTATTTTTATACTGCTAGTAAAAGTAAACCAAGAAATGAGGACCTTATTTCTATGAAAGAGAATATGATGACAGAACTTCTGATGTATAACCAACAAAATGAAAATAAAAATATCAAATAAAATACCTTATTTAGCACCAAATGGGTTAATTTCTCACGGGAAAACAGGACTATGTGCCTGGTTCCCACAGCTGGCAATGGTAAGCAGGACACATCGGTGTCATCCCCTCATCCTACGTGTCACATCTTATACTTTCTAGGACCTTTTACAACTTATACAATGTTAATATTCAATTGTGTCCCTGTAAAACAGCTACCAGGGAGAAATACTTTACCATGCCTGGAAACACACAATTTTAAACACATGTATATTTTTGCTAATTGGAAGAACTATCCAGAATTTTGTTTGGTTTTTGCTAATCTTGAGTCACACTAAGTACCAGAGATCACACAGGTGGACCCAGTTCCAGTTAATAGCATCACTGGCTCTCGTAATTTTCTCGTATTTCCAAATGCCAAAAAAAACCAGGGGCTTTCACGTCAGTTGGCAGCATTCAAGCCATCACCACCAAAACTCCTGCTGGTGGGCTTGAGAGAAGACCTAATGTGCATTTCTACCATCAGCCATAGACCCATATAGCAAACACCCATCAGATCCCCTCGTATTTCCCCTACACTCACCCACGTGGACCAGAAACAGAGAGAGAGAAGAGCCAAGAAAGCCAGGGAGGAAAGCAGGAAAGCCCCTTTACGGGGCAGAGATGTTAATACTTGTTTAAAGCGAGGCAAAAGGAGAAAGAGGAGCCCCCCCCACCACCTACTTCAGGCACCGAGTCCATGTCCTGCGCATGCGTGGAGACTCGCCCCAGGGCCTCGGTCGGCGTGCCCGCTGGCGAGTGGCTTTGCTGCACCAGGTCAGGGAGATTGATGTGACCTGCAAAGCCATTGCTGGCTGCGTGGCCAGAACGCTTTTTTTCACCAGAGGTCTGCAGAGACACAAGGCATGAGGAAGAAAGAGAAGGGGGGAAGGGGGAAGGGAGGGAAAGAGAAAAAGAAGAGAAGAACAAAACAAAACAAATAAAACCCAGTCGTCAGCAGTCCCCCAGTTCCCAGAGCAAGCGCAGGAGAAGGGCCCTCTCTGTTTCCATCCCCATGCAACCTGGCAAGCAGCAAACCAACCCACCCCCTCACCAGAATAAAGACAGGATTAATCACAAAGTCAGTACAGAGTAATTAGCCACGTTACAGCGAGAGAAGCCTGACCACTGTCATTTTGAGACAAGGAACATAGGGCAGATTCTGCTCTTGCCACCATGGGTGCAAACCCCATGGCCAGCTCTCCTCCCCTGTGGCCACCAGCCACAACAACAGCAGAATGTGACCCCTGGATCCACGTTAGCCTGGGTGGCTTTGCACAGCTCCGGCAGCGAGTAGCCTGACTGCAAATGCCAACACAGCCCCCGTCGCATGTTTCCGTAACCCAAACCAGCAGTGAACAGCCGCAGCATCGGCAGAACCATCAGCATCCTGCTCTGTGCACGAGGTTCCCGGGGCTTCCCTTCCTCTCCATCCTCACTTTGTGCAAGGCAGGTGCTGGGAAGTTCCTCCCATCCCTGCTTATCATTTTGAGATATTTGCCATTTTGATAAACCCCACCTATCTGGAGCACATCAACGAGATTGCTACACAGACTTGTCCCTTTACTGGGATTAGTGGAAAACTCCCTCTGAACAGGGTCACCACGTTTCTGACCAGTCTTGACACCATTTATCTTTTGATCACTCATTACCATCACCTTCAACCACCTTGCTGTCCTACCGAAGAGTGAAAAACCCTTTGCTCAAAGACCACTGACTTCAGTGAGTCCATCCTCTGATGGCTACACCAGTGTCTGGGTGCAAAGAATAAGCACCCAGCACGAGGTTGCAGTTTGGGTTTCTTACTACACTCCCTCCTCCCAAGGAGGTTTCCCAGCTGCTTGCCTTGCCTGCAGCTTTTAAACCTTTCTGCATCACTGTTTTCTCACATGGTCTTGCTGGTGTGGCATGTATTTTACAACTGCGATGCTAAACACCAAGACCACTTCAGAAATAGCTGCCTGGTATAGCGGTGACTTGTTCTCAATCGCATCACCCTCCCTGCTACAAGGATGCGCAGAGGAGCTGCCCAGGCTGCGGGACCCTGCTCTGAACAGCTCTATGCCAGCGAGGGATGGGATGGGGTGGGGTGGGCTGTGCATTGCTGCCCACCCCCAAAACTCCTGGAGAAAGGCAGCAAGCACACCGTGACTTCTTTAGCTAGCTCCTTCCTCTCTTTCGAAGTTGCATTCATTTTTTTTCCCTTCATATGTGAGTATTTTACATAAACAGAACTAAGAATTAAAATGCTGCTCAAGTCTAGTTTACGTTTGATCTAAACATTCCTCCTTTATGATTGCTGACTCCAAACCTCCCTCCCTCCTTCTCCTCTCCCATCCACCTCCTTTACATGCTGGCAGGAAAGCGACTCCCCTGTTTTACTAACTGCCCCCTCACCAAGAAACCTGCAACCCATCTGCCTTTCCAGCAGCATCGCCAGCACGTTCCAGCAACTGGGAAACCAAGAAACACCAGAGATCTCCCACAGCCAAATTAATGTGCCTCCTTGGCCTCACTCCTGCAGCCCCATCCATCAGGACCGCTCCCACCAGAGCTGGGGACAGGGTCCACATCCCACTGGGATGCCCAGTGCCCCCGCAGCTGGCTCACAGGACAGCTGGCTGGTGGGGAGGGGGACTTGGACCTCCCCGAGCAGCACCAGCCCCTGGTAAAAGCCTCCAAATGCTCCACAAACACTGCACACCTCTTGGCAAAGGTTGGGAAGAAGAGGGCAAACTTTGGGCCAGGTTCCAAGCGTCTGAATGAAATGCTGTAAATCGAAGACAACTTCTGTTGCTTGGAGCTATGGTGGGATTACAGCAGAGTCATTTGTATGGGCCACTTCCCCGCCGTGCCCTGGCATTACTATTCACTGCTGTTTGTAGTTCTGAGAAACATTTGCACTTGTCACATTTGCTGCGAGTGTAAATTGTATTAACGAGAGCGCTAACGAGCACAATTTACTCAGTAATTTTGTGTTCCGGACACACAGCACTGTTAGTTTTTGTGCTTACATGGGCAAAACCTCCTGAAGATGCTCCATGGAAATATTTGTTTTACAACTTACCTCCCTCACCATTAAAGTCCCTTCCCTTGAAATATTGCTAAACGTATCTGCATGGGAAGTCTCTAGCCCGTGGGTTGTCACCATTCCCAGGTTGTACGGCTCATTGTTTCCAGGAATTCCTGTTGGTCTGAGGACAAAAGGGAAAAGCATTAATGATGGATAGTTCCTTCACTGAACTAGATGAGAAATCCTCTAATACAGTATTACCTCAATAAAGATAAGGCTTTGTGTCCCACAGGAAGAAAAATTAGAAAATTTATCCACTTACATTTATGGGGAAATTATTTATGCAGTTAGAAATGCAGGACCAGGGTCAGGTTGATACACTACAGACACAGCACAGAGACCAAAGAGAAGCACCTTTTTCATCCCGGGGTGCTCTACAAGAAGCACTGCCAAACAGGTAACCTGTTCCACTGTTTCACCACCCTCAGTGCAAAGAATTTCTTATTCATGTGTAGAGGAAATAACACAATTATTACAGTTTCAGAAATAAGAAAGCAGAGGCAAAGGAGGTTATGTTAATTTTGAGATCATACAGGGAGTGAACGAATGGCTGTGTTAGCTCCAAGGTCCCCAATTTCAATGTGACCCTGCAAGAAATCCCTGGACATGAGCAAGAGGTGGTTTGTATTGCCCCGAGAAGAGGGAGGTGAAGGAGTCATCATAGTCTTCAGATGGAGAAAAGGTATCTGCGGAGATGGAAGGAGTAAATGGTCCCCCCCTATCCACTGGGACACAAAGCGATGGATGGGCTTATCCTGCAGCAGGAGAGACCTGGACAGAGCTGGACCCAAGGTGGGGATGAAGTCAGGTGCGTCCACTCCGGCCAAAAACCCACTTTGTTCATCAGCAAACAGGTCCATCACTTGGAGTCTAAGTTCACTGAATGTGCAGTGTAAGTAATTCAGTTTTTCCCATTAAGTATCTAGTTTGAACCAGGAAGAAGACCTATCTGAGTAAATTATCCCTTACAACTGCGATGCCATTCCCAGTGCCAGCCACCAAACACCAATGTGCTTTGGACATGTCCCGCATCACAGCTACTGCTCCTCCAGACCGAGACACAACACGGTTTCAGTTTGCCCCCCCCGAATGAAAGTGCTCCTTACATAAGCCGTGGGATGTCACTGACGGGCACGGTCCCATCGTGCGTCTCGTTCTCACCATCCTCCTCCTCCTCCTCACTGCTTTCCGACTCCTCGCTGGAGGAGGAATAGTCCGTCACCTTCTTCAGGGGCCGATTGGTTTCTTCGATGCGCAGCTCCCTCAACTCTTTAGCTAAGGCCGTCAGATCCTAAAGGGGATGGGGGCAACAAAACAATAAAGTGACGGCTATTATATTTAAAGTGAGGAGAATGTCATGTACATCTCTTCAAAAGCCAATGCTAACAGCACAAGCAACGAGAAATAGCTTACAGAGTTGTTACAAACATGAGACGGACGTAAGACAATGTTTGTAGCATGTAGCATTTATTAAACAAAACAAAACTGATTTACGCTCACTGAAAAAAATCAATAGCCAACCTCTTCTTTTTCTGTTTGGAACGTGTATGTGCATATATATACACACACTTATATGTATATACACGACAAAATTATATTTGTTGGAAAAGGTGAAGTTCAGTCACCATCATAGTAAACTGGAAAACAACGTCATTTCAAAGATTGGCTCGGAGAATTTCTCCTCCAGGGTCTTCTCTTCTTTCAGACTTCTCAAAGAAGACCCTGTAATTGTATTTATTCTGTAATAAATGCATTTGGGAAGGAAGCAATGACAGCATCTCCCATGGAGTGGTGCAATCCCCACGCCAAGAGCTGCTTCCGTGGTGAGTCTCGGCTGCCAAGAGGCGGTGAGGAGCACAAGGAGAAGCGCCCAGCTCAAAAATAAAAAAAAAAAGAAAAAGAAAAAGAAATCCCTCAGCGGGACCCATTAAGCACTTTATGTGAAATGTGGCAGCCTACAAGCTAAGGGGGAAATAAAATAAATTAAAAAAAAGCTTTGAAACAAGAAAAAAAAGATAGGAGCAGTCTCAAAGCCTAGTAATAATTTTTCAGTTTACCATGACTTTGATGAGGTCTCAGACCCGACAGTCATATAAAATAGACACTGCTATTTCAAAACAAGGAACATGGCAGGCACCGTGTAGAAAAGAGACTTTTTGTTATCTTACATGCTTTTATAGCAATGCAGGGGGAAGCAGTAGGGCAGAAAAGCATGAGAGCTCGAATTAGAATGGGTTAGAGAACTCTGTCGCACAACACATGCACATGACGAACAAAGCATCGCAATTGTCAGTCTTACCATTTCTCCCTATATTAGTGACCGAGGTAGGCATCAGTGCATTCGGTCAGAGATAAAGGATTAGGGAGAAAGAAACTCATTGAAAAAAGACTAAATTCCACAATTGTCTTACGGCCATACTCTCATTTACTGCATTTCCAGTTTACCGTTCCAGCAGGGCGACTACGGCAATATTAATTACGGTTGCAAAGGGAGCTCCTAAAACTCTATCCCGTCGACACGTGAAGAAAACGATGGAAAACCTCTACAGCCGAGATGCAAACTCAGTTTATTTTTGAATTGTGAAGCAGGAATATTTTGCAAGCAGTTTGTAACTTGGGTGACTGGTGACCCACACCTCCTGGCAGGCTCCCATCGGTGACAGCCCCACATTCTGCTCCCAGGTCTGCCCCATTTTTTTAAAAAAAGGATCAATTCCTGCTTCCCAGCAGGAATATCCTGTGATGGGTATTATATATCCCTCTCCAAAGCTCTCTGTACTTTTAGAAAAACGTTCTTTATCGTGGTTAAAGAGAGCACGTGGTACCTAAAGAGGTTATTTTCAACATCAACATGTTTGGGATTGAAATACAGTCAAATCTGCAGTCATGACAACTAATTATTTTAATTAACACTGTAGCAGCTACTATGATATGATTGTTCCTTAAATAAGAATCAGTGAAAATTACAGCAGCTTAACAATGCTTTCCATTTAGAGTATAAAATTTGCTCTTTATTGAGCACTTGCCTTGGAGTTGGATTAGAGCCTTCTCAACTTTAAAAAGGACTTTAGGAAAAAGTAAAAGCCTCTTAAAACTTAAAACTGCAGCTGGAATTCCTGCAGTGCAGGACTAGCCATAAACCCTTCCTCATCACAGTGATGGACTAGGAAAATTACTTCTTTTTTGCACCTTTCATTTGTAATGCGCTTCGAGTCACCCTACCAGCCTCCTTTGGCCATTACTAGAAGATAGTCAAGTATTTTAAAAATCAGCTTAACTAGTTTTTAATAACAAATTTGGAAGTTATAACAGCAATAATAGTCCCAGACAATACCATCAGATAACTCATATTTCCTAGTCAAAGCTTTGCCTCAGGATGGTTAATTCTTTGATGCTATCATTTTCTCTAAGTAATGAGCACTTTGTAGGATTAAACAGCTTCACTGAGTTGCTCTTGGACCAAAACCAATGTGACAACTAGAAAGAAAGTGCTCTGTAGTTTGACATGTGTTTGAAATGTTAGTATTGAGGGTGACATAATACACAAGTTAGCAGCATTAGTGGTCTTTAATTACTTTTAACTACAATGACTTCTTTAGATATAATATTTGCTGCAATCAAGTCAGATTGGTTTCCAAAATCACAGCTTGTCAAACTTGAATTTAGCACACACACTGCCTCTTTTTTAGATACCGATTTATGTGCTTTTTTCTTAACAAAGCACCTCATTAAACAAAAAGCATTGCTCATGTTTTATCCAAGAGAACAAGTTAAGTAACCAGCAAATCTTTCTTCTTTCATATCTTCTATTTTTAGAGGAAAAAAAGCTGCGGGAACGGCTGTTGATACTGGCGCTGTCCATTACAGCCCAGTATCAGCAGTGTGTGCATAGCGATGCACGTGTGAGGCAAGTTAAATGCTAAATCAGGAATGTTTGGTCTTTTCCCATGAACATTCAAACATTCACCATCGCCAGATGCACACATTTAAAATATTATCATATGGTGAAAACAGGTGTAATTCGGAACTCTTATTTTTTAAGAGGATGGGCAAAGACCAGCATTGCCCATCAACATCTAAACTAGCTCAGCTAACTCTGTTTTTAGAGCTGATGGTCTGGTCCATGGAAAAAAAGGAAACTGAGGGGAGACCTTATCGTTCTCTACAACTAACTGAAAGGAGGTTGTAGCACGGAGGGTGTTGGTCTCTTCTCCCAAGTAACAAGTGATAGGACAAGAGGAAATGGCCTCAAGTTGCGCCAGGGGAGGTTTAGATTGGATATTACAAAAAATCTCTTCACAGGAAGGGTTGTCAGGCACTGGAACAGGCTGCTCAGGGAAGCGGTGGAGTCACCATTGCTGGAGGTGTTTAAAAGACGTGTAGATGAGGTTCTTAGGGTTATGGTTTAGAGGTGGATTTGGCAGTCCTGGGTTAACAGTTGGACTCTATCATCTTAAAGGTCTTTTCCAACCAAAATGATTCTATGAGAATGAGTAACTTACTATACTCCACTGCTCTGTTCCCTTTATTTGCCAAGCTCCTTAATTCAAATTAGCCTTAAATTGCATTTCAAACATAACTCGATGGCCCCACTGAAATCAGTGGGCACCGGGGGCTGCATCGGAGAGCAGAATGTGGTGAGTGGCGCAGGCTGCCCCAACCACCTCCACTGGCACCAGAAACCTCCATTTTTGCTCTTTCTCTTTCAAATATGCCCAACAACGGCAGCACCATTTGCTCGGCGTGTGAACATTGGTTGGGGTGCTCCTTGCCACGGCCTCCATGCAAGTGGTCTGGCCAGCAGGTTTCAGCAGAACCCACTGGCATAGCTGCTCCCCTCCCCGCGGGCAGGCTCCCGACGCCAAAACGTGATTGTTCACTTTCCCATCCGACCCGAGATCGTATCAGCACCTTTTCCAATGTCAGAAACCAAGAAAAACACGGTTTGATATTAAGCGCTAAGTAGTCAACCTTGCATAGGCATGACCCACTGAGAAAAGATATCACTAACCTCATCTATAGCTTTCTTATAGCTCTGTGGGTAAAGGAAGAATAATCAGCATCAGAGGAAACAGATCGGGACAGGAAAAAGCCAGAGGAAGGGCAAGCAGGTTAGAAATAAAATTAGAATTGTTAGCTCAACGCTGTGGAGTGTAGAGAAAAGAAACATCATCAACAAAACATTAATACACATTAAAGAAGAGAAGCAGTGGAAATTAATTGCATTATTAGACTGACTCTACAGTTTTAAGGTACAAATGTCAACAGCATTAAACCAGGAGGAAACATTTCGGATGAGATTTTGCTCAGAATAATAAAACAGGAGTGTGCAGAGACCACTACCAGGTTTGGTTTTAAGCTGGGAAGGCTGTTGGGGGCCGGGGGCCCAGCTTCCCCGAGCAGAGCATCCCTCCATCGGGCTGCTGCGGGGCGACATGCAGCACGGAACACAACAATGTGCCGTCAGCAACCACCGCGCCCAAGCTAGCAAAGCCCTTAAGCATCTGCTTCACGTGAAAACACAGGCTTAAGTGCTTTCCCCTAGACTTGGGGGCTCCTGATAAAAACTCATGCATTCTCTTAAGCATTCAAATCTCCCCTGGGCTTTCGCTGTACCACCGCTTTCCAGCCTTTTTGCTGGAGCAGCAGCAGTACTAGCCTCTTTTTTGGGGTCCCCGCAGTTGTGCTACTGCCCCAAAGGGAAACATGGCCAAGCCGGCTGGCAACGTTCCCGCGGGAAATGGTTTCAGACTCACAGCAGGTCGGCTGGGTCGCGTCACGTCCCTGTTGTCCTCCTGCTTTACCTTGCTGGGCTCATGGGTCAGCACGGGGGACCCTTCTGGCTTGGCGTTACCTGGGCGAAAGGCAAGCAGAGAGCGGGGCAGTTAAAATGCTGCCGAAAGCTGTTGCTGCATCCTGTCACCCAGCACGGGTGGGCATGGAGGGCTTCATCGTCCCCTGCCTTGTGCCAGAGCCCTGGCAGCCCCTTCCCCAGCTCCCAGGACAAAAAGAAATGGCGTCAAGTTGTGCCAGATTTAGACCGGATATTAGGAAAAATGTCTTAATGGAAAGCGTTGTCAGGCATTGGAACAGGCTGCCCAGGGCAGTGGTGGAGTCACCATCCCTGGAGGGGTTTAAAAGATGTGTAGACAAGGTTCTTAGGGACATGGTTTAGTGCTAGACTTAGGTTATGGTTGGACTCAACGATCTTGAGGGTCTCTTCCAACCAAAACGATCCTATGATTCTATTTGCCCATGAAATGCAGGAAGATGGTGGTGAAAGCAGACAAGGACATCCCTGGTGCAGGACTGGATGCCCTGTAAATATGCCGTTTTTGTTCAACTAATAAAGTTTCACTACGTTTTGCTTCTGTTGTGTCAAAAACACCTCCTGCTCCTCTCTGCTTGGCTATCTGGAGTGTCTCTCCATAGAGCAACAGAAGCCATAATCCAGCCCAGCCTCCACAGCCAGCCCTCGCGCAGCGTGACTGCTCTTTTTTCTTCTAAAGAAACAAATTCACTCTGCACAAGAGCAGGGCATGTGATAAATTCAAAGCTCTGCAGCATCTGACATTGCTAGGACAGCATTTGTCACAGGGTTCCTCATTAGTAAAAACAAAACCAAACCAAATTGGACAATTGTCCACAAACTTCTTTTATTGACTACCTATGGAAGTGATGATTTCAACAACAGACACGTCATTTTACAGCCAAGTCATAAAATATTCAAAGCATGGAGGCAGCATTTGTTTTTAATGCGCTTCAGCCCTGGGGATTTATACTGCAAGGCTGTGCCAGAAATGCAGATATATGGGCTATATGTGCTTTAGCATCTCCTACTGTGATTAAATGGAGGAATGGAGTATCTTTAAGAGTGGCTCTAAGATAAGAGGAAACAATTCGGCTAGGAACATAAACCTAGTGCAAGCGAGGCTGCCTGGTAAAAGCATTTTAGAGAAAGCTTCTTACAGGCTAATTCACTCCTCTGCTCCCATCTCAGGCTTTGCACAAAGCTGAAGCTCACACAAAAGAAAAAAAAGAAAAAGGAAAAAAAGGAGAATTAAAAAAAAAAAAAAAAGAGATACCCACTCCAAGTGAAACACAATCCCAAAGAAACAGAAGAAGTGAGCTTGGGTCAATGAAGAGAGGAAGCATGCTGGGATTCTGGTTTTTTTTATTTTTATTTTTTAAGTCTACAGCATAGCTCCCATCTCCTGCTGTATAAGTTACTTGGTGCTGCGATGCTTCAGTGGAGTGGGGGAGCAGCAGATGCTGCCATGGGCATCCTACATCAGCATCCAGGCAAGAGGGAGCGTTGGCATCTCTCTTTGCCAGGAGGCCAGTTGGTCACAGGAGGACATAAAAATTATGAATCCTCTGATTTTTTAAAATTTTTTTAAAAAACATACATGAGATCACAGACCTCTTGCCCACCCTGCTAATCAGACAAGCCTCTGAAAGCAGACCCGGTGCTAAGGGATGCTGTCACGAAGCAGCCACTCACCTCTGACTCTGTTGCGCTCGCTGGAGCCAGCCTGGGAGCCGGGCTGGGAGCCACCCTGGGAGCTGGGCTGGGAACTGGGAGTGCTGGAGCTGGAGGAGCTGCCGCTGCTGGTCCTCTGCAGCGGGCTCTCCACGATGGGCTCCGTCCTCCGCAGGTCCGGGTTGCTGTGGGAGCACAAACCAGAGGAGCACCCTCAGATGGTGCTGCAGGCACCTCCGGGGCCTCAGAGCCTTCCCATCATGAGCGGGGCAGCCGGAAGGGGAGAGGACACCTCTTCCGCAGGAGAAGACAGAGCTAAGGCCTTCTCTCCTGA
Source organism: Pampusana beccarii (assembly GCA_013399365.1). Taxonomy (NCBI): domain Eukaryota; kingdom Metazoa; phylum Chordata; class Aves; order Columbiformes; family Columbidae; genus Pampusana; species Pampusana beccarii. The sequence continues at coordinate 110,296 of VWYH01006850.1, read as the reverse complement.
AGCTATTGAGCCTGAAAACCCACTGAAACCCATGGGAGCTGAATCAGGCACTCAGCATCTTTATGGAGGTGGATCACAACTGTGATAAAAAATCAGCTAGAGCAGCTTTCTACTCTTATTTGGCCAAATTCTGCAAAAATATAAAAGATTCTTTGCTCAGAATTCCCTTTCAGACAGTAGATGTGCAACACTGGAGCTATTTGAATTAACCACCAATATGCATCACGAAAGCAGGAATTTGCAAATCAACATAAACAGAGAAAGAAATATTTCAGTGACAAAAGGATCTCAAGTTTGCAACAAGGCTGCAGATTACTCTTGCCACTTAATCACACTTCCCAATTGTAATGGCTTCAGTTCAAACTTGCATCAGATATCTATTTTCCTTCCTTGATTTCTCTCACCCTTGTGAATATACATAAATCTCGAATGAAAAGCGTCCTTGATACACAAAGAGAGACTAATAGCTCTCTCGGTATTGGATGCCTTTAGGAAATTAATTCTTGTTCGGCACTGAAATGACATCAGAAGACATGTTCAATGCAGAGTTATGCAATTTGGTTTTATACAATATTCCTGTTACGTGATCTTATTATTCCAAGTCCTGTTAAAAACATATGGGAAGGTTTATCAAGACCAACTGGGACTTTGTGTACATAAAAACTATGCGGTAATACTGCCACGTGACACAATGCAATTGTAGTCGGAGGCTGTGCATGTGAAGTGCAAGGTGTGCAGAGTGTGCACGGTGCATCCCTCGGAGAAAAACCATGATGGTCCAAATTGTGTAAAGGCCCATTGCTGTAATGGGGTCACCGGAAGAATTGTTTGGACACTGCTCTGCATGAATATTATATAAAATCACTGCTTAGTGTTATCTTGCATTGACACAGGTTGGTATTAAAATGATGAGAGCAAGACAGTAGCTTTCTGTATGCAAGAAAATATCCCTTCATTTGTTACAATAGATTAACAAATAAAAGACAGCATATTTTTATAATATTTACATTTATGTATGGGGCGAATCAAGAACAAGTAGGAGAAGTGGTTAAAATGAAAACTGGAGAAATGTTATATTACTGTGAGAGAAATGAAACATGAAATCATTTCACTGAATACTTAAGTTTCATAGACATGGCAGCATCCTAATAATTTCCAATTTTCATTTAAACTGAAGGCATCCAGCTCATGTTGTATGGCTGATGCATCCTTAAGCTAAATCAACTTATGAAATGTATTTGAAAACTTTTGGTGTTTACCTGTACTGACCAGGAGAGGGACTGGGAGGCTGCAGGAAACACTGGGCAACCTCCACCTGGAATCCCAGGCTCCCATTATCCTTTTTACTCTCAATATCATCACTTACCAGGACTATGCAGTCCAATATCCCTCCACATTTTAAATTGACTTTCAAGCAACAGCTCACTAAAAGAACATTTTCAAGAATTCAGAATGCTTCAGTCTTGAGCAATAGAGTGGAACAAGCCATGATATTTATGTTTTTTCTCTCTAATTTAAAAAAAGAACAAGAAGAAACATCCTTCCTCCTGCTACCTCTGCCAGCTACTCTAAGCTCATGTATGTGAGTTTGCTAATGCACGGTCAGGGCACTGGGCTGGAAACAAAGGTGTCTGCTAAAACCTGGTGACAGCACATGGCTACGAACATCCCAGCCTTCATTTTTTTGACCCCAGCCTAAAACGACAAGGCAGGCAGGCAGAAGAAACAAGGAGTTCCATCGTGTAAGGCTATGTGGAACACATATTTACCCCTAGATTTGCCTCTCTGAGGTCTAGATCTGCTCAGGATGCTCTGCAAACCAGAGACAAGCTCTTGTACGACTAAGCCAAGTTTTTTCCATCCAGCTCTGAGCCTGTCAACTTGCCTGCTCGTTTTAAATGTGCCCAGGGACAGCTCAGACACGGCAGAGGTTGGACGGCTGCTGTGCTGCAGCATCCTTCCTCAGGGTGCTGCGAGCACAACCCTGCACACCGCCGTGCCGAAAAGCTCGATCTGGCTAAGCTAAAGGCCCTGGTCCTAGGAAGCCAAAAGGAATTTAATCCTTGGTCTACATCTAATGAAGATCTCACCAAGCTCTAGCAGTCTCTGCCCCCCAGCACATTCCTCGGTCATTATCTCTGAAAAGCTGCTCTGATGCGTAGGAAATGTATGGTATGTATCACTGACACCTCCCCTCTGGTTTATACGGATCCCCTTATATGCAAGAGGTGACACTGGGAGAACTAGAACCTAATTCCACTGAAGGGAGCAAGAAAATTCCTGCTTGAGCCCACAGCAGCAAATGCAGCATCCACCCCCAAGCCCTGCAACACCCAGGAATGGATTCAGCCCAGGGAGCAAAACCTCCAGGGATTGCTGTCGGTACAGAATACTAATGAACGCAAAACTAATTCGCCCAGAGACAAGAGCAGCACTGCAAATCTCTTGTCAGCAAAAGCAGGGCTACACCCCAGCTGGGCGATGCAGGAGGAGCGCAGGCAGCAGCAACGTGCTGGGGTCGCCCCTGCCCGTCACCCTCCCGCATCCGTACCTGGCCCGAATGGGCTGGGAGCCCAGCCGGGGCCCCAGGGCGCTGCCATTGCCCGGGGAGTTCTTCCTCGCCAGAGCAGGGGATATGGAAGTGGTTCGCTGAGGCACCTGGAAAAGAACAGAGACACTCACCCTCACCACCATGTCAGCACATCTGAGAAATCACCTTTCAGTGCGGCCTTAAGACTTGATTTACAACTGATTTCCCACCAAGAGACAGGCGATTATTTATGGCACTTATAAAACAAGAAGTTCTCCGCTTTTAGAAGGAATCACCTGGGTGTGAGACAGAAATGAGCTGCAAAGGTGCGGCCAGGGATGCTCCAGGCAGAGGAGCCCACAACAGCATGCAGAGCAGCCCAGCTACCATCAAATAGGGCATTTAGTTTTTAAAAAATGAATGTATGCACACACACATATAGAATTTAAATCTAACAAAACCCAGAATAGTAATTTTTAAGGTAAAATTCAGCTTGAAACACATTCCAGCAGCCACAGTGGAGTTCTCAGCATCTCTAGTTCAAATATAACACGTATCAGCAGAGAAAAGGTATTGACCAATGGACAAACAAGAGGACTGACAGTGAGAAGACCCAGACTGACCCACCTAACACCCACATTCAAACCCTATGACCTCTGTTGAGCCCAAAGCCAACCGCAGCTCACAGGTGCTCTGGGAGGTAACCCTGGACCCTGTAGTGTCCCGCGGGAGCTCGGGCATCGCCACCCAGCCGCAGGCACAGTGGTCTCAAAGCCCAGCAGCACGGACTGACGTGGAAAAGCACAATGATACTCACCCTGCAATACCTTGCACCAGGTAACAGAGAGGCCAAGGGTTCAGCAGGATGAGCCAAAAACGGGTTACTTGTTTTTTGGGTGTTTTTTTTTGGAGAATAAACATGCAGTTATGTTAGGCAAGATAAAAAGATATAGTGAGCCAGTGAGCTTTATATTCTGTGGCAGTGCTAGCTACAGCTTGTTTCATTAAAAAACAATCTCCCCTCCGGGTAGGGAAGACTGCAGTTGGGACCTGGGGAGATTTTTACGTTCCTCTGAAGCATCCAGCCGTAAGCACCAGCAGAAACAAGAGCCCAGACCACAGAGAGAGCAAGCCCTGCCTCACGGGACAGCCCTTTCCTTCCCGCCTACAAACACATCAGACCCAATCTGGGTAGTAAAATGTGAAGTCGGACTCCTCATAGGTATTACTACCAACATGATGGCCTTAAAGGTGACACAGGGACCCCTTCCAGAGCTCATGTTCCCTCAGTCAAAGGGGGAAAGTACTCCACAGTGTTGGAAAATGCCCTTTATCAAAGAAGCGGGTGTTGTGGCCTCACCGCATAGCACATCACTGCAGGTAAGAGGTGCCCTTCTCAAAGGACTTAAGGCAAAAGCCAATCTTAAATTGCAAAAGGTTTTTCAAAATTAGGTTAAAACTAGGCAGCCGCCATTCTGCAGTACAGAGGAGCAAAAGACATGAACAACTCCAGGAGCTGTTGCCTTGCTTTTCCTCCAAGGTGAGTACTGATGTCTCCTCTCGTTTGGTGGCAGCAGAAATAGGAATTTTATTAACACTCGTGACAGACCACCAGAGATCCTTTGCACAGGGGAGCTTACCTGGTAGCTGGTATTTTGCTCATAAAAAGCAAGTCACTTACTTTGCTAACACATAGAAAAGTTGCCTCTCAATCAGGGACAAATACCACCTCACTGTCACTAATCAATTTGTAATCACTTTTTCTCTGTAAAAACCCTCCCAGGCTGAGCACTGATTCATCATAAGGAGAACTCTAATGGCCAAGTTATAATTCTTCCAAAAGGAAAGCGTATAAACAATGCGATTGAAATACCAGTCCAGAAGAGCCTTAATTAAAAAGGTACTGCCAGACACGGCCAAAATTTCAATGAAGGTATAAAGCTGCTGGAGCCCTAACAAGTCTTCCATCAAATATTGATTGCAACTGGAAGCACGGTACCAGACAAAAAGGACCCGACTTATTGAGTATGACAAATTTTATGTTCCTATCATTCTATTTAAACAGAAGTTTTTTTTGTTAATCCTAAGAAAAGGAGAAATTAATTTATTTTGGCCTCTGTCTGGGCTCGAGAACTTTCTTTGCTGGAGGGCAACACTATTTTGCAGCACCCCTGGTGTACCCAAAAGCAACTCCCAGCATCTTGTGCAAAAGCTGCCTCGGGAAATGCACCCTGGGCAGGTCAGTTCCACACACATAGCCACGGGGATGGGCTCAGTCCTGCCCATTTGTTTTGCCAGAGGATGCTAAGCACAGCATCATCCCGTGGGGATTTAGCTCCGGGATTGCCTCTTTGACGTGCTAGAAGTGAGGAGCGATGGTGTTACCTTTGGTGGAATGTCTTCCTCCTGCCGTAACCAAGAACTTCGGTCAAACTTTTCAATGCGAGGGGGCAGAGGAGGGTTTTCTGAGGTGGGGTCCGAGTTCTGCCTTGGCATCTCAGTGCGGTGAGAGGTCACCGTCAGAGCCTCCTGAAACCCAGCCAGTCCCTTTGCAGGCTGTTCATGCAGTGACTGAGACCCAGACAAGGAGCTTCCTTGGGATTTCACAGTGACCAGATGTGGAATCTAAGCACCAAGTCAAAACACAACTATCAGTACAAAATGGAGGGGAAAAAAAAAAAAAAAAATTAAAAAATTATTTAAAAATTTGATTTAAAAAAAAATTGATTAGCACTTCGGATGCACTAAAAAGCCCCCTCGGTTTGAGACCAGCACTGCCTTGGTTTCAGGAACTTCTGACTTGTATTGCTTCAACGCAAGATCTATTAAAAATCATGCTCACGTAGCGCAGCCTTGTGAAATGTGGTAATGCCTAAGTCAAAGCCGAGTGTCGGTCCTGCCCGCTCCTGCGTGCGCAAGGTGGGACAGCTCGTACCGACAGCCCCGCTCCGCGGGTCCCAGCCCAGGGCAGGAATGGGCTGTGCCCTCCTGCCAGCCCCCGCTCACGCCGTGACGCCAGCTGCATCTCCAGCTCCTACGCCTGTACCTCTAAAGTTGTGCTAATGAGGTTTGGCATGGATTTTCCTTGTTAAAAATGAGAAAAAAAAAAAAAAGGAAACAATAATAAATAATAATTAAGAAAAAAAAAATTCATCGGGAATTCTGAGGCACAGATGGCTTAAAAAAAAAATCTTGCGGGATGAGTTTCTATAGGTCTAGGTAGCCCCTATTCCATAGATCAGCCCTATCGATCTAAGGGTTACAAGCGAAAGGAATACTGACATGCATTTTGGGAAATCTGAGAAATTCACAAAGTTAGAGTTTGTGAAATCAGAGCTTCTTCCCAGGACCCTGCAAAGCTACTCTTCTTTGATACAGCAGGGTTCTAACTTTTATCTGACATTGCTACATACATGTCTCTGTACACATGTACAGGTATCGTATATATGTGCATGCATGCATACATTTACATGGGTCTCTGGGTTTCAAGCAATTTTTCCATTAGTATTTTATTGCCCAACAATTGTTTTTGTAGCTGTTGACAACATAGGTCATCAAAAAGCTCACTGAAAAATAGTTGGTCAATCAGAGAGATTAGAATGAAACGGGGTTTTACCCACTTCCCAACATACATAGACCATGTACATTGGGCAAAAAAGAGCTGTATGTTTACAGGCTTTCCTGGATGTATTTTGTTTAAAGCTGGCATTGTTCTGCTGACCTACGGTCACACATCCCACATGTGGATGGCACTGAGTTGGCAGATTTTCCCATTGAAAGCCCAGCTGGACTTGGAGCAAAGGCTTTGTACTTCCCTCTGAAATTCCCGCTGGAGCCTGTGGATTTGTGGAAGCAATTCCAGGGGCTGAACCAAAGCCAGCAGCAACACTAACAGAGCTTTCAGTGGCAGAGTATTTACAGACCTCATGGCTGGGAGGAACACTTAAAATAAAGATGCCCCTCCTCTGTGACAGTCATGGTGATCTATGCCCTCTCCAGATGTGTTCGTGACTGATGTCAACTCAATGGAAAACCAAAAGAAAACCTTGAATTAAAGCAGCAAAGAAAGCAAAACCTGTTTTTGATGAACTTCAGCATCAAAGCATCCTGGGTCTTTTGTTACCAGGCCCTGTGGTTTTAGTCCTTAACATAAACCAGATCCAAGGAGGAACAGAGCAACTGCTGCACTGGACCAGACCAGCGGTTCCTCTCGGTCCTCCAGCTTGTTTCTGGCAGTAACCAGTACGTGATGCTTCAAAGGAAGGTATAAACCAACGTGATGCTTCTAACACATGGAGGTGACAGGAGAAATCCAGTCATGAATGTAGATGCTGCTCTTACTCATGAACACACTTAAGACTGAGAAACCAGGGAGCGAGACACTATTTCTCTTTAATGTGCTTTTTCTTGTTACCTTACCAGCACCCCCAGCATCCCGGCTCTGGGGGATGAACCTGCCGGGGGGAGCCCCATTACCTGCGGGTCCACAGGCCGGAGCAGAGGTGGGGTCCGTGCTGGCTGCACCCCGCTGATGCTGAAAGACTCGGAGCGAGGAGGCAGGTTGGGGTCAGAAATCCTGTTGGCCACCTTATGGGGCATGGCTGGCGAGCTCTGGCGATTGAGTCGGGAGCGCTCCTCCACCTGCGGTGAGAAGGGGAGAGCAGGTGAGCACCCCATAAAAAGCCATTTCTGACTGAAAACCAAGGGACAGAATAGGAAAGAAACCAACAACAACAAAAAAATCATAGAATGTCCTGAGTTGGAAGGGACCCAACAAGGATCACCGGGTCCGACTCCTGTCCCTGCATATGACAACCCCACAGTTCACACCATGTGTCTGAGGACGTTGTCCAGTCTCTTCTTGAACACTGCCAGGCCTGGGGCTGTGACACCTCCCTGGGGAGCCTGTTCCAGTGTCCACCACCCTCTGGGTGAAGAATGCGTATGTATAGAAGATGCACACGTATAGAGGAAGCTCTTTTCTCTGTAGGTAAATCATATATATTGTACGATCATGGAATCCCAGTTACTGAGCAAATTGTGCAATAAATGCATTTTAAAAACATGGAAAGGACTATTTGTATTTATGCATGCAATTCATTTCTGAATATGAAATGGAAAAACAAAGAGAAGGCAACATGCCCCGGAGAGGCGTTTTGCAAGGTCACTCCTGAGAAGCTCTTGCTTCTTCCCAAATGTATCTTTAAGCAAGGGGATCCTTTTCCTCTGCTACTATAAACACCACAAGGAGAGCTTTTGTTTCATCTGAATAAAAGAATAAACATAGCAGCCAGAAAATGGCTGGCTTTGATCTAGGTTTAGTAAGTCTGGCACCTTGACATTAAGGAAGGGGAAAAACCTCTGTGATTGATAGAGAAATAAATCCAAAGCCCCATGCTTTCAGTTTCTCTTAATGGAAATACAGTAGGTTTCAGCTAACCCAGACTCACGTACTGTTTGGGTGTCCCTGCATTGGACTGTATGCATTGATATTCACGCAGCATACGCTGTGCAGAATTCTTAATATCTGACATATATTTTCATTTATGTATCATTAATGTGTTAAACACTCTTAGCACATCCTGATTCCACCGTGTACAATATCACGTTAAAAGGCAATCTTTAAAACAGGTTTGCTTGGAATGAAACACAGCTCTTATTTAAGTAAATAAATAATCATGAAACAAAAGAACCATTACATTAATAAAAAGGAATCTTTTTCAGATACTGAGCAGGAGAGGCAGAGGAAAATTTAGGCAGTAGATCTATGTTATGGACTCTTTCCTTTCTAGCTCATGTGGGACCCCCTGGGCCACTGCTGTGTCCCAAGAGGTCATCCCAGCTTCCCCAGGTGCTGCCCAGCAGCTCACAGAGACCGGACAGAGCTCGGTTCAGCGATGCCTGCAGGAACGGATGCAAGGAAGGAAGGAGAGCAGGGATGGGAAGGAGAAATCCCCCTAAACAAGGGAGCAGCAGCATGAGCACTGGGTCACAGGCCAGGTCCAGTTCATCTCCAAGTCCTCCAAATTTGCAGGCGTGTCCCAGCACGCTGCCGAGCCATAATGCACGGTTGATTATGGAGAACTTCAAAACTTGCATGGAGGAGAAAGCAGGAGAGGGATGAAACAGGGATGTTTGTGCACTGGGAAGGAGACAGGCACTTGTTTTTCCCACTGCCAGCATCTCCTTGCCAGGACTTTGCTGTACCAGCACAGCAGAGGATGCTCTCAGGACTCTCCAGCTGAACTGTGTGGAGCTGTACTGACTCCACCATTAAGCAGAGGGGTGGGGGGGGGGAAAGAGCAAAACCCTGCAGGAATTCATCACCGCTCCAGTTCCAGCCATCTCTAATTGAACTCAAGATTCCCCTGAAAGGGGAAACATCCTCAGCAGCTTCTGTGCAGGTCCCAGTGGAAGGCTGCTAATGTTCTCGTACATCGCTTCAAAGTGAGAGAAGGATAAGAGCTGCGGGGACTGAAAGAGGAGCTGACGTGTGCACTGGCTGCTGCAGAGAACAGCACAACTTGTGACACACAGCCGAGTCTCTGGGAACACACCGGAGGGCCTGGCCACCACGTGGAAAATGTCCAATTAAACCTGTCCCCTCCTTTATGCATGGTCATGTATGGCATATACCTCCACAAACCCATCCTGCAGCTGACCAAGCTTCTCTGTCACTGAGAAGCTGGGCCTGGCTATCTTCCTCACTTGGTTTAGCAAACACTGGTCCATAGCAAGAGAGGCAGCAGCAGAGAGAGCTGCTAATTACAGTACCACTGTTTAGAGTGTTAATGCCATGTCCCTGGCTGGATCATCAGAGGGTCTCAAGGTGACACCCAAAAAGGCTCAGCTTGATGATAAGCAGAGATGTGTCTGGGCAAACAGGGCAGGTCTAGGACAGCACCCAAGCTACACCTGAGTTGATAACAAGTGCACAATCTTTCACTCACGAGAAGACAAATAGAAGGGACAGTAGATGAAGATGTTGCATGTTGGTGGGGGCTATCCGATCAGACTATTTTCTTTGGCATAAAAAAGGAAATCCTTGACTGTGCTCTGGTGAAGCTATGAAAGATGCAGCACAAACCTGAGATGTGTCTTCACCAACACGCCAGTCCCTTAACAAAGGGACACTGGGACACAACCACAGGGTGAGTGGCCACAGCCTCACTTCTATGCTTTATCCCACATTTACAAGGTCTTGGATTCACCATGGGAAGATGAGTGAAGTGGGTAAATAAGTGCATAAAGCAGAGGCATGAAAAGCAGAGAGGGGCATAGCACAAGGAGAACTCAGCTGGGATGATCGAGTACCTAAGAGAGAAGACTTGAATCCAAAGAGCATAAAAACAAGGATAATGTGGGATAGCATGCAAGATCCTCAGAGGATATCCCAATAAGCTCTGGCTGAGCACCAGACTTGTCTTCTCCTTGTTCTCAAAGGAAAATGAAGTCTCAGTATTTCTGCTAAATTAGCATGCATGGGTTGGGTAAGGGAATTGCTAAACTTAAGCAACAACCATGGTAGGGTGATGAAGTATCAGCACAAGTCTGACTGTCTGTACAGTCAGCAAGGGTGGTACTTTGCTATATGCAGCAAAGTAGCTAAATTGTGCTAAAAATGGGACTATGCAGCAGATAAAACCGGGAATGGAGGGAAGAGGAGTAGTTTTGGGAAGTTCCCAAGGGCATTGTATCAAGGCAGCACATCAAACTACTGTTCCCCAGAGCAGAACGATAACACAGTTGTTGCTTTGAGCATTTCATTCAAAACCAGACAGAGTGACACAGGTAAAGAATAAACAGCTTGGAGAGCTAGTTGGTGGAAGCTGGAGATGTTTCCAAACAACAGGAAACCTTGTCCTCCCTGTGATTTCAGCAAAGGGTCTGGGGCCACATTCTGCTGCTCTTATTCGTGTTGTGCAGTTCCCAACACCCCATTCCCAGTGACGGCATCAAAAAAAGACGCCTCCCCCACGGAATAAAAGAAATGGGCCTTCGTGTTTGAAATGTAAAGCTAAATCCAGCACTTTTCTCCTTCACCTTAGATAAAGATTCCTTTTAAAATATCTTTGTTATAGCTTTGAAGACAACGGCAGAGGTACTTTAGCAACATTCTAGAGGGTTTATTTAAAACCAAGCAATGAAGGCCAGGGTTTACTCCCTTTTTCCTGCCTGCTACCTACTCTCAGCACTTCTGCAGAGGGGCAGTAGAGCCCCAGTTCTGCAGAAAACTGCAGAGGCACCATGCAGGTGGAAGCCTCTGCTGTCAGAAGAGACAGCACATCTGGAACATCTCATCTGCAGACCCACCTTCCAAACCTCTTCTTCGACTGGAAAGGCTGGAGAATGATGCTGCAACTCCATGAAAACAGGTCATCTGGTGCATCACCACCAAAAGACTCTGGAGATGGAATTGGAAGGGAAAGAAGGAGAAACCCAAGGGAGTATAAAGAAGTGGAAAGAGTTTTTGACACCCACATCTGTCTCTGAACTGTTCGTATTATTGGCCTTTGCTTAGCAACTGATAGCTGATTGCATTTCTTGAGCATTTGATGCTTGCAGGTATTGTGGATGCAGCTGAGGGCTGTCAAGAGGAAAGACCAGGAGACAGCTACGTGCTGGATGAACATCACATCTCTGCCAGGACTGAAGGGTGCCAGACATTTGGCAGCAGAACAGCAATCCTGCTCAGTAGGAAGAATAGCTGAGTTATTAAAAGATCTTTCTGCCCAGGAGTATGGTTACAAAATTAAACCACACTAAACACAAAGAACTTCAGAAAAATTAATAGCAAGAGTGGGCACCAGTCTTACTGGAGCCACCACAAAGGGATTAAGGAGAAAGTATTTGCACAGGATCCTAAAACTGCACTGCAGACAATGCATGTCTTCATCTTCTCCAGACTGTTCGGCCAGGCAATAATTAATATTCAAGATCTCACAATTGTTACAACAATTGCCTCTTTTTGCTGGAGAGAAAAAGAAAATTGGCAATGTGGTTTGCCTTTCTGAAAATCAAATCATGAAAGAAGAGCAATCCCAAGAGGTACAGTCCTGAGCACGGGAGAAAGAGCTGTCTGGTCCCTGTTTGATTATGGGGAACTGAATCCTCAGCAAGGAACCCTGTACAGTCACCCTCTGCCTTCACTCCTGACCTCCAGACAACTTGTGGACGTGCCAGGAATGAGCATCAGGAGCTCCTGGCACATCCACAAGTCCCCAACTGCGGCTGAACCCCTCCAGAAGGGATCCGTCCTCCTCCTTGCGTGCCCTCATGGAAAAAACTCCTTCCTCCACTCTCTGTCCTTGCAGAAACGTACACACATTGCGCTGAACTGGGAGTGTTTCCAGCACAGCTAATGGCATCTGCTGGAGGATGACCCAGCAAAACACAATCTGCCACATGTACAGGGCGTTTCATAAAGATGGACCCACTAGAAACCACCGTATCTTCGAAATTGGGGCCATCTTTCTGAAACACCCTGTATTTCAGACTGAACCGCATGCCCAGCCCAGACAAACGCATCATTCTCCTCGCTCTCGCCTACCTCCTTGGCCCAGGCTGGTTTCTCGCTGGCATTTATCCCTTCTTTGTAATGGTAGAGGGGTTTCTTCTCCGCCGGCCGCTGGTCCTGCCGCTGCTGCTGCTGCTGCTGCTGCAGGGACACCAGGTAGTCCCGCTCCTGCTGCAGCTGCCTCTGCAGCCGCTCCGCCTGCCGCTGCTCCTCCAGCTGCTTGCGCTTGTACTCCTGCCCACAGAAAACATAGTGACACGGCTGCCCGGCTGAACGCAGGGCTGAAAACGGCAAATTCAGCTATCTGGGTGGAAAACGGGGCCCTAGTATCTGAAAGGCTGTTTTCTGGCAAAGCTCATTGATTTGAAAGACATTGGGGACTGAGCTGTAAAGCATCCTGGAGGAGAGATGGCTGGGAGGACACAGTCAAGCAATTCTGAGTTGTGACCCTGGCGGTGGCACTTTGCAGCAGGTGACCTGCCCCACGGAAGCACTGTGAGACCCCTCAAGGGCTCAGACATCCCCTTAGGAGTTACCAGGGATTTTGCCCATATTCTTCTGGAGGGGAAGATCAAAGTGTCAATCCGACAAGGTGCCAAACACCGCCGGGTCAGACAAAATCCAGCCAAAGCCAAGTCCTCTGTAGGACCAATTTATTGTTCGTGGGAAGGGCTACACAGCAGAGCCAACTGTATGATCTTTCTGAATCCCTACAGTTCTATGAGGTTTAATAACTAAATCATTTTGAAAATGCCTTTTTGAAAGACAAGGGATTGTGTGTTTTCTTTTTCCCTGAATAAAATTAATAGCAAGAGGGTAAAAGAATAATCCCTGTGGATTAAAAGATAACGCAGTGAGAGTTAACAGCTACCAGCATTAAAAAAAGGATAATTCAACAATAAATTAAGTAAAAAACCAGGATATCTGGAATGCAAACAGCAGGAGAAGGAATATACAGTGTTCCTGCAAGGAAATTAAAACAAAAGCTTTCGCTTGGAATATGCAAACCCACAGAGCAGGCTGGGTTTGCCGGGTGCAGGCACACGACCACGGTCCAACATGCTGCAAACAGCCTTCGAATTACACAGCAACAACGAGGGGCTGCTCCGCCCATGCTGACTCTGCGGAGGGGATGCAGCGAGAGCCGTGCACGGCGGAGCACACAGCCCGAAGCGGCGGCAAGGGAATCGAGGCATGCTCGCGGCCACCGAGCGGGACAGGAGGCTCCGGTGGCGACAGCGGTGTCCCCCAGGTCTCGGCATGGCAGGAGGCACTCGAGGGACACGGGTGCAACAAGGGCACATGCGGACACGACATGGGCAGAAAGCAGCAAGTGTGGCCGGGGCCTCCCATTTACCAGAAGTAGCGCTTGCTCCTGCAACAACTGCTGCTGCAGGATCTCTAACTGTCTCTGCTCCTCCTCTAACTGTCGCCTGATGTACTCCTGGAGGTGTGGGCAGCAAGGATCAAAGGAAAAAGAGAGAGAAGGTAAAAGAGACAGTATTTCCCAAGAGGAAGGAGAACGAGGTGGGCACCCGCACCCATCCCACCCGAGAACCATCACTCATCCATCAGCCCAGGGACCCTTTGATCCTGCCCAAAGAGCCCAGGACACCCACCACTCAGGGACCTCTGAGGGTAAAGAGTGAAAACCACTGGGAAATGGCTAACATTAACTGGGAACACCCCAAAACCCCATGCCAGGAACCAGTGGGTGGGAAAAGCCTGCATCAAGTGTCTCCACACCTGCGGGCCAGCAAGTGGATCCACACGGAAATAAATGATGGCGGTGGAAAGCGACACACAATTAAGCAATTTGCTCTCAAGTGGCAAAAATTACGAGAAAAAACCTCTGATGAGAAGAAGAAGAATCCATGCTGAAGGCGATTGCCGTGTTCCTGCCGCGTTACCTGCTCGTGCTCAGCGCGTCGCCGCTCCTCCTCCCGACGCATCTGCTCCTCATAGTGCCGCCGCTGCTCCCGCTCCTGCTGCTTCCGCAGCTCCTTCTCCCGTCTCTGCTGCTGTGGGGACAGGAGGCACAGGTCAGCACCCCAGCTCAGCACCCCTACTCCTCTCCACAGAAGCTCAAAGTCCTTTTTCTCACAGTTTTTGGGGAGACACCTCACCCAGCAACCTGCAATGCTCCTCACTTGCTCTGGTGCCTGGAGAACCTACAGCATCCCCCAAAACAGTGCTGGACCATGCACACAAACCCCTTTTCTGCCCCATAAGGGAAACGCATGGTCCCCACTCACCAGTGTGCTGGACCAGGGGGTTAATTACGCAGGACGGACTGACCCTGGGAGATGCACGAGCCTGTCACTTATGGGGAACTTGTATCTCAGCCCCAAAACCACCTGCAAAGATGATGGGGGGTGCTGGGGGAGCTACTGCCTGCCAAGAGGGGAATGTGTCCCTCTTACATTCGCTGACGCCAGAAGGTAACAAAGAAGACCCAAAATCCAAGGCTTTTTCTTTTCTGAAACACCAAATAAAGAGGGTGGAGGAGACTCCTTTGCTGTCCTCAGGCCAGCCCTGCCCCAGGCTGCATCCTTGCCTGCTTGGCTCTGTAGCATCTTTCCCAACAGCAATCCAGGGCACTTTGGGGCAATGACATCCTACAGCCTGCTGTGAGCCGTCCGGTGTGCGCTGGGCACCCAGGTGACACCCACAGCTCACATCCCCCTGCTTTTAACCCAACATCACTCTTCCAACTACCCGAACCTCCCTGCTCTGCCATCCTGGGGTGCGGGGGCCCACACTAAATCACTGCAATGCTCTGCCATGGAAGCAGAGGGGCCACAGGCACCGCAGCGCCCGGCTGGCACATCGGCAGAGGGCACTCAAATGTCAGTGTTGGCTACCGGGGCTCTGCAGCCTGCCATAGCTCCATCATGAATGCAGTGCTAATGGGGAGGCAACCTGCTGAAGCATGAACCTGGTCCTTGGTCCTTTTTCCTCCGTCTTTCTTTCTCTTTTTTTTCCTGCCATTGCCGACACAGCAGCTGAGCAGACTGCAGTGCCAGGCACCGGAGGGGCTGGCAACGCCGCATGTTTGCTAAATCACGTGGAGGGCTGGAGCTGGCAGCTGCCTCTGGCAGCTCTGCCCAAGGAGCTGGCTGAGCTATCTGGAGACAAAGATGCATCTGCTTTAAACTGCTGCTCTGCAGTAAACCTGCCCTGTATGGACAGATGGATCTGGTATCTATATCTATCTATAGATATCTATATAGATATGTTCTATATAGGTATCTATCCCTATTATAGATAGCT
This sequence comes from Pampusana beccarii, assembly GCA_013399365.1. Lineage (NCBI taxonomy): Eukaryota > Metazoa > Chordata > Aves > Columbiformes > Columbidae > Pampusana > Pampusana beccarii. Next base: position 94,976 of record VWYH01006850.1, on the reverse strand, counting down.
ATCTGTAGAGATATTATATAGCTATTATATTTATGTCTATAATATATCTATAGATAATATCTCTATAGAGATAATATATCTTTCATATATTATGTAAGATATATATTGTATCTCTATATTATGCAGAGATCTATAATACATATCTAATACAATAGATCCATCTCTAATATATATATTTATAATAAATAACTATGTAAGAAATAGGTCTACTCAGATGACTACGATACACATAATTCAATATCCTATATTCTACTTTATATCTCTTTCCATATCTGTCTAGAAATATATATCTACAAATATATTTGTAGATAGATGCCTGCAAAGATAGATATAACTATAGATAGATATTTTAAATATAAGGAGAAGCCACTGCCTGTCTTACTGCTACCTCCTCATCCACAGGTGACATCCACAACCACCCTGCATAGGGACTCCGCTGATTTCCTCCAGCTTAACGTTCGAGCTGCAGCACAGCTTTAGTGCCACCTATAGCCATATTTATCCACACTGATCCATTCGCCTCCAGGAAGGAAAAAATTGCATCAAACCTGAAATAACCTGCCAGGCTCCAGACTCTGGGATGTCCCACGCCAGACACAGTTGCTTGCGCTGCCCACGTAAGCCAGGGCTGCATGTGTTACTCCGTGCGTACACCTGTCTTCGCCAAGCACAACGTGAACACGGGGCTGTTTGGAGGTTTTTTTGAACTCTATATGAGAAATTGCAGAGGATATACCAGCAGGACATGGTAACTCTGCAGCAGTAAGGGTAATACACAGGATTTCTTGGCTTCCCTAGCGCTCCCAGACCTCCTCAGACGAGCGCTGTAGGTGATGGTCACTGCTGCCATGCACCCAGGAACGCGGATCTTTCGACTAACAGGTTGAATACACGTTACCCTGAGCTTCCAATTCCAGTGTATATCACACTGGTTTTTGGGTGGGTTTTAACTTTTTTGGTCTGTTTTTGGTTTTGTTTTTTCGTTAGAATAGAATGTTGCTGAATAAAGCATACAATGCTTGTGTAGGCTGGGCTTGGCTGGCAGGTGGCAAGGCCCTGAATGCCACAGCTATTTCTTAAATTAAAAAAATCACCCGATTGGTCATTATTTCAAATCCAGCAGTCAAACAAAGCCAAACCCTTCCGAAAAAGTGTTTTTCCTAGGGAGGGAGCAGCACATGACCATCCTTCCAGTAGAACATGCACCCAGCAGTCCCAGCCCTATTTACACAACAAAAAAGTCTATTTAACCACTGGAGCTGGGAACTGAGCCCCCCCAGGCACAGTTTTCTTTCAAAGCCAGGCCTGATGCTCTCCAGGATATTTAAAGGACTTCAGCATCTTGCCGCAGCAAAGCTCTTTGGGCTGAGGTTGAGAGTGGGATGAAATATATCCATTTATCGAGGCCAGGCGTACAGAGCTTCCCTCCAGCTCCACAGCGTTTTTGTCAGGTCACATTATAAGCAAGTCATTTGTCACGGTCACATTACAAGCACCTTCAGCTAAAGACCGCACCGCCATCTCAGCATTGCTGCAGTGAATTGGCAGCAGCGCAGCCTCCCGGCATGCTCAGCTGCCTTCCCTGCATGGACCCGCTCCAGCAGCTGGCAAACATCTGGTGAGGACCTGGCACTGCAGTGAGCGAAGCCTCCATCACTGCACCCACCTCCCCCCCATCACTGCGCCCATCTCCCCACATCGCTGCTCACACTGGTGACAAGCAGCACCAGGATGATGGGGACTTGTTTAATGTAGGGACTGAGCTCAGTGAGATGCAGCTGAAAACCGCATGTGAAAAGTCCATGTAAAGGAAAACAAAAAAAAGGCAGAGATTCAAAGATCTCTCTTTATTTGCCTCCTTTTCTGCCTGTTTTCTGCCCTCCCTCTCCCACTGCAAACGCACACTTCCCACGTTTCTCCAAGCCTGAAACTACTGTGTGTATTTACACTACCCAGATCTATTATTCATGCAAGGCATGAGCGCAAATTAATTAGGAGTGCATTTATATAACTCTGCAGGTAAAGCTATATGTAGCTGCTTGTAAGCCAGAATGGGATCTTATTTGCACTGCACTAGAAATGACAGGTTTTAAATATTGATGAGGCAAGACATAGGAAGGCAAAGCCTCTGGTAGGAAGGTCCTTGGAGGCCTGGCATGAAACCAGGACTTCAAAGGAGCAAACTCCCTTTGCCGGATCAGTCGCATTCAGGACTAGGAGCGATGGGAGAGCTGGAGCTGCCCTGTGACCCTGGCGAGCTCCAAGAGGCACCGACTCTGGCGAGAAGAAGCTCCTGGAAAACTTGTCTGCTGCTCCCAAACACGAGCATGAGCCAGTGAAGAAGTGGAGGGGAAATTCCAAGTGACAAATGAAAACAAATATTCTAGGCGGTGGCATTGCTGTGACAGCTCCATTTATCTTAGCCACCAGGGAAAGAGTGACTGTGGCTGGAACATCATCTTCGCTGACACACTGAGCGCTGGAGCACGGAGGGGTGTCTTCCACTGGGAGAAAAACTGGGTCAGAACTTCCCACCACAGCAAACAGGCATCTGATACGCTCTGAACCATCGCAGGAGCTTTTAGCAGGAAAAGGCTCATGGTTCAGAAACTATGAGTTACGCATGCTTTATAACCAAAGAAAAACTAGGGACATGTCAGGCTTAGCAGATACCTGTATTACAGGAGCTGCCATAATGCAGCTCACCTTGGAAATGGGTACAGGACTGCTGCTGGGACCACGGCAGTGTCCCCATGAACCACATTACTGCACGGAGGTTGTCACCTTAATGAAAATGTTCCTACAAGCTGTATGACACCTGCATATGCAGAAGAAAATAACAACCATCATTTTAGCTCGCTTATCTATAATTAATTGCTAGCATTTTTTTGCGTTGCTTTTTAACAGCTTCCAGTAGATGGTCTTCTGCCGGTTAACATATAATGGAGCTGCAGCAATTTTTTATCCCCTGAACATGCAGCTCTATAAATGCACTAGATGAAACCTCACACACAAACAGCAAAATGCTTAGCCTGGTCTTGTATGTTCCCTGTAAAGATCTGACCTTCGCTTCATACCTAGAAAGGAAAAAAAATCCACAAGATGTCAGAAAAATGGGGTTCTGTAAAGCCCTCCCTGCCTACACCTGCCCACTGCTGCCAAGGGGTCTGCACAGTTTGTCTCACAGTATCCCTGATGCTCCTGATTGGGAGATGTGTTATTGCTACGGCTCAGCTGGAATTCTGGTGGTTAAACTGGTGCAGTAAGGCTTATTCTGTGCCAGCAACAAATGGAGGGTTTATTAGGGAACTACATATATCTAATATCTGTCTATACAGGGAAAAAATGAAATATATTCAAGCAATTCACCCTTCTGCACTACAGAAATATTTTACTTAGTGCTATTGGATCTATCAATACTTAATTCTCTAACTTGGGGTTTCTTTGCAGCTGGCTCAGGTGCATGTTTTTGAATTTACGAGATCAACCTTCTGCAAGAGGGAAAACAAAGCTGCAACTCTATTCCCATGAAGGTCCCAGGTTGAAAGGTAGCTTGGGGATGTTTTACTTCTACTGCAACTAAAGACAGCTGCAAATCTAAGTATCTTTGGGTGCCTGGAATAAGATGCAGCCTTAAAGAAGGAAATGGGTCAGCTGTTGAAAAAGGAGACCTAAGAGCCCAACAGATGCAAGGAGGCACAATAAGGATGGCAGAAAGTCTCAGGAGCAGCATGAGGTGCATCAGGAGACCACCAGCAGACTCTCTCACTTAACGCTTTTATATACATATTTGATTTTATTGGTGGAGCAACATTATGAGATGGTGGATTTCCCCCAAAAGGCCTTAAATGAGAGGTACTTCGTGAGAGGCTCAGAATCCCTGGTTTAAGAAGATCGAGACGACAGAAAAAAATGCGATTTTTTTGTTATAAGCTCTGTTGGGTGAGGGAACAGAAACGGTGGGAGCTTTATCCCTGGCAGTATTTAAAAACAAGATTGGAAAACCAAAAGAAAATCTACAGAAGGTCTGCTCTGACAGAGGAATGGACCAGTTATCCCACTAACAGCCTTTCTCCAGCTATTTTGTTTTTCCTTTTACTGTGCACCTCCAGTACAAATTAATTCCAGGCATTTTTTGAGCTCGTCATCCTCCAAAGTCAATCCTTTTGGTGCTTCACTGGGGCCCAGCTGATGCCCTCACTCAGCCTGGCCACCTTCTCGGTGTTTTATTATGAGTCAGAGCTCTTTCTATAAACATAGTAATATGCCTGGCAGTACTAAACAGCCTGACTTAGAAGCCCCAGAAGCCACCAGTTTCAAGTGTTTATTTGTCCAGGATGCTCAATTTTAAAGGTCAACTTTATTTTGAAAATATAGTAATCTGAGTCTTCCACTGGTCTCTCCCCACAGAGATCTGCTGGTCCAATGCTGTCTGCTAGAGGCACACCCCATCTTAGTCAGACCATAAAGTAGCATGGAAGAAACTCTGTTCCCATTAACCAAAATAAATCCAGAGCCAAGAACCCACAAGTGAAGTTAGTGCAAAGCTAGCGCAAGAAAACACAGAGGTCAAAACGTAACAGCAGGGCCGCTGCAGAAGGGTTTTGTACCTCTGTCTGGCATCAGATGCTTCCTGCCCCCAAAATACATGGGAAGAACATAAAGACCAAACAATATCAACCACTGGCCAGCTGTGCCAGCAACATGGGACAGTCTGGGGGTAGAAACCCCTTCCTGTGTCCCCAGGCAGAGACAGAATTGCTCCCCAGGGCAGAGGCTGGGAATCCTCCATGAGCAGGACACTCAAGGGGAGGATGCTCAGAGCTGCTTGTGCAGCTCCTCTATCCCACTCCCTGCAGGAACACAAAACTTTCTGTTTGCTAATCTCTGCCTCTACTATTTTCCTGGTCTTCCTACCGCAGACTGCAGCACACACAGGACACCCTGCAGCTGGCAAAGCCGCAGGTGGCCATGCTGTGGATTGTCCCTCCTCACCCCTGCCACAACCCAGCGCCTTTGCAACGGGAGGTTTGCACGTCTCCAAGGACTTCTGCTTTAATCCTCATCGTAACAACTCAGCTATGTTATCGGTCACCACGTACAGGGTGTGCAATAGAGAAGAGAGCTCTCATTACTCCATGGCTGGAGGTGCAGGTGAGGCTAAGCCTGGCTAGACTGGCTTAGCTGCCAGCACACAGCTGTCTGCTTTGCCCTCATAGAATCACAGAACAGTTTGGGTTGGAAGGGACCCTCAAAGCTCATCCAGTCCAACCCCTGCCATGAGCAGGGACACCTTCAACCAGATCAGGTTGCTCAGAGCCCCGTCCAGCCTGGCCTGGGATGTCTCCAGGGATGGGGCATCCACCACCTCTCTGGGCAACCTGGGCCAGGGTTTCACAACCATCACTGTAAGAAAACCATCCCGGTTGAGCCCCCAGGACTGACCACACTGGTGTCCGAACGCCAGGGGGGTCAGAGGATGCCCTTGGTTATAGTCCAACTGTCTTTCCCCACTTCTCCAACACGGCAGGAGCAGGGACACACCTCTTGGGTGGCTTTACCCCAGCAGATCTTTCCCTTTCCATTTAGCTCCAAAAAGTCATACAGCAGCCGGGAAGAAGGCAATGGGTGAAAAGCCCAGGGGGGCTGTTAGAGCCACCAGAAAGAGGCATCGATTTTAAATGCTGCTATGGTGGCATTAGCTTTTAGTGACACGGGGGAAAGGATGGGGGGAGCAGCAGAGCCCCGGGGGGGCCGTGCACAGCCTGGCCCTGCAAGGCAGCACCTCCATAGCTCAGGGCAGAGCTCGCCAGCTTAGCAAGGGGATTAGTCCTCCATTGAAAACCTGCCCGGGAAGCAGCAAAGAGTGAGAACAATTTTCTTCTATGTGGAGAGAACCTATTAATACAGCAGTAAGCATTGTGTTCATGACAGGATTGCAGCTAATCTGGTGTCTCCTTTTCTTCTGCTGTTGTTCTGCTCCTGTACCGCTTGCAGCAAGCAAGCTGGGACAAATGCAGACTCAGGCTGCCTCATGACAGTCCTCAGATTTACTGGGGCTGGGGATTTTGGGGTGCATCTACATGCAAACCTCGTCTTCTCTCCAAGCAGCTCACCAGCTTTGGGAAAGGAGCAGGACACCAGCAAAGCCTGACCTACAATGTATTGAACGCGTGGTGCTCTGCACTCTGACAACATGACAGACCTACATATTTACCAGACTGAAAAAATGCTTTGCCTGGGATTTGCCTGTGTTGGGTTCTGCCCTGGAGGGGCTCAGAGGACCACCTCAAAGAGAAGCCATACCATCATCATCATCATCACCATCGGCTGCCTGAAATTCCTTCCTGTCTGCAGCCCTGGCCTGGGGGCATTACCCAGCACACCCAGAGTCAGGTCAAACATAAGAGACATTCTGGCTCATGCAAATTAAGCGGGTGGCTGCTCTAATAGCCCATGTACTGCAAGTCCTTTTTTCAGACATATCAGCGACCTCTTCGGAATTCTAATTTAAATACCCTTAACGTATGAGCCCTTCAATGAGACACTTGGGATGAGTTCAGTGCGAGGCAAAGCATTTCTTTCTGCAAAACCACATCAAATGCCCTAAAACAGGAGAACCCCCCCCTTATTCTTTGGTGAACTTCTGCAATCCAGGAACTGAGAGCTAAACCAAAAGCAAGCGCTTCACACAGAGAATGTGTCCAGGCTGTGCAACTCACGGACACCCAAAGTCACCCGGTCAAATCCTGCAGCTGGATTTTAAATGAGGTGGATAATTTTATGACCAATCACATTTGTAGCTGGTATGTTAAGACAAGGGTAATGAAATCTTATGCTTTGGGGCACATACGGATCATTGAACAAGTCAGGCAGGCATCTGCCCCTCCCCTGCGAGAGAAATTGTAATTGGCAGGGACTGGAAGGACGAAAGTTGAAATTGGGGATTAAAGGGGACAAAAGTGGCACATGGATCTGGGAAAAGGGCAAACGGAGCTATTCAGCTTCTTCTCAACTATAACAGTCTACAGCTGCAAATAACAATATGGACCTGACAGATGCCTAGACCAATAAGAGTTTTGCCCACCTTGACTGAACAGAGCTATCACCCCAACAATCGCTAGCTCTGCTCAGGAGTTGCAGGGATCCTTTTCAGTTTGGTATTTCAAGGGATTATTTATAGCAAACTAGCTCTATTACCGTCACAAGAGTCGGCAACACTTCCTATGGTGAGGAGAGTAGCTAGAGGGTGGTCTGCAGAAAGCATAAGCAGGGGGTTTGTCCAGCGTAACAAAACATTTTGGGGTTACCAACTAGAGGTCAGGACATGATCTCCTTAAACCAGGCTGAGAACAGTCGCTTGGGACCTGCTACAACAAACCCTGCTGTTCCACCCCAAAACCAGCCTTTGCCAGGCCATCGCTTGGCTCTGGCCAGTTACCTCCTCCAGCCTTCGCCTCTGCTCCTTCTGTTCCTCGATCCTCTTCTGCCGCTCAGCCAGCAGCTGCCGCTTGTGCTCCTCGTTCTCCCGCTGCTGCTGCTCCAGCTGCTGCCGCCGCAGCGCCTCCGAACGCTCCTTGTTGGCCAGCTGCAGCCGCAAGAAATCCCGTCTCAGCGTTGACTCCCCAGGTAGGTTGAGGATGGAGCTGCAGAGGAGAGAAGCATCAGAGAAGATCATAGAATCATTTTGGTAGGAAAAGACCCTCAGGATCATTGAGTCCAACTGTTAACCCAACACTGTCACTAAACCATGTCCCTAAGAACCTCATCTCCATGTCTTTTAAACACCTCCAGTGATGGTGACTCCACCACTTCCCTGGGCAGCCTGTTCCAATGCCCGACAACCCTTTCTGTGAAGAAATTTCTCCTAATATCCAATCTGAACCTCCTCTGGCACAACTTGAGGCCATTTCCTCTCATCCAGTCGCTTGTTACTTGGGAGAAGAGACCAACCCCCTCCATGCTACACCCTCCTTTCAGGCAGTTGTAGACAGCAATCAGGTCTCCCCTCAGCCTCTTTTCTCCAGGCTGAACAGCCCCAGTTCCCTCAGCCGCTCCCCATCACACTTGTGCTCCAGACCCCTCACCAGCTCTGTTCCCTTCCCTGAACTCGCTCCAGCACCTCAAGGTCTTCCTTGTCATGAGGGGTCCAAAACTGACCCCAGGATTCGTGGTGCGGCCTCACCAGTGTCCAGTACAGCACAACCTCTTGAAGTTCTGTGTGATTTTCCATGGTGGCCCACCTCCCCTTCATCCCAAGAGCATCCCAACACCTGACAGAGCTTGGGGAGCAGTGGATGGAGGGATGGGGGAACCACAAACGTTGGGGCAGAGCAGCAGACATAGCACTGTTCATGGCTCACCGGTAATTCATTTGCTAAAGGCTTCCTTTACATTAAGTTCCTAACGAAAGCCTCTTGTGCTGCAGTGGCACGCACTATATTTAGCTGTTCACAAAGCGCATTTAGCATGAATCATTGCCAGCTATTAAAATACTACATTATCTCAGTGAAATAATGGAATAACCTGATACTAATTGCAAAGGCTCTGAAAAATGTCACCAAAGAAAGTTCCAGCCCTACCGTGCTTGCAGCAGCACCGGGGAGGTTTCATGGTGAAAAGTTACGTGGAAATAGGGATTTACACTTGGACTGAAGGAACCATATTTTAAAGAGTCTTCTTTAACTTAATCTCACATTTTTTCCACATCTAAATACCCACATTCCCATGAGAGCTCCACACTCCACTGCAGATCCCACAGGCAAAGGGGCACCCGGGGCTTCTTCCCCAGCTTTTGGCCATGGTGACCTGCAGCATGAGTTTATTCCCTACGCATCTAGCAGAGGGAAAATACTCTGTTCTGCCAGGGAATAGGACTGAGTACTCAAACTGTCCTTTTTTCCATCTCTAGGTTCATATGAACCTGTAATCCAAGCCGATTTTATACAGAGTTAAAGAGATGTAAGGGCAGAAATGAAATGCTGATTCTTACCTGGGCTCTCCGGAGTCATTTTCCTCCTCCTCCTCCTCACTTCCACTGTACTCATACTCTGTCTCATCTAGGAACAGAATTGCTCATCAGTGCCCTTTGCTGGACTCATTTGTTTTTCCAGTGATTGAAAAACCCAGAGCTCTGAAGGCAGAACAGAGAACTCTCTTTTTTCTTGCATTACCAAGAATAAGCAGCATTATTTCTCTCAGTTTTCTGTTTTTACAGGAGAAGCATGCATGATCTCTCTGGGTGCTGGCAGCACCAGCACAGTGGGCAACAGCCCAAACTACCACAGACATGCGACGTAAAGATGGGGGTGTTCATAAAATAAGAATTTATCCCCATATGGCAGTGAGTGACCCCCTTCTTCAGGAGGGTTCTTCAAAGAGAGCTGCACCACAAGCCGTTGAAGCCACAGGCACTGGAAGGTGGTATTTAACAATGGCTCTGAAGGCATCAACTCCTCTCTATGCAAATCCACGTATTTTTCCGGCAATGAAGACATCTACATAAAAGCCCAATTGCAGTGTTGTGCTACATACTGTGATTTCTGTTGGGATATCATCTTTATCAGATGAAGGGAATGATAGTAAAAGAAAGGCTTGCATTTATCCAATTACTCTCCATCTCTAGGGTCCAACCTTCATTTGCCAGACTAAACACATTTAATACTTCACTGGGATCCCGTTTTATTGTTTTGATTATAGTGAAATCTATTACAAGGGGCTGGAAGGTACGCATGAAAAATTAATACCACTACCAATAAGAAGAGAAATAGCAACATATTAATTTGCTGGATTCTACAAATGAGCTTCCAAATTAAAATTCGGTTCACAAGCAGCTGAATACTTTAACAAGTTTCTGCAGCTATCTGATCTTCCTTTCAGACTTTGATAGGGCCTGGAGAGTTCACTGAAAACATTCAGTTTAATAGGTTATTCCTAGTCAACGGTATTGCTTTGGGGCAAGGGTCTTATCTAGATGTTCATTTGCACAACTCTGCTCGTCGCTGGTGCAGCATGAACGTCACGTATGTCAACAGATTTGGCATGAAATACGTGAGCTGGGGAAAATTCAGCCTAGCAGCTTCTCCCTCCCACACGTCAGTACATATATATGCAGACGTAAATTTTATACACACATTTTAGTGAATCAAAGCTTAAATGTTCCATGTGGAACTTACCACCTGGACAAAAAAATACACATTTTTTTCATCAGAGAAAAAAAAAAGATTAAAAAAACATTGATGAGCTCTAATGACAGTCACCTGTAGGCTTCATATGAACACCAATTGTTCTGTTACGGATATTTATTTTCGTTTCAACAACTGAGAGGAATCAAACCAAACAAAATAACTTGACCTCAAAACCATAAGAAGCGTGGTCACACAGAAGGACCACACCTATTTAACTCAACCAGTCCGCTAACAAACTTTGCCATCTGAATGGACACTGGTACTGAGACCATGAGCAACTCAGTCCTCTTTGCCTTCCTTCTTTCACCCATACGTTTTGCCCACATGGATGTGCCTTGGTCTACCTGAAGGACCTCCAAGACACGGCAGAGGTCAGGGATTGCCCAGAATGCTGCTGTTCCACTAACCTGTCTCTCTTCTCCACTAACCTTTTTCTCCTCGCTTCTTTTTAGTCCTGTCGATGTGGTCCTTGAGCTGGATGCGGACCTGCCTTTCATTGGGCTGGTCTCGGATGAAGGGGTGCTTCATCAGCTGCTCCGTGGTTGGTCTCTGGCTGTGATTCTTCACTAAGCAGCTCTCAATGAAGGACTGAAACTTTTTAGACCTGGCCAAGGACAGAAAAGGAAGGTACAGAAAAAACCCAACAGGTAAATATACTGATACGTGTATCAGAAAGTCAGAAACCTATGAGTATTTGAGATCATTTGGCTGCTACAGCCTTCCAAGAGGATTCACATGACTTCTCTGTTGACGCTCAGCATGGTCTCAAAGCTGCACCATCACGAGTGCCCTCCATCCCTTTACCCTCTCCTCCTATTCTCATGCACACTCCTATCTGTACATACAGATATAAATGCAATTCCTTTTAATGGACCATTTCTCATGTTTTATGGCCCTGGGCAGTGTTTCAAGAGATGTACCTTTCTGAAGAGGAGCAGGACAAGTTAGATTGATGCGTTTTTTTCAGATTTCACCATTCAACATGACATGGCTTGTTAAAGATCAGACAACCTCTGGGCGATGCTCACTGCCCGCAGCCCTTCCCTGCTCTCTCAGGGTGAACCCCAGCAGCATCACTGACCCACCAGGTCCTGGGGGCCACTGTGTCCTGGTCCCCACAAGTCACAAACCCAAGTGAATGGGACACACTCTTCAGGCCGCACGGCTTGGGCAGAGGCCTCTCCTCACAGCCTGCCTTCCCCCAAACAGTTCAATTCAGTGTCAGCTAAACCAATTTTGGCCAAATCCTTAATAAACAAATTTCTCTTAGTCTCAAGTGTTGCATATAAAAAGTTTTCCTGGAACTAAATTCACCAAATTATAAACCCAAGAGAACAGGGATTTACAAGAAAGATGGATGTTGACAGGACACTATACAGTATGTTGCTTTAGCAAATAGGAAAACGAGTGTAAATTAATGTCAGAAGACAACAGATACTACAGAATTGCATTAGAAGTAAAACAATAAGCTTTCAAGGATTTTAGTTCTAAGCTGTCAGACTAAAAGTCATTTATCTTTTAAGTGCTAATCCATACAAATTGAGATGCAAAAATAAAATACACTACAAGATCCAATTAAATCCTCCCTCCAGCTTTATTAACGAGCGAATCTTACTTCCCCAGCTTGCCTCAAGAAACCCCATGTCTCTGTATATTCTGGAAGGGACAATTCATGTGATGCTCAAAAAAAAATCCACTTCTAAAATAGGATTCTCCCCTGTTGGTGTGAAGCTGGAGACTCTGGACCTGGATGCGTGGTCCAGAGCATCCACATATATGGTCAAGGTGAAGTAGCTAAAAAGTTATCCTCCAGTAAGTGATGGGTTTGCCCATCTCTTGGGGATGGGGGTCCCAGTGCCCTGCAATGCCCTGAGACACCTTTGCATCCTTGAGCCAGCTGAGCAGCTGTGGAGAGGGACCAGATCAGTTTTCCTGAAATCTTCCTCTCCAAAAAAACAAGCCCATCCAGTGGCACCGTTCAGCCCTTAGCGGGACTGGAACAGACAACAAGGGTTTTTTCCATGGCTCTGATCCAGGAGGACACCGTCACACGTCTCAGCCCATCTTCATGAACCACACACTCCTCCAGCTCCTGGGGTTTGCAAAGCTTAAATCAATGTTTGCAAAGTCTTTGCAGCTGTGTGGATGAGAAGTTGTATCACAGTGCAAATGTCACTTCATTAACAAAGAGATTCTGTCATCTCTGATAAGACAGGGCAAGGGAGTGCTTATGGGAACAACACCACTAAAGTTCAAGTTCATTTTACCTGCAAAAGGTGGGAAGAAGAGAATAAAGCTTCGATGCTGGCTGATTTTACTTGGGAAAGAAAATGATACCAAAGACTCTTTAGTTTCATAGGAACACGGCCCTATTTTAAAAGCGAGTTCAAGGATTTAGTAAACAACAAAAGGATTTTCCTCTCTGGGACTTTCAGTCTGGTGCAGCTTCCATGCCTGTTTTCCCTCTCGGCCTTCCCTGATTTACCCTCAAAGCTGCTGAAGTCACTTTGCTGTTTCTGTAACGTAAGAAAAAGGTGCCTCTGCCCACTCGGTGTACCTTCACATGCTGCTGCACACAGAAGCAAGGATGAACTCAAGGTTCAAGTTGAACCTTTCTTCATTTTGTTTTTCTCTTGTGATCTGTGCTTGGGAATACAATCCCACTGACTGCCAGAGAGCCACTGTGAATGCTGGTCAAATACCTCCAGTCTTCTTGGGTCAGGCTTGCAGAGCTCCAGGACCCATCCTGGCCGGCCCCAAACCCTCCAGCTGTGAAATGAGCCAAGGACAGAAGTTTGCCCAGTGTCCTGCTAGAAATGCTGAAACAATTTTTTCTTAAGGAATCAGTGGAGTCGTACTGGCTTGGAGCTTCATCAGAGTCCTTTGGAGTTTCCCATTACAATGAAAGCTTGGAAGATGCACGTAGGTTTGAGCTGCCCAGAGCAGACGTGTCCCAGCTCTGACAGAGACCAGGGATCCCTGCTTGCTCTTGGATGGGGAGTAGAGGCCAGGAGAGCATCGCACTTCCCTGAAGAGGGAGTCTCATTAAACTATGATCTCTAAAGCAATCCCTCTCCCAAAGCTCCCAGGATGCCATCCCTGCCATGGACAGAGCGCAGCCCTGGACAGAGCAGCAGACCCTGGGCAGATCCCCCACCAGGGCTGACCACCAGGAGATGTGCAAACCTGAGCCAGGCACCAGCCACACAAGGGGAAGGTGGTTCCAAGCAATACCCCAGCTGGTACAAAACACATCCTGGTATTTCAGAGTAGGGAATAAAATACAACTTCCAGCCCAGCTCCATTTTTACCTTAAGGAGATGGGGAAAACGTTCTGCTCAAAACTTGCTTTTGTCAGCTCCCCTCTGCCTGCAGGCTGAGGGAGCCTTTGCTGAATAAACAGCACTTTTGTATGAAAAATAAACCTCAAAGTCTTACAATCCATTTTGTGCTGTAGCTGTGAGAGCATAATGAAGTAGGAGACTGGTGATCTGGCAGAAAACAAGCACATAAACTATTTTCTCAGCTGACTAATGGTTTATCCTCAGATGGCTGCAAAGGAGACCGAGCATCTCTGACATCCTCTGCAGAGCCAGCCAGGAAAGGCCCCTCTCCTCCTGGTTTGGTACCGGAGGAGCTGATGATGAGACTGACAAAATTAAGATGTCTCCTGCCAAAACCTGAGTGAGTTTTAGGGGGTGCGGCCCTAAAACCCCAACACCACACATCCGATGCAGATGACTCCAAGCCCCGTCTCGCTCTTGTCCCAGCAACAAAATACCTGCTGTTTGGCATAAGTGGTTTCAATACCGGCCAATTACTTTTTTTTTTTTTTTTTTTAATTTCCACAAGATAATAAGCATAATTTCAAGGAATAAGGCAAAACTTCCCTCCACAAGCTCAGCCTACCTAGGACCGAGGGGCAATGCTGCCTCTCTAACATCTGGTAGATCTTTCCTGACCAAACCACTGCTGAACCTGGGGCAGGCAAACTGCCTGAAGCAAAGATGAGTGTTTTCAAGGATTCCAGCTGCATTGGTACAGAACATACAGTAACAAAACAACATCTGCTGGGCTTCAGGAATATTTTTCCTACAGGTTTTTACTGGCATGCCCTGCATTTTTTTCAAAACAGTGACGTATTTTTTCCTGCAAAATTTTAAAATAAAGCCCAAACTAAGTACAAATCTTTGCATTCCTGGGCCTTCAAGATAAACTATCCTTTTTTTTTTGGCCTGGATACGTGTTTCCACTTGAAAACAGAACCTGACTGGAAAGAAACGGGAGCCAAGCAAAGTGTCATCTGGCTTCAGGCTGCAGGAACCGTCTTGGAAAAGCCGACTATGCACAGCGAAACGGCAGCATTGGGGAGCGCTCCCCTCTCTGCCTGCCTAGGAAACCTCTGTCCCTTGGGGCATGACTCCTTCAGGCCAAATGGTCCCTCTATAGGTGATCAAGACCCAAACCCCCACTCATGGGGTGATGCCAGAGACCATCAGCAGCCCCCAAACCTATACAAACACCAAATCCCCAGTGCGCCCAGGCTGCAGAAACATGTTGCTCCTTGGATGTTTTTATAGCCATTGAGAACTGAGAAAGAGACTCACCACTTCTTCGATTTCAACCTTGGGGCTGGGTTGCGGGGGATGAGGAAGAGGGCTCTCATGGGGTGCATGTCACAGAGAGCTGCAAAGTGCAAGAAGAGGCATTAAACACAGCACAGCATCTCACAGACCCCCCGGGTTTCCTAAAAAGAAGCTGCAAGACCGGCACAGCAGGAGGATTTGCAGCGACAACCCCTGGCCTGGCAGCAGCCTGGAGCTCGGAGGAGAGCTGGTGTCCCCAGCCCAGCAGTGCATCCTCAGCACAGCCAGGCCCAGCACCAGGGGCTGGCTGGGGTACCCAGCACCCTGCCAGCTGCTGACAGCAATGGGCCCAGAGCAGGGTGCAGCTGCACCACGTGTCACCGTGCTCTGATTTATTTATTTGCATTTACCAGCATGCAAAGAGGGTCCCAGGATAACACTGAAACACCTGTGTGACCCCTGCAGCTGCACCAGCTGAACCCAGTGTGCCATCACCTGTGTCACTGTGGAGGTCAGTGGAAGACCAGCACGGAGGAGCAGTGTTTTACCTGTTGGCAGTCCTCCACCTCTTCTTCATATGTATTTTGTTAAAGGAAAGTGAGTCCCAAAGCACTCAAGTGGTGCCACAGGAGTCACACAGGGTCGTGTGTCTTTGCTCACCGCCCATCCTGTCCCCTGGGCCACACTGCCCTGGCAGCTTTGTCCCCATGGACCCTGAGAGTTCCATCTCAGCAAGCCCAGGTTGCTTGGGAAAACCTTTGCACACTGTTTATTGCAGAGAACCGAGTGCCGGCTGGTGCTGAGCAAACCCCAGCATGTTACAACCCTGGGTTAATTAAACCAGACCAATGCATCTACTTACGGGGAGCGCCTTCTGCCATCTCGATGGCCGTTATCCCCAAGGACCAGAGGTCACTCTGTAGAAGAAAGCAGAGGGACTCAGGTGATGCAGGACAGCATTGTCACAGCAGCAGGAACCAGGTGAGGAGCAAAGCGCAGTTCTCCCCTGCCTGGAGGCTCAGCCCTGTCAGCTGGGTCTCCATGTCCTCTGTAAGCCCCCACACCCCACCTTAGGAGCTTGTCTCATCCTCCTGTCGTGTGATGGGGCTTTAGAGGAGCCTCCCAACCACGCAGTTTATCCCAAGATTTATTTCAAAACCTGCAAGGTGTTTTTGACGTGGGTCATGGCCACCGTGCTGAGGCACTGCTCCCAGTCACGGTGGGGAGGACACCGCCTGGGGGGATGCTGATGACGTGAAGGTCCCCTGGTTGGGGCATCTTAACGAGCCCTGTGCACTAATGCATGAACTGCAGGCTCCCAGATGAACTGGTGACAAATCACCCCTTGGCTTCACAGGCAGGGGAAGCAGAAAACCCAGCTGCAGGATCCCTGCTTAAAGCTGGGTGATACATCCATGGATTTGATACAGCTCCACCAAAAAGAGGCTGACTGGAATAGATTAAAAATATGAAGTATCTTGAGATGCCTCAGGAGGCTCTTGTATTATGGACTGCTCATTAAATGTAAGCCTGAAAAACAGCGTTTTGCCAGTGGGAAGAGAAACGTGTGCTTTTATTTACCCTGTTTCCAAACCTTCCTCATCCCTAATGGTTGTGCCTCCTGAATGATCAGAGCACAGAGAACACACCTATTTGGTGAACTCTCTGATTTCATACTTGTATCGCACTTGCTTCCACTTTCTCCCTTGCAAACAGGGACACTTGTGTCCCCAGGTCTCTGCCAGAGAGCGCTGGTGAGCAGTGTGCCCTCCCCACCCCACCACCCCTGATGAGTTGTGGCTGTATCTCTATGTCTGGTAACAAGCCCCAGAGGACGGCTCGGCTCTCCTGGACAGCAGCGGGGGCAGAGACAGTACGTGCCCAGCAAGAGAAAACAAGCACCTTCCCTAACAGCACCGCCACAACTTGTTTTTTTGGCAGAAAGTAGCAAATTCATTATTCTAGACACTGTGTATAGGGCTGCAAATGAGTCACAACCCAGCACCCAAAGGGAAAAGGACCTGGACTAATTTTGGTGCCTTCATGTCAAGTGCAGCCTCTGAAACATCTCCAGGGGATGGAGAGACCCGCCGGAGATGGGAGGGTGGCAAGGACAAGGGCAGAAGCTGCAGATGCACAGGGGACCAGAACCGGCCTGATGCTACATAACTGCAGCTGATGTTTGCTGGAGACCAGCTAAACTCCAGTTAGCACATCAGAACCAGTAAACGTTGTAAAAAGGCACATCTCAGGGCGGGAAGGATAGATTCTGCCTTCCACACTTCCTCCTGCACCTCCAGCTCTCACATCCTGCTCTCTGCCACGTCCCTGCAGTCCCTCTTAGTTTCTCTTCTCCATTTCAAAAGCTGCCCTTTCCAAACCACCTCAAGCCTCTAAACCTGAAATACAGTCAGCAGGTCCCAGAAAGATTGTTTTTCCTAGCAAAGAGCCACGAAAGCTTGTCCAGAGCTAGAGACAGTCTCCAGGGACCACAAGCACCTTCTCACATACAACATGCAGGAAAAGATAACTTGGATTTTCAATTGTAAGGAACTTTTCCTCCTTTTCCACTCAAGATCTCCCTTAACAAATGCCATCCTTGCTAGGCATCTTTGCACCCGCTTTAAAATTCTCTCTCAAATCTTTATTTCCAGCCCTTTCACAGGATGGTCTCACCCATTCTGTTTCTGGTCAGCTGGGATTTCTGCCACATACTTGATTATCACAGTCTTTCCACATGACCTCTTCCCTTTGGGCTGCTGCTGAACTCCTTCCAAATTCCTAGTGTGTCTTTCCGTACTGAGGTGCCCAGTATTATACACAATATGCCAAGTGATCTTAAAGCTGGAGCAATATAGAAAGGGATTATCACCTCTATAAGCCTCCTGCAGAAAGCAGAAAACTCAGTGGGAAATACACATTTTACAACGATCTGGAATTTTTTTTTTTTTGTGAGGGGTTTTTATTTTTGGGTCTGAAAAGCTTTTCAGTTCAAAGACACCACGCTAATATATTTGCATTGTCTTGACTTGGGAAGGGAAGCAAGCTTTCCCCCCCCGCCCCCCTTTTGATTCTAAGCTTATTGACAAGATATCTCTAAACAACAAAGAAGGACCGGTTGGGGGAAAAAAACACCAAGTAACCTCAACAATATGGGGTTTATATTTGTTCTTTTTTAAAGTGGTTTGTTTTTGTGAGGAGGCATTTACTGCCTCCTTCTATAGATTACACAGGCATCTCTTTCTGGCTAAGAAAACAGTGAGATCAGAGGCTTTTTGTCCAACAGATTAAGCCTGTGAGGATTCCTTTTTTTCACCCTATAAATCTCATCTTTTGTATTCACTATTTTAAGCCAGTCAGCTAAACCTGAGAGCATCTGATTTGCATCCCTTTGAAAAAGAAAAAAAATTGTCATTTATATTTTTTCCCTCCACTTCAAAGCAGGAGCATCAGGTGCAGTGATGTGATCGGGAGTAGGGACTAATGTCCAGTGGCTCCCGCATCACGAGCTCCAAAAACACCCTGCAGTGAGTGTGTCAGCAGCAATGAGCCTTCTGTTTGGTACCCTCAGCTAAGGGAAAATGGTCAATGCCAACTTCAGAGACACAAGCACCCGAGCATTTGATCCTCGGGGACAATAGAGGGATTCTGGTCCCAGCGCTTCTGCATCACTCAATGGCATATTAAGTATCCTAGTTATTCTGGAAAGAGGAAAAACCTCAGGGATTTCTGAGGGTAGAAAGTAGCCTATGAAGATATCAGCCCTTTTCTTTTTAAAAAAAATTACAATAAAGAGCTGTGATTAAATAGAGTGACAGAGCCTGTCAGTGGAGAAGCGGCGAGAGCAGCTACTGCGGGCTCAGCCTTGCTACGATGCGCTGCCGTCAGCAGAGCTGAGGAAACGCCCGTTGTAATTGGTTAATCAAAGAGAATTAAGCAATTGCAGATTAAACTATATCTACATGTCCTTATCATTAACAATTTATGTAACCCGGAGTTTGAACTCACACTGGAGAGCTGCTCTCTGGAAAATCATCAGTTCAAAAGTTGACTGATGCACTTAAATAGCTGCAATACCAAAGCATTGCTCAGTTATTTTACAATTCTTCCTCTCTCAAAAATTTCTCTGAGTGATTGGTAACTGAACTCCAAATCATATAATGATGGTGGGCAGCTACACTCTCATACTGTAGTGTTCTACTGCTAGAAAGCAGCTACCTGGCTTCACACCAGAGGGTCTCAAAGTCCTTTTTAAACATCCCCTGCCAAAGTGACCTCTCAACATGTGCATGAACAGAGGTACCATGAGCTTTATATATGTCTGAGCTTCTCCCCATGAAGCTCAGGTGTCATTGTCTTGCTCTCCTCTCTGGATTCACTAGACCTGACAGTGGTTGGAGCTAGAAATTCAAGCTCTAGACTTTTCAAAAAAAAAACAAGAGACAAAAAACCCAAGGGACATTTCTACAGCTGCGTGTCCAGAAACTTGGAGTCGGGCAGAGACAGGATAAAATATATCAAGCTCTCCTTGTTTTAAACATCAGACCTTGCAATATTTTGAATGGGTAGGTGGGACTCATCACCCTCCTGCTGACCAGCAGCGTGGCACGGGGCTCTGTGCCACGTTATAACTCAGCAGCAACATTGTACTGCCTCCAACCCAAAAATACACTTCAAATAGGCAATGGAGATACGCGAAAAGTAGGTCAGCCCCGCAAATGTCTGATTGTGTGGCAACCTTCAGATCTCCCTGCGAACACCAGCCTGCAGGCCAGAAGATGTGATTTTGCCCTTTCTAAACCTGACCTGACTTCTCTCCAGAGTAAACAGAGCAAATACAGCTGGTTTGACTGTAGTATTTAAACATGCAGCACTGAAAAGCAGGCTAGCAGGTAGGAAGCTTCAGTCTGACACCTTTCCCAGCATGGGGAAAGACTTCTTCACAGCAAATTTGCATATGTGAACCACACAATAAAGATTCATGTTGGACCTGAATTGGCATTTCAAAATCCAACAGCCAGAAAGCACAAGATGATGCCACCTGTCAACATATTTTGCAAAGCTGCAAGAATATACTAAATCCCTGAGTGCTCGAGTTCACAGTACTGGGACATAAAATCTGAGATCACACCAAGCACCTTCTTCAGATGTTTATGATCACAACTCTCACTGCAAGCACCAATAAGCTTTAATTCCTTGCCTGCCTTATTTGTGAGTGTGCTAGATTTTGCAAAGATCACATCTGTAATGACATGTAAAGGAGCGAAAAGATGCTTGTGGGAGTACCTTAAAGTCATAAGTGGCATCGGGATTTTCATCGCAGGCAATGACCTCAGGGGCCATCCAGTAAGGCGTTCCAATGAAGGTGTTTCTCCTGCCCACCGTTCTGTCCAGCTGAGCGCTGACACCAAAATCCACTGTGGATCAGAGAGACAACAGGGTACCGTAAGGTTGGAGAATACCTGAGCAACAATTCTGTTGACTGTAAAACATTACATTAATTCAGATCAACTTCCCTGCAGGGTCAGGAGAGAAACACAGGGCCAGAGACATTCCTGTTTGATCTCTGCTGGGATCAACAGAGGTCAGTCAAGGACAAACCTGATCATCTGATGTCCAGGTTTTGTCAGAGACCCTGTGCCTTTTCCTGCTTGCCAGGAGGTAATGAAAAGAAATCACAGCTCCTCATACTAATGAGAAACAGGGTTAACAACATGAATAAACTGCAGCCTTTGTTCTACGCTTTCTCATGTGAATTAAAGCCTGCCAAATATCGGTAGAAGCCTCATTTTTCAACCTAATTCCTGCTGGAAATGGCAGAAATGCAAAAGACTTAAGGAACTAAGGGCCAAGGACGAAGGCCCGTAGAGGAATGTCAAGCAGAGAGCTGCAAAATGAAGCAAAAACTGATGAAATCAAATCAATGAGTGAATACTCTATGGTCCACTAAGTTCACTTCGCGCAACACAATGGTTGGAGATTTGCCCTGGAGAATTTCCCCTTGGAGGAGAATCTTCACCAGTATAAAGCCAAACGAGCTGGTGGTGCCATCTGTTAATCTGGGGTTTTATTCTGCTGGAAAGAGAGAGGAGGGACATGGGAAAACAAGGCTTGCACCTCACTTTACCAGTGTAGGGGATCTTTCATCACTGGCATAAATTAAAATGCACAAGGACAGCCTTAACACTTGTGCTGGACAACTGAGGATATCAGCACATCACCTCTGCTGATCTGCTGTCTTCCAGAAGACCTTCATGTGAATGCCTGGTATCTCCAGGGTGACTAACATCACATATGAAACTCAGAGTAGTTCTTGCAAATTAAGCTCTCCCCAACAGGTTGGTTTAGAAAACAAATCTGGATTATGTGACATTAAATTGATTTGACTGTGATCCTGTAGGACACTATAGGAAGGTGTGAGAGAACATCCTTCTACACTGTCTGGTGATGCACACAGGCCAATTTTTAACCCGGGACATGAAACAATGGTCTTGATTGCTTAACCTGTTTCTGATGGCAGAGCTGCCCAAACTACCTGTCTGAACAGAAACACCACTGCAATTACATCTTTGCATGCAGAACTTGGCCATCAACCACCAGCAGTTTATTGCACAGCACTTGGTCAACACCCAAGGTCACGTTATTGAGGCTGGCACAAGAAAAACACTGAGTAGCTCTTAGTGTCCACCCCCTTTCTCCAAGTCATGTACAAGTCAGCTTTGCTGCTTCTCTCCAACCACCCCACTTGCAGTTTCCACACGCTCTAACCCACTCTTACCTAGTTTAACTTCTGCATTTTCCGTCAGCAATACATTCTGTCCCTTGATGTCTCGATGAATTACTTTGTGCTGGTGTAGATGACTCAAGCCCTAGAGAATTCAGAGAAAGGTTAGAGGAATCCAAGTTCAAACGATGTTATTTTCTGACATTCCTCCTCAACCAATTATGCTCCAGAAATGAAAGATTCACAGTTGGAGTTAAGCACTCGAGAATGCTTTTGTTTACCGTGTGTTCAAAATCCTGTCCTATGTCACACGTGGGGACATGCCTGGCAAGCGAGACACCCACCAGTGGGCTATACATGCTGCAGTGGGTCCTCCCCATAGCAGGAGATGGGAACCATCAATTCCGTACGGATTAAATCCAACCTTTCAGTTTCTGCAGGAACTTGTACTAACCCAAATCCCTTCACAGCTCTAGACATATTTCCTCCCATGTGCTCCCCTGCCTTAGGGAGTAACTTCTGTGTCAGAAATAATAGAACGGTTTTGTCTCCTTTCTGTATTTTTATCATCCAGAAACTGAAAAAAACCCAATTCTCTTGTTATACTGGTCCAATAAATGGGACTTCAATACACTGAAAAGCTTGTATTAAAAAAGCTACCATGCAAATACAAATATTATAACTTGCAGATATCCCTAACAGAGATATAGCTGAAGTTAAAAACCTGTCTCAAAGGCTAAAGGTAAACTAGCTTTTATGTTGTGCTTTTTTTATTAGCTCATTAATATCCTTTTGCATGGTACATTTCTATCTCATTCATTTATTAATTCAGTTCCAAAGTAACATCCACCTATATTGCCAGCTTAGGAAAAATACGTATTACTTCAAAAACTGATTTTGCATTAGGTTTACATTTCACATCAAACATTCATATTTGAGGAAGAAAATAATTTCTGTTACCACTACTGGTAGTTATTAGACATTTTATGCTCGTTACCTTGGGACAACACTGTGGAACAGATTATATCTGTATGGGCACCCTTTTTTAGCCATGCTATACCTGGTTAGAGGCACCTTTGTGCATTGCAGGCAAAGCAAAAATTTCACCGAATTCCAATAAATCCTTTAACAATGTGGGATCAAGCCTTCTGTTAGAATTACAACTGGCCACCGACATCTGAACCAGGATTAAGCCACTTTCTGCAGCACCAACTTCCATCAGCTGAAACCCTACAGAGGTCACCAACCAACCACCCCAACATGCAGCCAAAATACGAGCAGTGACACGTGATGGTGGCCCTGGGACACGAGTCTGGCTGGGTCCTGACTCGCTGCCACGGACTATTTTAAGAAGTAGGCTCACAGAGCTCAGACATTTAAAATAAGCCCGTGGAACTGTAGTTTCCTGGCACTGAAAGCAGCGTCTGTATAACAAGTGACGAGCTACAGAACCAGCCTCTGCCACGTGTCATGCTGGTGTGATGGTGGCATTCGGGGACACAGAGAAGTGCTGTGTCATCTCCGGACACCAGCGGCAGCCTCAGCAGCAGTGTCAGACACCTCCTACCAGAGCAGTCATTTTCCCTCAGTTTCTTTCATAGAATCATAGAGTCATTCAGGTTGGAAAAGACCGTGAAGATCATCAAGTCCAACTGTAAACCTAACACTGCCAAGGCCACTACTAAATCGTGTCTCTAAGTGACACATACACATGTCTTTTAAACACCTCCAGCAATGGTGACTCCACCACTTCCCTGGGCAGCCTGTTCGAATGCCTGACAACCCTTTCCGTTAAGACATTTTTCCTGACATCCAACCTAAACCTTCCCTGGCTCAACTTGAGGCCATTTCCTCTCTTCCCACCACTTGAATGGCTCTTCTACAGGTTTCTTTCACATGTTTGATATTTCTGCTCTCTCCTCAGTTCATGGAACAATAGATTTTAATGTCAGGCAACCATTACAATCACATCATCTGACCTCAGCTGTGCAAAATGTAAGCCAGTCTTTGCTGAACCTGTCATCTCCCAGTACATGAAACACTGGCAAAGCCCATTTTAAGACATTCCAGTCAAACATTTATCTTGTGGGTATAAAAGTGAGAGCATCCTCATTAAAGCCAGAGACATGTGGATTTAATAAAACGTGGGGTGCTTTTTAATAATGAAGATCTTTCCGCTGACTTTATTAGTCCTCACCTTTCTGAAAATGTAATTCTAACGTAAACAAATCTTTGGCATATTAATACTAAGGGAAATTACACTTTTGTTGAAGGAAAAAGAGGGTTAAAAATCAGGGAACTAAGAGAGCTAAAGGACATTAAATAGGGCTTATTTATTATGCATTACACCAGTACACGAATCATTCATGCCCACCGGCATCGAAGAAGCTCCAGGCCATGGCAGCGCGGCAGCCAGGACGCCTACCGAGCTGAAGGCTTTTTGTGTACCCCGAGCACAGAGTGCGATGCTCCAATGCCTGACACCCACCTCCTTCCGCACACGTACCCGTAAAATCTCTCTGCAGATGTAGGCGATCCACTCCTCCTTCAAGGTGTTCCCCTTTGTGTTCTTGATGAGGTCGGTGACGGAGCCTGCGCCACAGAACTCCATCACCAGCTGCCAAATGCAATAAAACCACAATTACTGCAATGATGCCGACAGTATCCTCCGGGCTGCCTAACCCCAGGGTGGGACCCCGATACCGTCAATGATGCTGTGGGGCCACCAGGACATAATCTTGAACCTACCACATTTAATCCATGTGGGTTTTGTTATAAAAATGAAACAACAAAAGCTTGGAAGGCTTCAAATGGCCTTAACGGTGGGAAAAAGAAACAGGAATCAGTCCAGTGCTGAACATCACCAAAGAAAACTGGAAACCTTGAAATCTCAGACCCCACTCTACTTTATACTTATGAGCAATCTTTAGTATCAACAGCAACACAAGCAAAACTCTACCTCTTGAGTATAAGTTCTTCAACTCCGAAAATGTGAAGGCAACAAGACAGATGTTTGAAAGCTTCCCACAACCCTAAAACCCAGGTATACTTTTCAATATATATATTTTTTTTTAACCCCAGGAGGTCTTTGCTTTTGACCATCTTTTTGAGCAGGAAACCTTCCTTGAGGGCAAGCTTGCCATGCAGCTGCAACTGGTGTCTTACTGCTTGGGTTGGTTCAAATGAGACTGGGCACCACTGCATGTACCACTTACAAAGTTTCCTAATGTCAGATACAGAAGCACAGTCATCTAACCCAGGCCCAAATGTGATCTTGTCATTGAGAAACTATGAAATAAACCTTATAAAAATAGCACGGGATGCGAATCCGCTCCCAGGGACATCACGGATCCCCAGGGCACACAGGAGCCACCAGGGTGCTCCAGAAAGCAAGCACAGCCCACATATGGAACAAGCCTCCTACAAGCCCTGCAGAACTGTTTCTCTCAGATGTGAAACCATGTTTTCCAATTAAATCAGCTTGTTACTAAAAGATATTCCCTTACAAGTCATGCTTTGCCAGATTCTCCAACGTGTATGTTTAAAGTTTCTTGAAGCTTACATGGCATTTAACGTTCTCCAAGTAAGTGATATCACTTCATTAAAAGCACGGGCCAAGAGGAGAAGAGAAAGGAACAGCAGAAGGGTTACTCCTAACCAAATTGCCCGGACACAGTGATTTAAAAGCCTATGATAAATAAATGATCATAAAATCCAGAGTACTGATATAAACCTTCAGGTTAAATACGATACTTCAGCAGACTACACCTTAGTTGGCTTTGACCACACTCCTATCTTTGGTTTTGATATTAAGTTTCTCTTATCTTCCTCAACTGACAGTTGAAAAATTATTTGTATATCCCTGTTACCTCAGGAAACCGGCTTCAAGAAATGGATGTGTATCTGGCCAAAGCCTGCCCTGTGCAAAGGCGAGGGATGATGCTGCAGCGCTTGCAACTGTTCCAACCCAGCAGGAGACCAGGGATCCAGCTCAGCCATGAGTTACTCAGTGCTCACCGAATGGGGAATAAAGGAACAAATGGTTTCGAAGTTGCTTTTCCTCTCTTTCTTCCCTTTGGCAGATTGACACGTGGGGAATATCAGTGTCTGCACATGTTTTCTGATCAAATGAATGTTTGGGATACCAGGGCAGCAAGCACGGACAGGAAAACCCTGGATAGCAGAGCCAGCCACAAACACTTTCCAACCCAAAGGATGCCCTCTCCATGGACTTTCATCCACAGACTCTCATTGGGCTTTGGAACGGGACGAAGCGGAAGGGCACGCTATGTTATGTATGGCAATAACAACACTTAAAAGAACATGGAAGAAATTCTATTAAAAGTACACACTGAACCCATTAATTTGCCAGATTATCTTTGTGGACATGACAGTTCACTCAGTTCTCTATCCTGTCCCTGATTTTCACAGAGCAAAGATTAAATTTGTACGAGGCGGCGAATAATACGGCCGCCTGCTGCTGTATCCCAAATCCGCAATTGTGAAATGTCCTGGAGATAAAAGAAAAAAACCCCAGAGAGACGGAAAGAAAAAGAGAATCCTAAGAGGAGTGTTTCCAACTCAGCTGCACTGTCCCATAACACCCATAGGAAACACCCCGCGCTGGCAGATCTCTGGCAGCACCAGCAGCTCCAGGTCCAGCTGGGCAGGGGCTGGGGGGCTCAGCAGCACACATGTGCTGCCAACACTTCCCAAAAGCTCTGCCATGAGTCCTCCAAGATACGATGAGCAAGATGACAAGGCTGCCCGAGTACCTCTGTCCGCAATGGAGAGCTGATGCACACCCAATGTGAAAAACCAGCGTTTCCAGAAGGTGTGGGTGGAACAGGAGGACAGCTGGTAGCTGTGACCCAGCGGCACTGCGACACCCGTGTTTTTACAGTTTCCTTTGCTCCTCAGATGGGGGGATGATACAGAAATCCCAACTACAGCTCATATGATGCAGCCTCCAAAGAGAGGAAACACAGATGACGGCCAAGGAGTCCCACTGACGGCCCAGGTGAGACCTCACCAACAGCACCGCGTGTCCTGCTGGGTGATGGAGCCTAAGAACAATGAACACACAATTGGAGCAGGCACAGGAAGATGAACAGGTCATCTCAGAGGACCTGAGGACTTGTTCAGCCAGCCAGGGGACGGATGGCTGTGGAATATGAATGTATGCTGACAACAGTACGGACAGGTAAACACCAGAGAGGGAGAAAAACGAAGTAGATACTGGCATAACATCAATATATCAACATCCTATAGGTATATTTAGGTTAGAAACCAACAAACAACACTTCCAGGAGAAAAGGGAATAAAAGTTCCAGATGATGTTAAGACAGAGTTTAGCATACTCAGGAAAGGCTTCAAATGGCACTTGTACTAAGACCCTTTCTTACCAGACCCAAGTCTCTAGGTGAGCGCTTCGCCCTGCACACACTTGCATCATTTCCAATCTTGTTAAAAGATGAAGTCATGATGAGGTAAGACAATAAACTTGAAATGCAGATTGAATTTTTATTAACCATAATTAAAATTATCATCAAGATGGGCTAAAGGTAAGATCATCATCTGAAATTTAATTTGCAAGGCCATTTATTGAGGAAGCGTTTTTAAGTACAGTTCATTTAGCATTTACTTAGCTCTTCATATCAGAGCACCAGCAAACTTCATAAGCAAGACAAATTCAGAAGCAGCAGCTGTAAATCTCTGTGTCCTGCTGTCTCACAATTTTTTTGTTTAAAGAGCCTTTGCAGCTTTCAACTCAACCACCACCTTTGCCAGTTTGGGAAGGGCCAGTAACACCTCTGTTCCCATTGCCGCTGTACATTAGCTGGAAGGGCTCAAACTTGAGCATCCCCAGTACAGAAACCCCAATCCAGCTAATGGTGAACCGCTCCTGTTTGTCCACAGGAACTCCCCAAACCCACCCAACTCTGTTATTCTGCAAGCTAAATCCTTCCGTATTCCTATTCCTCACCCCACAAACAATTTGACTTCTCTTTTAGAGAAAATAAGCACAGAACAGGCCTAGCCTAAATGCTGCCGGAAATCCTTCTTTCCTGTTGTGTGTGTAAACAGAATCCAGGTGCAATACAGTCCCATCTGCCCAGGACACCCAAGTCTCCCATCCCACCCCACAGCCCAGCTCCCTTGCAACAGGGTCCCACATCACACACATGGTGGCATCTGGAACCATTGACAGAGCATTAAAAAAAAAAAAAAATACAGAGACTTTCATTTGGTGGATCAGCAGAAAAGCTGATGCTCATTTCTGAAAACAGAAATAGTCATCGAGTCCGTATTAAGCACCCACTAAAATATTCTGTAGGAAGATAAGCCCAGGTTTTAATGGCCTGTGTTGGTGCTACCGCAGGACCCTGGGTGGGGGCAGCGGGGCCAGCACTGCTCTGCTCTCCCCTCTCCAACAGCAGTATCAAACTGCACATATTCATAAATAAATTCATAAATAAATGACTTGCCTGGCTGTGCCCTGCCTTTCGAGCCAGCCAAGCAATTCACGTACCCTGGGGAGCCGTCGGGCAGCTGCCATCACGGGTCCTGAGCAGAGCAAAAGCTTTGGGCTTAGGCATGGCAGTGAAAGGAGCCGGGCTTGCAGTCCTGCAGTGTTCACAGCACTGATACGGCTCGGAAGAGGAGTGAGAGCGAAATAGCACTGGTTTACTCAGCCAGACAGCAGCACAAAGCCTCTCTGCTAACCCCAGGCTGGAGGAGCAGCCCCGCTCCCCCCAGCACCTTCCTGGGACTGCAGGGCTTGGAGGGCCTAGAGACAACTACAGCTCAACCAAAAACCGCCCCCTCCCAAATGTTCAGTGATTTAATTCATGTGATACAAGGTATCAGCTACTGCTCAAAAACATTCTTCAGTGCCCATAGGCAGATGAAGAGCAATCCTGCACGGGCACAACTCAGTGGTTCGATGGCTTGTGCTCCATTCTCAGTTGAGCCTCCCTGCCCCTATTTTTGCCCTCCAGATCCCCAGTGAGACCCTGCACATACCCCTCTGCAGTGACTCAATAGGTCCCTATGGCTTGACATGGAGAAAATCACATTGCAACTACGCGGTGGCAACCCTGAGCACTGCACGGCTGCAGCGGTGCCATCCTGACTTCGCCTCTGGTCCTAAATCACCCTAATTCCTTCTTCCTCACAATTGGCCCAGATTACCCGCTGCAGAGGTCACCCCACTGTGCTTGCCACGAGCACATATTTGGCAACCGGCCTATGAGCAATTTTTCCCTCGTCATGACAGATGCAGCTCCAGGTGCAGGCAGGGTTGCCATGGCAGCCATCCATCAGCAGCCAGCGACGGTCCCTGGGGACCACGCACGGGGGGTTCTGCCCTGGGGGGGTCTGCCCTAGGCTGCCATCAGCCACCTCTCAGCCCCCACACTCTGCAAACCCCCCCAAACCTGGTGCCACTGTCCACACACGGTGGTGCTTCTCTGCTAATGGCTTCAGTGGATGGCAAGGGCAGATGACAAATGTCCAGCACTGCGGCATCCCTACCGCCCCACGGATCTATATAGGGTGTTAATGTATGGGAATGAAGCAGAAAGCTTGTAGCTTCCAGCAGCTGCCTGGGCAGGTGACATATTGGGGAGGGGGTGCTTTGGGATCCTAACGAATGCCCCATCTCCCACTGCCAGAAAAAAACCAAAATATCTCAAAACAACCCCTCTCCACCTGGTTACACATAGCCTGGTAACCCATGGCTTAGATCTGAGACATGCAAGGGGAATTTAACAAGTTTAACTCCAAGGCAGCAGCTAACTGATAAACTGGGTCTGTACCATCCCCTGGGTCACCTCCCCAATTTCTGCAGCCCACCCTCTCTTTGCACCCTTGTACCACAGGCTCTCTGGGGCAGGACCCCCGTGTCTTGGTTAGAGATGGGCACAATCCCTCCCAAAGGACCAAGACCCTCCCAGAAAGTAACACTTTATCCAACGTAGGAATATTTTTTTTTTTTAAATGTTCCATAAAGGTTGTCCCTATGACTTTTACTTCTTTTTTTTCCTTACTATATCAGATTTGTGATGCACATCTCCATTTCACCTGCTAAAATATCCCCCATGCAGCTCTTCAATTTCAGAAAAACTTGCTTGTTTAGTCAGCTCGTCTTTCAGGGCGAGTGGCTGCTACCGAATGGAGCAGCAGCACTGAGAGACCTGCTCATCACGGCGGCAGGAGCAATGACAATACTTCATGTCAGAAGCCTGCCGCGTTTCCAAGAGATCTTAATCTCCACTGAAAGAGCTCCCTGTTTTTTATTTCCGTATCAGCCTCCTGAATGTCGATAAAAAGAACTACTTGGGCATTATCAGAAACGGTTTTATTTCAACAAAGGGCCAATGAAAAATAAACAAGCCTTTATCTGCACGGAAAGACTGATAGAGTTCACGCAAGTCTTAATTCAATCAGATCCTGAAACAACAGCTATTTAACACAGCAGCACCAGCACACCTCTGCTCTGCAGTCAGGGAGCTTTCCCATTAATATCTTTACCAGCCCTGGAACTGGGCGAAGACTTAAAAACCCCCTCACACCCAGCACTTTCCAGCACCAGAAAAGCAGCTTTTGCAACACTTTTTTTTTTTTTCCTTTTTTCACTAGCCCATGAGAAAAGCCCCAAAACTGAGAGGAGAGGTAGCTGGTCTGAAAGGAAATTCAGATTATCTAATCTGCCTTTGCCAGGGAACAAGGGACAAGAAAGAGAGTTGGGTGATGAACATCACCTCCCCTGGCACGGCTGGGTGGCCCACCAGGGAAAACCCAGGTTCTCCTCCCGACTTGGGCCATCTGAGGGTGATACAGCATGTGCAGCATCCTCTGGTTTGATGATGATGGAAACTGATGAAAGAGCCTCTCTTAATCTAATGAGTTTTCTACTGAGCCTTTCTTTTTGGATGTCTGGGCTTCTCTAGATGGGTAAATCATACGAAAAGCCATAATTTTTCTACACTTGTGTATGCCAAGAGCTTTTTGCACTGGAGATGGGAGGACAAAAAGGAAACTAAACCCTTCTTCCCTGGTCAGACTGTGCTAAGCCCAGACCAAGCAGCATAAGGGAACTGGGCAGAGCCAGCTCTGGGAGGGCTTCTCCCCCTATTCAGTCCTTTTGCACACAGTTGGTGGGGCTTTTTTACACCCCCAGGCACAAAGCGAAATGTTGTGGGTTGGTTTTCTATTTTCCTTAAAAATAAAACCCCAAACCAAAACCCACAATAAAAAAACCCAAAAAACAAAAAACATTATAAAACACCTAAAGCCAAATGGAATTTCACGGGATGAAAAAGCATTTCTTAGCTTGACAGCTTTCTCCTTGCTGAAACCCAAGCCAGCTGCAAAGAACATGTTTTTTTTTCCAAGTTCCCACCAAAAATAACCCCAAAACCCAAGTAGGAAAAGCCCCGGAGTCCAAGCCCCCAAGTTTTCCTAATAATTCAGTGTACCACAAAGTATCAAATAGCAAAGCAGTGTGGAAGCCCATCAGCTCAATTTTTGTCCCAGGGGAACATCCCCCTGGTTCCCACAGCCCCCTGATGCTCTGGCATGTGGACACAGGTGCAAACAGCTGAAGGCATTGAACCTTTTGCTAAAATACAGTTTAGATTATACAGAAAATAAAGGAAACAGTGTTGTGCTGCTCTTCAGCATCTCCACAGCCTCCCAGATGAACCATGGGTATTTGTTACCCCTGAAAAATGAGGCTCTAGCGATCTTGTTCAGTACAGAAACACTTTGGAAACCAGCCATAGATAACTCAAAACTGACTGGATAACCCAAAACTGACTGGATTTACAAGACTATGAGGAAATAAAGGCTATTTAGACTACAGGACAACATCCAGGTCATTATATTTAAGGTAACGCAAAGGTATCCTTCCCTTCAACACTGCCCTAAGGACCAGCTGAGTGTCAAGCTGCTGGTCAGACGCCCATAGGTGCTGCAGGCTGCTGCTCCGCAGGCTCAGATTAGCAGAGCTCAGCTCAGAATACAGCACGCTAACTTGTATAAATTTTTCATCCCCCTTAGGACAGCGCCCGGAGCCCTAACCTGTGGTCACTGCTGCCCTGCCCGGCCCCTGCAGGGAGGTGGGCTGCGATGCTCCGTCTGCCCCTGGAGACGGACAGTGGATTTAAACTCTGTCCTCCACGGTCTGGGAATGTCGAATTAACAACCAAGAAGTCACTGACAAGGGAAGCAGTGGGAGGAGGAAGGTGAGGATTTACGGGAAGGAAAAGCAGCTTGCAGCCCTTCAGCAACATGAGGTATCTTCACCGCAATGGCTGAGCAGACACAGACCTTCCTGCCCACCCATTGACATCCTCCTCCTCTTTATTCGCCTGCACTGGCTCCGTGAAATGTTAAAGACGAGAAGCAGCTCCAAGAGCTGGCAGGAATCACGAGCGCCCAGCATCCCCTGCCCAGCCTCCATCTTCCCAGCAACGCTCCCAGCTCCCTCCAACCATTCTTTTTCGGTGCATTTATTTTCATAGGATGGCATAATTTTCAATTGAATACTATAACAAAGATGTAGTTAATGACAATTCGGAAGAAAAATGGTTTATCATCAGTCTGCAAAGATTTTTAGGGCAAAATGGAGAGGCATTTTTCAGTGCAGGAAAAGCCTTTACAAAGCCATAACTTCAAATAAGACAGATGCAAAATATGGCTTTTTGTGCAATACAGGTGGTGGTAAGAGGACAAAGCAAGAGTAAATCATTTGTATCAAACCCCAGTTATTTTAAAGAAAAGAAAGCAACTTACCCAGAGCTGATCATCCATTCCTGGTGGGTTCTTTTTAATAAAAGCACCATAATACGTAGCAATATTTCGGTGGTGAGAATACTTCTTCAGCATGTTAATTTCTTGTTTGATCTCTTCCTCTTCATCCTGGGATGAGTTGAAAATAAAAATAAAACCAGGGGTACTAAGAGACTGCACTTCACAGGCTCTCATTTATCTTTGTATGCAGGTGAACTTCCCAGCTCCCCATTTCTGACTGACTTTGCCTAAGTTGCCCTGCATCAATTTTTACAGCCACTTTTTGCAGCATGGAATTGATATTGGAGCCCTGGGAGCCTGCAGCCTGGACTAACTGAAAGGAAAACAACCAAAGTGCTAAACTAAAAAGATGAGAGGAACTGGAGAAAACACACGCTTTGCCACAGTGCCCATTGCATTTCTGAACCCTGAACCAGATCGATCTTCAGGCGGTGCAGAAATCAGGTGGTTTCCATACGATCTTGTACCAATCTTATCAATGTTTATAAATATCTGAAGGGTGGATGTCAAGAGGATGGACCAGACTCCTTTCAGTAGTGCCCAATGATAGGATGAGGGGCAATGGGCACAAACTGAAACACAGGAGGTTCGATCTAAACATGAGGAGAAACTTCACTTTCAGGGTGGCAGAGCACTGGAACAGGCTGCCCAGAGAGGCTGTGGAGTCTCCTTCTCTGGAGACATTCCAGACCCGCCTGGACACATTCCTGTGTGATCTGCTCTGGTGAACCTGCTTTAGCAGGCGGGTTGGATTGGATGATCTCCAGAGGTCCCTTCCAACCCCAACCAGCCTGTGGTTCTGTGATCTGCGGGGCAGGAGCAAAGCAAAATCTGGCCAGGACCTGAGCCCTCCCATGGAGATACACCCTCCATCCAGAGGTGCACCAGTGCCAGGCTTTGGCATCAGAGCCAGATTACATGTTTTTGGTGGTTCAGATATTCCTCCATCTTTTTAAACTAATTCCTTTAATAATTCATATAACAATTTACATCAGTTTTGTGTTGCTCTGAAGCTTAACAATACTTGCATTACTGCAGTAACTCATCTGCACACCCTCCTAGACCCACTAAAAGCCCGGGAAGATTGTTTTCTAGAAACCACTGCATGGCAGAAGTGCTCCAACACTGTGCACCCCAGCCATCTGACACTCCGCTCCTACCTGTCCCCAGGGGCAGAAGCAGCAGAAGACATTTGGGGACGCCAGGTGTTGTTGGTGGCCTGGTGAGACCACACAGGGACTGGGCAGATGCTGCCTGGCCATAAACCCTCTGCCAGACTCACTCAGTTCTGGTGACAAGCACCATTCCCATCAGCTGACACAGCCCCTCTCCATCCTGTCTGCAAAACCGGAGCAGATGAGGCAGGAGAACTGCACCAATACCTGTTTTGATGTCCTACCTCTTTGCTTTCACAACTTCCAAACATGCCCTGGTTTTATTTTAAGCTGACTGAATTCCAGCTCACTGTAATTCCACAGGTTGTAGAGTGGCAGTTAGTGCTTTGATGTTGCTGACCTTTATTATAAAGGACCAGAAGGGCTATTATCCCTTTATTCTTCTTTATTAGCCTTGTGTCCCTCACCTGCTTCATCCTGACTTCAGTTTTACAAATGGGCAAAAGACAGTCCTCCTTGAAAAGTGATGCTCCATGACCAGGTGTCACCAACATAGACAGAAACATGGCTTTTTTTCCCAAACTACCACGGAAAGTGACTTACTGACTACAGTCTTACAGAGAGAACTCAGGGAAGAACAGTGAAGATAGGGCAGGAGGACCAAATAAAAGCACCTGACTCTTCGGGAAAAATGGAGAGGAGCCACAAGGACACTTGGTCTAAGGTTTTATCTTGATTCCCTCTACAGGTTGAAGTATCCAAAATGGTGGAAAAAAGTTGAAAAGGCAAAAAAATACTCCCCAAAAAACAAACATCCTCCATGAAACTGCAGATCATAGAATCACAGAACACTTTGGGTTGGAAGGGACCCTCAAAGCTCATCCAGTCCAACCCCTGCTATGAGCAGGGACATCTTCACCAGATCAGGTTGCTCAGAGCCCCGTCCAGCCTGGCCTGGGATGTCTCCAGGAATGGGGCATCCACCACCTCTCTGGGCAACCTGGGCCAATACTTCACTACCTTCATTGTAAAAAATGTCTTCCTCATGTCTATGGTTGGGATGACCACACTAGTTCTGCTCTCTGTAGGCTTCTGAAAGACACACTGTCATCAGGGACATCCTGGAAAAATAGGTGGAAGATAAAATGAAGCAGTGGCAGCACTGAAATCGGTGTGTGTCAGGAGATGGTGAAGGACTGGAATGGACACGGTTGGGTTTTCACCAGCAGCCTCTGCAGTGAGCCTAGACCAGTTGCCGAACGTGGCTGTAGACACGATTCAGGGACCAGCTTTAGAAATGACTCCAGAAGCAACTCCCAGGACCATTTCTGCTGTGGCTGGAAGACGGCTCTAGATCTGACTTCAGCATCAACAGCTACGAAGCTCAGTCCCCTACCACGTCACAAGTTTGCTCTGTCTCTGCTGTGGTCACCACCCATCCTGCCCAAGCCTTGTCCTGCTCTTGGAGGAGCCTTCTGTTGGTGACTACAGGCTGGTGGCACCTCTTCAGAAGGCAGAGAGGTGTCACCTCTGTGCCTCAGCTGATTCTGCTACCTCCTGCTAGATACCTACTTCTCCACTCATGCAATACCGGGGTCATCCGAGGCTGAGAAGCCACCTCATGGGATATTCAGTGGGGCAGAAGAAGTAGAACAGATCAGAAGTTCAGTTAGGGCGTTTTCAGAGGACCAACTTCAAAAGTTTGCACATTATATATTAAAACAAAAATAGCTGACATACGGCTAAAATCAGCTTAAGGGGAAAATAATTAAATACCCAAACAACACATCCCATGTCAAATATCAGATTTACTACCTTGGATGTTCAGAGATGTGAGATCTTGCTTTGGAAGGTAAAGGTCTAGATCAGGGACATCAACTTGAAGACATTGCTGAAAATATTAGTTACTGGGCAGGATATCACATTTGGGTGCTTTTCTCCAACATCTTTGCTTGGAAGTGATGATATTTTAAAATGACCGAACTAAGTGTGGACTCAAATTTAAGCCACTGTTTGGCCTCAAAGTAATATTCTGATTTCTCAGCTTAAATTTGTAGTAACCTCAGACTTCATCTCATGGGAGTCTTTCTGCTATTTATGTTCTGTTTGGTGGGTCTGCCCATTCCCTTAGAGCCTGCTTCCCACGAGAACTAGATAAATGGCAGTTGTAGATATTGCAAGTAAACAGAAAAAAAATCTCATTCACATTTACAGACTTATTCCCATGCATCATTTCACCTGTTAGCACAGAAAAGAAACTCGATGAAGGTCCTGTAGATATTAATACCCACCATAATATCTAAAGTATTTCAAAACATACTCCCAAGGCCAGCTGACTGCTTTCACAGCGAGTCAATTCTGTATGTGCTGAACTCCTGAAAGCTGATTAATAACATTAATTCAAAAAAATAAGGTGGGTAGACTGGGACAGAGTCCTAAATTGTGAAATGTGTTATTCCGTTAAAAGAAAAAAAAAAGACAAAACACACCAAAACACATTCTTACTCCCAAACCTGACATTGTTTATATAGGCAGGAACTGCAGGAGGCATAATACTGCACTTAAAAAATATGTACTTTCATACTGCCCTCTTAAATGTACCTGTTCAGGCTTTTAGGGATCACAGCAATTCTGCTCTTTTTTTTTTTTCTATTGTGTGTACTGGGAAATGGTGAAACCATTCTTTCCCCTAAATCCCGTTTTCATTTAAAAACTAACAAATTCTTGGTTCTCTTAGTCTGATACAAGTTTCAAAAGAGCCATGTTCCTGAGACCAGGCGTGGTGCATTTTTTCCCTCTTTATCAGTAGGATGCACAGGAATAATTTAACTTGCCTAGTAAAGCTATTCGTAACAATACCTGCACATAGTTTTGGTGAACAAAAGATTTTGGTGAAAAATATGTATCTGGAAAAGCTGAAATGTGCTATGAATACATGATCCTGTTGCTACAATTTTCTTCAG
Organism: Pampusana beccarii; assembly: GCA_013399365.1. Classification (NCBI taxonomy): domain Eukaryota; kingdom Metazoa; phylum Chordata; class Aves; order Columbiformes; family Columbidae; genus Pampusana; species Pampusana beccarii. The sequence goes on along the minus strand of VWYH01006850.1, from coordinate 58,583 downwards.
ATTCTATTAACGCATTCAAGAGAATCACTGCTGGAGCTGGATGCTGCTTTGTTTCAGCATAAAATTAATCTCCAAAACTCTTCCAGATTTATTTTTCTTCACATATTTATTAAGAACCTCTTAATGGCACATTTCACATTAAGACAAAGGGGATTCGCTTCCCAGGAACACAAGCTTTCCACCAACCCCCACACGTTGTTATCACCCTCCGTCCCCTTTCCCCTCTTATCTGTCATTTAAGGATGCAGGAGGAGGAGGATATGTTACCCCGGTGACGTCCATAACCTTAATAGCAGCAAGCTGTCCCGTTTTAACATGACGACCCTGAAAAAGAAAAGGGAGAAGTTTGTTTGTTTTGCTGGGTAGAAAGGTTTTCCTCCCAGGGAACAATATCCTTCAACAATTTCCTCGCCTTGGCAGCATCCGTGCATTTTTTTCCTTTTTCAAGAGCATCTTCACAGCAGCCATGATGGGAAAGCAATTCCCTCCCCTTCCTCATGCCATTACAATTAATTAGTGAAGGGCCTTCCGTGCCGTATTTTCCTGGCAAACAAGCGCTGGAAATATCCTTTAATGCTCAGCCATGCAAAAAAACAGCTTGGGGCTTCTCCTGAGCACAGAGCATGACTCTGCTGGAAATGGTCTGCTGGAGCTGGAATGATGGAAATGGGCTGGCCGGGGTCCCCACACAGCACCGACTTCGTCCCCTCCTGTCCCAGCCCCAGCTCTCAGGGACCTGGGGACACCCAAGGGACTCCAAGTCTGCAGGGCATCATTATACACTCTGTCCACTAATGTATTTATTGTGCAAAAGCCTCAGTTAGCAGGCTAGAGAGGTTTTTAAAATCAGAATTGTTTTCTGGCTGTGGAAGTGACCCCATCTTCAGGGCTGGCACAAACAGGGAGCGTGTCTGGAGGAGATGCTTGAGGGGCAGCATGGAAACAGAAGCCCCTTGACATATACGGCCTCCTTGGTTTTCAGCAACAGAAAAATTAGCAAATCACTGCAATAAACTGCTCGTTGCACAGTGCTCGACTGTATTAATCCTAATGGAAAAATGCCTGGAAGCGACAGAGAAAACTATAAATGAGACCAGATTGTTGATGGGGTCTTAAAACCACACAACTGCTATCAAGCAACTTAATTCCAGCCTTTCCTCCTCTCCTGAGGAATGGATCACCCAACATTGGATCAACATCGCTCATACCAAATCATTCCACCCCCCTCTATTTGAGGACACATGCTCCGTTTGCAAATGGGGCAGTCAGAGGAAAAGATGTTTATTTTCCACGAAAACCAGCCGACGCTGACCTTGGCAGGAGAGCTGGGAGGCAGAGGGAAGCATCCCAGTTTCCCATTCACTTCTTTCTGCTGGAGCAGCCCAAAGCCCCATCACAGGAGATACGGCGTGGAGGACACACAGTGAGCAGCAGCTTCTGCCCTGCAGCACTGATAATTAATGCACCGAGGACACGGCGAGGAGCAGAGGCTCCAAGCTGCAGCACGGCACAAACAGGGAAAAATAGTTTCTCCTAAACTGGAGGCTCCTCTGGCCCCCCACCAGCATGCTTGCTGGTGAGCTGGGGTTTGTGCCCAGGTTTCCCAGCCTTCCTGGAGCCTAGAGATGGGTTTTTCACACCATCTCACCTCCAGCAAGAACCCCAAATTACCAGACACAGGGACCCTTCCCCGGCCCTTCAGGTTTCCAGGCACGGCATCAGGAAGCAAACCCACATGCCAGCTGTGGAGCAAGGCAGCATCATCCTCCCCAAATTTATGACTTCACCAGGAAGCCAATTCACCCACCAGGGCTCCTTGCTCATTTATTAACACAATTTATATGTCCTGAGCAACCGCATGTTCTAACAACAGAAAAAAAGCTTTATTTTAAAATGTGCAACATAATAATAAAGTGCAGCCCAGCAGCACCGGGCTGAGGCTGAAGCATCCCCTGGATGCAGGTGTTGGGAAGGAGGGATGCATTGCTAGACACCATATATTTAAACAGCAAAACCAAATCCTCCTCTTCCCAAATTCATCCTTGTTTGCTTGACCAGGAAGCCCTCACACACGGACTCTTTAAAGCCAACAGAGCATCAGCAGGGAATGTGCTTGGACACAGCCACGGCACACTGCATCTTCCATGAAAACGAGGAGGGAGACGAGGCATTTCAAGCCGTGTATCTGCTAGCTACGACTGCCTTCATTTGACATATCACCACCTCATCTTGCATTTTAAGGAAATGCCCCAGCATTGCCACCATGGAGTGCTGCTGCCTGTTCCCAATAGTGGCCAAGGGAAAAAGGAGCCCCGCATGTCCACCCCGTCCTTCTCTCAGGGATCTGCCACCGCCCCGTGCACCTCCCAAGTATTTACAGGTGAAGGTAAAATCTTAATATTTTGTGAACGTTTACCAAAACAAAACAAACCATTTTGAAATATTAATTTAAGTCATGAGGGACACTTAGCCATGCAAAAATCAGGTGAAGTAGAGCCAGTAAGTATTTAGCCTTGGAACTTCAGAACAAAGACTTGCTTTTTGTATAGTTTGTTTGCAGCAATGGACTGTTGAGCTTCCTCCCAGCAGATTTCCACTTCTGTCCAGTGAAACAGTGTTTCCTTACCAGTTAACTGTCCCTTTTAATTCAACATAACTAGCATGTTCTGCATTGATACTTGCAGTGAAACCATCGTCTATAGCTTAGGAAAAACAGTTGATTTTCACCTTATTGCAGGCATTCTTGGCTTTACAATACAGATACAGACAGGTTGGAGAGAGAACTGAAAGCGATAGACACAATACAAAAATAAAATCAGCATCTGGCCTGTACACATTAAAAGATGTCACAGCAGCAACAAGCCCTTTTGATGGCATTAGCCACCTCCTGCACACTGGCCACGCAGAAGCACCCATGTCCCCACAGCCCTTCCAAAGCATCCAGCTGGACCAGGCAGCAGAGCCATTTCTGTCGAAGCCAAACAAGCTGAAGTTGTTAATTAACGTGTGGTAAGCACTAAATTCTCCAGTGTGAACCCTGCACTGCTGTTACAAATCTACAAATGGGGACTGGGGTAACAAGACCAAGAAAAGCACCAGAAATACCGCAATATGGTTTTACCTCCCACGCATCTGCCACCCACCAAAACTTGTTGGCTTTTTCCTTTAAACCATCACCGGTGCAGAGGCCTCCACTACAAAACCACCCAAGGACTGAGCCCAGCTCCTGCTCCTGGGTCACCCGTGTTCCCCAACAGCAAAGACATGGGTTAAAACAGGTAAGAATGCAGGTGCCTACACAGACTTTTAACAGAAATTCTCTGCTTTTTCAGAATTCCTCCATTTGGTGCCCCTATGCAAGGCGGCTCACCCTGGTGATGCTGGAGAGGGTGCACCTGCCTAGAGGCAAAGCCTTCAGGAAGATGAGACCCTTCCAGGGTAAGGTGTCACTTCTGAGCTTTCAGACCACATCACCACCACCACCATTTTGGTGACAGGAGTGAAGGAAGCCAGAGGGGAACAGCAATCGTTGCTCTCCATGCCCTCCTTGCCTCCTGTCTGCGTATTAAACTAAGCCAACAGCCCTCGGTCATCTGCCTGCCTGCAGAAGAGGAGCTGATCTGCTCTTTAGCAATCTGTAACATTTTGTCTTCTCGCCTTCTTTGTCTCTTGGCATTGTTGGGGATTTTTCTGCTTGTCGGTGGTGGGTGAGCTGCTTCCAGCTGCTTGTACGTAAGAGCGAGAGACGGAAGAGGACCGGCATCCTCCCCAAGCCCAAGCTGCCACGACATCCCACCATCAGCCCCATCCTGCCACAGGCTCAAATTCCTGTATGGCATCACCTTTGCACTGAACACAAACAGGGGTTTATCCACCTCGCCCTCCCCGCTCGCACAGGGTGGCAATTGAACCCCCAAAAATTCACAGAGAGGAAGGAGAAGGGATTTCCAGGAGGCACTTTCATCAGCCTGTGCTGGCTGTTCACAGTTAAGCACTGCAAGGACCACTGCCAGCATCGCCTGCGGTATGGCTCCCAGGGGTCTCAAATACACAAATATCCTCCAGCATCTCCCCACTCCTTTCCCCAAAGCAGGTTTTGTACTTGGCAACGTGATGTCCTGGCTGAACTGCTCAGTCTGCTTTCATCTTCATAAATATGGCACTGTTACAGACACAGTGATGGCTTTGATGGCATAAAACAAATAGGAGAAAATCGGAGCTACTAAAGCGTTTTTCCCCTCTCCAGATTTGCTGTCAAGGTTCACTTGGGTATAAACCCACATTTCAGCCTCAAGATTATTCAAGCGTGAACTTCAAAGCTGCCACAGTTTTTAATTAAACATCCATCTGAGCATAAATTCATGCTCCTAATTACTCTCAAAATGTTATATCAACTATCACTAACTTGATAATGTCAAATATTAAGACTAATTTCTGCAAATGAAGCAGGCATCACAAGTTTTTTCTTCAAAGGCTGTGGTCCTCACACTCCATAAAACGTAATGGACTGACACACAATGGGAACATTGGTAAATGATTTTAAATATCAGTTGATGCATTCAGGCATTATATTTACTGAATAAATAAAACCTGGCCTCAACACCACCCTTTGTACACAGAAGCTGCATACCCTGGCCCAAAATTCAAATCTGTATTTTAAGGAAAGAAGATGATCGATTGTTGCTTTTTAAAATTTTGCTTGCACAAGAATGGATTTCACATTTAAGCAAAAACCCCAGAAATGTATCCCACCATATTTACTTAACTTTTGCTCTCTGCTCCTATTCATTCAACAAAATACAAGACCCACCACCTGCTGCAACCAGTGGGACACAACCATGATTGTCACTCTCTTCAGAAAGTCAGAGCATCGTCTCTTAAATCTCCCATCCAAGGCACCAGCCTCCAAACCCCATGCATACCTAATCCCCATAGCAGGCATTCAATGGAGTCACCCTGTTGTAGGTCTGATACTCCAAAGAAAAACACTCGGAATGCAGCCATTTTGCAGTGCTCCTATTCATGTAACATTTAAGTCTTAAAGACGTGGGATTCAGGTGCCTTTGCAAGGCATTGCAGAAATTCCGACGTGGACAGCTTTGCTGGGGCCAGACCACAACACCATCCCCCACTGCTGAGAAAGTAGAACCCGAGGAACACCCCATTTCACACAGAAATCTCAGCAGTCTGAGACAAATAATAAAAACTCTCATAAAAGTCCAAATATTATCACTTTGGCAGGACAGAAATCTCTCAACTAATTTTCTTCCATTATATTTTTGTTGCCGTTAAAATCCCAAGCTGACGCCAGCAACCCAACTACTGCCCTTTCTACTGGCCAACTCCTGCCTCTGAACTGTGTTGCCAGACAGCACGTCCTCAACACCACCACCTCCAGCACACACATACTCTTCCTACAGCATGAACAGCATGGGACATCAGAGCTTTTGCCAGGTGAGAAATCACTAGTTCATTTTTCTATGTTAACATACCATTTTGGATACGCGATAGCTATGACAAACTCTTTGTCAAGCCCTCCTTCTGCAGACACACTGTCACGGTGTTCACTGGTGAGTCTGTCTCCTCTGGCCCCTGTCTCTGCATCCCAGACCTTCTGCAGCAGAGCTCTCCTGGGATGGGCCACAACTTCACACAGGTCTCTGGTCCAGGTCCTGCTGGTTCCTTGTTTTCCTCTAGTTCAAAGCAATTCAGGGACTCGGTCCAAGACTCCTAGCACGAAGGCGCTTTAGCAAGAACGCACCAAAAATTGCATCTATTTTTTCCTGTGAGAAGAACTTTACCGTCCACCAGGAGCTGTGCATCCAAACTGCCATCCTGCAGTAAATTAGACCATTTTATAGCACCCAGCGTGACTCATTCTTGGCTTTTATGGAGTATAGGCACGTTTACATACTTTGTTTCCCATTGAAAACAATCCTGAGGGTGTCAAAAAAACCCCCTCTAATTAGTTTAAAGGGCTAAAATACTTACTGATGGAAAACCAGGCTTATCCTAGGATGAAAATTGGGCAAACTCCAAAACAAGTTGTTTTAATAAATGATGTACTCTAGCTTTGCAGCTGGTTTATACATCTCTTTGACTATATCTGAAATAAATCCATGTCTCTCAGAAGGCAGTTAAAACATCAGATACTCTAAATATCAGGTCAGCGCAAGAAAAAGTGAATCACATAACAGAATGGGAAACATGTTTATTTTAACAGAGAGTAAAATACCTGTTTGATTAAACCACAGCCATCATGGGCCAAACCTTTATGATCCTGCTTGTGCTTAACCCTCACTACTGGCAGGGGGATTTGACACCAGTGGGGACTCAGGACAACCCCACAGACTGGGGACCAGGTCCTCACCCTGGCCAGCACTCAGCCCCATCCCGCTGCCTTTCAGCCAAACACTGCAGAAAACCTCTGTCCTTTTCAGCAGGAGCATGTGCTGCTCTTTCTGAGGGAAACAGCATGATCACAATGGCAGCGTGTTTCCCTCTAACAGCATACATTTCCACCTTCCCATCACTTCTAGGGTTCACAAACAGCTTTGCAAGAGCTTCAGAGTGACCCCGCTGCCCCAACGCACGACAGGACACGACTGACTTGAGGCAGTTCCTTCCCACCTGGGGCAAACTCCACCTGCTTACGAGGCTACCTAAAATATCCTCTGTTCCCCACTGGCTTCAACATGCTCTCTGCAAATGGCATCCTCCTGCATAAAACAGCAACACTTTTGACACCAGAAATGGAAAATCTACGAAAAAGATAAAAAGGTGCATCTAATACTCAGCATCTCATTTGCTGGCCAGGTGATGTTTCCAGAGTTGCTCCCCTGTGCTCCTGAGCTCTCCTGCAAAAAGCTGGTTCCCCACTCAAGCCCACTCTTTCCCTTTGGCCAACCTACTGCCACCCCTTGGGCTGCTTTTGGAGAGTAGGAGACCTTCACTGAGCAGGACGAGAACAAATTTTACTCATAGTTGATCCTCCTTTACATCTGTGTCATCTTTTCCAGCATTTTAAGAAGTAAAATCCTGCAAAACATTCAAAAACCATAAAGAGAAACAAAAAACAAGTGGATTTATTTTTTCTTGTTCTCCTCAGCTGGGCATTTTTATTAATATTTCAGTTTGGATTGAACAACCAGAGCTTCTCCTTGGAAAGGCATAAATCCTCTCCCAGCACAGACGTCTCTAATTGCATAGAGCCAAGCTAATGCTCTGTGTTGACCGAACAAAGCCGACCTTTGGACTGTAGCATTTCTAATCCTCTGTATCAATCCAAGCTCTGATCGGGGCCATGCGGCTGGAAGAGCTGCAATTCCATTACTGCAGCTCCACAATAGGTCTGACGTTAAGTAAAGAAGGCAGGATTATTAGATTAATGAGCAAAATTGTTAAATTAGCATATTATTCATCTCCAGAAATAACATGTACTATACCACAGAGGTGAGCAAGATTATAATAATATTCCCTTATATATAAGAGAAATGCATCCCTTATACCAATGTTTGCACTTGGGCCATCCCCCATCTCTCGTAGTTCAAAGGCAGCTGCAAACACCAGCCTCCTCCAGCTCAGGAAGAACTGAGAGGTTTCCCTCTCCCACGGATAATATTGCTGGCATAAGGGGTCCTAAAACATCATGAGAGATCCTAAATCCTTCCAGAAGTTTCTGTAGACAGTTCCTCTAGATGTGGCTTGCAACCCTTGTAATTCCCACCCAGGAAAAACCATGGGTTAAGAAGTGCTTGCCCCTTATCTGTGGCATTGCTCCCACTTCCACCAGCAAATGGGCAACGGGGGGTTGTGGATCTGCTTCATGCTCACACGAAGGACTGTGCACAGATTTTGTCCACAAGCGTTTGGAGCTGTAGGGTTTGACAAGGTGTGCTTCACGGTTACAGGGAACCTTGCAGCAGGCCAAATTTCACGACGTTCCTGGGTCTGGCAGGGCCTTCCCAGGACACAGGAACCAACGGCACTCTCCTAAAGGGAGGTGAAAGCCTCCATGAGAGAATGTTTGGGCTGGAAGATGAGTGGACCAAGCTTAAGAGCAGACAGCAAATACACCGCAAATGGGTTGAAGGAGCAGCCTACGGAAACCTGAGGCACCAAAGGATTAAGGAAAGATGTTCCTCACAAAGAGCAATGAATTGAAAAAAAAAAAAAAAGGAAAGAAGGACAAACAGTGATTTAGGAAAATACTCCCAGAGCTGGTCCCACAGGGAAGGCAGCAGGATTCAAAGGAGCAGCAGCGGGACGGAGGAGGCCAGGGATGCCAATGGTCAGAGCTGGACCCCTTGCAACTTCCCCAGGCCTCCCGTGGGCTTTGCTCCCTGCTCCAGCACCCACAGCCCCAGCACTGAGCTCCGCCAGGGCAGCAGCTCCATCACCTCCGGGGCCCTGGGGCTGCTCTTTCCCCTCCCTCTGGCTCTGGCTCCTCTGCAAGTGCACATTTTTGCAGCTAAAAGAAGGCAGTACAGCCTGTTCCCAATAACACTAGTTCATGACAGTTATTACCACCCTTTAACACCCCCACGGTGCTTCTGTTTCACATCAGTGCCTATTCAACACTGCAGCATTCATAACTAAAATTAAATCTCTGTTTCGGAGACCCAAAAGACCCTTTCACACAGGACATGTCTCCAATAGCAGCAGCAGGTTGCTCCTTCCAGCGAGAATCACGGAGCCATGGAGGGAACAGTACGACATACGTGTGCTGGGATCACCTGGTCCTCTAAGGAAGACACTTGGCTCTCATGGGTGGCCCAAGAATGACACAGCCTCCTCCAATGGGCCATGCTATCCCTCCAGCTGAGACCTTCCTCCAGACCCTTGCTGCTTGACGTGTAGCAGGGGACCACCTCAAACCTGGCCAGGTCCAGACTGCAGCTGGGAGCGTTCACATCTGCAAACACGAGGCAGAACTCAGTTTCCGTGTGCTTCTGCTGTAACCAACCCAGTTTCCCACACAGCCAACCATTTCTGCATGGTCCCAGGGCACCTTGGCTTTATCATGGCCACAAACACACCGGTTTCGACATTCAAACCCAAACTCCAGGACAAGCCCACCAGCTCCAGGGCACCGGTTCCCATCACAGGTGAAGCTGGCTCCGTGCTGGATACTGGAACATCCAGGAACACTGGATACTGGACATCCCAGGGCACCAGGGAGTTCTCTGAAGCCTGTCCCTGTAATTACTGGGGCCACTCATGACCTCAGACCTTCTGCTTCGGGATGAGGGTGAGCCGCTGTGCCCAGAGATCAGGACAGCAGCAGGTCTCCACCACACAACGTGCTTCGGCAGGGCTGCTGCTGCTTCTTCTGTATTTGTAGAAAAAGCGCTCTCTTCAAAATAGATTGCTGCTAACATGCTCCCCGCTGCAGGGCAGACAGGGCTTGATACCTGCAAATATCCGCTGCTGCCTCTCACAGCAATCCATCCCAGAACACCGGGCAGATGTACATGCTCCTCAGTCTCCTCACGCTTTTGCTACCCCTAAAGTGCTCCACATTAACCAGCTGCATTTCAACACGTGAAGTTTCACCTGCTCTTTAATCCATGTCCAGAATCAGTAACTGTCTTGCAAACCACAGCTGAGTTTAAAAAAAATGGCCCTTGTGGAAAAAACACTACACATGCTGATGGAAATGTGGTTTCTAGAAACACCTCTTCAGTGCCATCTGCTTGACTTCGGCTCCAGTTTCATAGTAGCAAGATCCAATTCTGGAGGTGGCATGTAAAGTGCAAAGTGGTTGTACAACCAGCAAAGAATGAGGAAAACCACCTCCCATGAACCCGGGTGCTCAGCATCCCCTCGGCAGCAGGGACGGACGGCACTGGTGGCAGGAGACAGCCACACCGGAGCCAAGCAACATGGATACATCCATTATCTAAAGCAGATTCAGTTATATACGTGTATAAATATACGTGGGGGTTTTTTCCCCCTGTGTAAGGAAAACTGAGTATGAAGGAAATCCCAAAGCTCTCCTCAGTGATTTCCCGACCATTTAATCCACGAAATTTAACTCTATGGCTGTTTATGGTCTTCCATGAAGGTCTTCCATTGCATTTCATTGAATTGCCAGTGCCAATAAACAACCGTGTCCGTGTGAATTACCCAAGCTGACTGAGCAGCCCAGCCTGCTTTCCCAGCCCAGGTTCTTCCCGTTCCCCGTTTCTCCATATAACTGCAGGGCAGTCACTCTTTCACCTCAGCTCACAGCACGGTACAGCTGCATATGCTGGCCCACATCCCCCCATGGCCCTGTGTTTCTCTGCAGACATCATGACCCAGGATGAGCTCTCGGGGTCCCGTCTTGGATCTCCCCAGATCTGATTACCAGACACTTCAGCAGTGGTTATCAAGGCAGTCAAATGAGGCTCTCGCCTCCTTCACCCCCACCTGCCTCATGTCTCAGCTCGTAGAAAAGAACCTGAACACAAGTGCATCGGGTTCTTCTGTGCACCAACCCTAACGCCCCAAATCCAGGAGAAATTTGGGCTGAACTTCTGAGGTCCAGTCCCATTGCTGGCAATGGCTGAACCCGCACAGCAGGAGCCAGGACACCTGTCTGGTACTTCGAACCAGTTTCTAAGCAAGCCATCCTTACAACCCTCCCACTGCCTCAGTCCTTGAGTCCTTCCAGTCCTGCTAAGACTTAGATCAGTTCAGGTCTAACCACCTTGATTCCTGACCACATGGCAAAGCTGACAGGCACTGGAGCAAATCTGTACCTGCAGGCTTCATACATTCATCACTCATAAGCAAGATTCCAAGTCCCTGCTTCAGAGTGGTAGAACTAAGAAGAGCACGCTGATAAAGCTACTAACGTTTCATGGGCCTTCTGATAAAATGTCACAGCTGCCAAAAGCTTTCCCGTATAACTCTTGGGGTGACTCAGGTCTAGTGCTACGGAGGGCTAAGCCAAATGACTTCGTAACTCAAGATACTGCAGATCCCGTGTTTCACATTTTCATCTCTGTCAGCTCAAATATCCATTTTAGACCTCACATACTTGAAAGCAGATGGGCATCACACTCTCTTTTATCCAGAGTTGCCTCCAGGGTTTTTGTCTGCCCTGAGCAGCCTTGACAACTTACTCTCCATCCCATCCTACTCCAAGTCACTTACTGTCGGTAGTCAATAAACATTTTGCAGTGCCTATGTTCTACTGATTTAAAAGATCCAGCCATGCCTAGAGCAATACTGTGTGATATACATACTAATTTGGCTGTACAGAGCTGCATCAGGACTTTCATGTTGTCCACTGCTTTACACAAGTCAGGTACAGGGTAGCAAAATTTTAGAATTGCTTATTGGAAAAGAGAGCCAAAGAAATGACATGCAGACCCTTTATCCTTGTATTTGCTTGATATATGTCACACTTTCACTCACTGCTTTGTCTGGGATAAAGATGGGATTTCTATCTCTGCTGCCAAACAGCCCCACTGTGACTCACCTTCTAAGCCAGCCTTGCAGGTTCGGATCAACAGAGCTGATCAGCAGATTAAATCGCATTGCTTTTATAGCTTCTCGCTTTCCAAGCCTCCACTCTCAAGGAGGAATTTTCTACCCTTACATTGGCTAGGCAGAGCTTTTCTATTAAGAAATAAGATGGCCAGATCACTGCCTGCCCTGGCTCGGCAGAGAACCCTCCTCCCAGAACACCCCGTGCTCAGCGGTCCTTACTTCTCTGGAAAATGGAGAAACTTGGGTGTGAGGGCGCCTCTAGGAAACGAGGGAGCCCTAAAAGACCCCACAAAACAAAACACATCCCCCCCAGCCCTGCACATGGCCCCCATCCATCCTCGCAGCAGGCGGCACAGCCGAGGGGGAGGCTTTATCCGGAGATCTGGAGGAGAGGAGGAGGGCTTGGGATTAGCAAAGGAAAGTTAAGCCAGTACTAGAGACTGCACAGGAACAATATGGTTCAGGAATGAGTGGGCAGAGGCCAGAAAGGACCGAGTGTCCCTGCTACCTTCAGCACTCAGGGACACAAGGGACCAGCCCAGCACCGGCAGAGCACTTCGCTATTTGGTAATTAAGGGACTCCAGCCACTGCCTGACCTGGTTATCATCACAGGAGGGCTACCTAGCCATTAAGGGTCCTATTTACACAGAAATAACACATACAGACACAAATTGATGCTGTAAAGTTTAAAGGAACCGTCTGAAGGCTACAGATTTTGCTCGCTGTTATTTGCCAAGTGAAACAAAGCAGACAAAAAAGCTCTCAAAGCAGCCCAAAAAGCTGCCTGCAGGCAGGGTGCCTGCCGGAACGTGGGCAGCTCGGAGGCTGCCTGCAGCTTCGCAGGGAGAACACATATGGGCAGGGGGTGATGGCCTTTTATTCGACTGGATAAAGATCTTAGCAGCAATCTGAAAGACTCGGTGTGAAACCTCAGCCACAGCTAATCCACAGCTCACACGGACTGTGCCATGCTGTAGGCACGTCAGAACGACCCAAGGCCAGGCGCTGCATTGAATCACACCAAGAACCTGCAATTCCTGCTATACTAAGAGAAAAATAAAATTATAAGATATGGCTTTATAAGCATCCTTCTGGACCGGCTGTGTCCTGCTCCCACCTAAAGGCAGCTCAGGCCACCCACTGCCCCATCCCCTACAGCCAGGAGACATGCCGACCCTCCAGAGCCACCAAAGGCTTTTAACCCTTTCCCAGCAGGATCAATGCTGGCTAAAGCACTAAAAGCCACCAATATGTCACAGGCAGATTAATATTAAAAATTCAAGATCTTTCCTAGCCACCAGAACTGGCTGCAGGACAAAAACGCAGTTTGTTTTTGCTGCTTGGTATTCAGGGTCTGGGCACCTGTAACAGAGCAGGCAAAGGGGAACGTAAAGGCCCATCACTGCACAGGAGCAGGAAAAGACCTCCCTGCATTTTTCCAGGAAACAAACAAACAAGCAAAACCAACCAAACAAAAAACCCCAACCAAACAAAACCCCAAAACAACCAAACAAAAACCACACAAAAACCCCCCAAATCAAAACCAACACAAAGAAACAACAACAAAAACCAAACCCAAAACAAAACCCAACATACAAACAAAAAAAACCAAACCCTGCCAATTTGCTCCCTTTTTCAAACCCCCACAGCTGGGGGTTAGTTTCGGTACACTTAAGAGGATGTATAAATTCCCTTTGTATTAGAGCCTCGATTAAGTCCATGTTGGTTTTTAGTGCACTGTGGAGTTTTAACCTCCAGGCGTGGCGTGGGCTGATCTCCCGGGCCGTGGGGCCAGGGCCGTGCTGAGCAGCTGGGCATTAATCCTAGTTCCCCACCAGCTGCACTTGACCTTGGGCCATAGATCAGGCTCTTCACCACTCAAATTCGTCCCCCAATAATGCAGCAGCTACCCCATAAAGATGATGCAATGCTTGATGCCATATTGCAAAAAGCCTCCAACGCCTTGCCTAAAAGCAAATTTGAGAATAAAAGGGGTTGTTCCTCTTATGGCCATACACTGCATTAGTGCCTTGATTTGCACCTTCAAACAATAGCACTTCGTAAATTCTTAATTATTTTATTTTCTATAGCAGAGGGCTTTCTTTCATTTTCCCAGCAGTCTTATTAAAAAAAAAAAAAAAATAAAAATTGCACAATTTCTTTACATTTGTAATTCCAACGCTCCTACACAGCATTTCCACAAGGCTGCTTAAAAAGCGCACTGGAAATTGTAATTTAAAGCTGATCTTTACAAGATGACTCAGGCTTCTGCAGGCTTCGGCCCTGGCCCAGACAGCCCTGCCAGCTGAGCACTGTTGGAGCACAGGTTGCTGCAGCATTTATCAAAGACTAGAGAAAGGTTTGTTTAAAAACAAAGGGCAAAAGATAAAATGAAGTTATCATCACCTAAGTCCTGGGTGGCATCAGAGGGGAAACAAGCAGCCTGTGAGAGCAAAGGACCAAACCCCTCTCTAGTGCTGGAGGAGGTGGTTCTGCAAATAAAGAATGGTTTTGCTGCTGTTTTGCTACTCAAGATAAGAGATGGGAACAGGCTCCTCACCTGCAGATGTTCATAGTACCACCATCACTGTCCCCTGAACAAAACAGCTTTCAAAGTCCCCCAGGATAGACGTAAACATTCCTCAACACTTGGATTGGGACCCACCAGTCTGGCCTTCAAACCTCCTCCCTCCCCTTCCCACTATTTGGGGATTTAAAAGTTGCACAAGCTAATTCTTACAAATGAAACACAGAAGCGCAGAGAGGAATCTTTTGGCTGGGAAAAAAAGCACACCTAAACCAGATATTTCTCCTAATTCAGGCCCTACTTTCCAGCCCTCTGTTCCTGCCTTTCATTGGGGTAGGCTTGCTGACCCCAGTCAAACTTCTTGAGATGTTGCCTTCAACCAAGCTCACACCAGAGATCCCGCAATGCCATTGCAAATCCACCCCGGCTATTCAACTACAAGTGAATAATTGTGGTTAATGCTCACAGCGGTGATGCCACTGAGCAGTGAAGTCACCGGCAACACCAGCAGCACCAGTGACTCCACAGGAGATGACTGTAGAAGCCACAACTCATCAGTGCTGCCTACAAGCTGTGAGCCTCCAGTGTTTTAAACAAAGAGGGAAGATGAGTAATTTCAGACAAAAGAATGAGCCCTCATCAAAACTTCTGAAAGATAAATATCTGGACTGGATTACATACCTGTGCTACAATTCTCTTTTTTCTTTTCTTCTTTTTTTTTTAAGCTTTTCACATTTTGTTTCCCTCCTCCAGATTCCAAATTCTTACCCACCTCTGAAAGAGATAAACTCAGTATTCCCTGAAGGCTGCTGTTCCCAGCACCTTCCAGATTAAGAAGAACCAGAGATTTCAGTAAATTTAGTCCCCTATCCACTCCACGTGGATTCCTTAAAATTTCTGTCGCAATATCTTTCCTTGTCTCTGTGGCATCTTCAAGCATTAATGTGATAGATTAGAAAGAAATGGGACTCAGCAAATAAAACCTACCCTGAAGATAAATGGCAATACCGAGGGGATAATCCACCTCCATGTAGATGTAGATCCACCTCAAGAGATCGGTCACACTAAATTGACCTGAATTATGGCCAAGTCAGGCTGTTCCCTGCAGGAAAGGCTGACGAGGAGTTGGGTTTTGTGGTTGCAGAGGATAGTTGTTAAGAATAAGAGATTTTCAGCAGGACTTGCAGACTGGGCAAAGCTCTTTACACTTGCTCAGGACACGCCATCTGTAGCAGCCTCTTAATGTGCCCTGAAACGACAGTCCCATCCTTCCTGAAAAGGCTTATGCTGATGATAAATGAAAGTCATTCCCATAGTCCTGTCTTAAATGCCAATGGGGGAAGAGTCTTTCAAAAAGCATTCTTAAAACCTGCCTCAACAAAACAATCAGCAACACACAGTGTTGTGATTTAATGTAAATGTGTCCCAGTTCTGCAAAAAGTAAGAAAAACAAAAAAAAGAGTCAGAAAGAGGAAGCAAAAAACACCTGATGTGACAGTTGAAAAGAAGATCTTAGTCTCTCCTCAAACTCCTGGACAGCTTGAGAACATTTCGAGGAAATCTGAAATAATTTATCTCTCTGAAAGCTTGGTGAACAGGCCAAAAATAAAGCTGTCCTTCCAAATACCACAGACACCCCATTCTCCTGAACAATTTCATGCAAATGGGACTAACTACCCAACATTCTTCCATTCTGAGCCGAGAGCTGCTTGCAATGCAAACATTGACTTAGAAACGTGAAGGAAAATCTTCTGACATACAGCAGACCTGGGCCTGGGCCAAGAGGTTGCCAAATTCGTTAAACCACTATTAAACAACTGGCTGAATAAACCAGATTTCCAGGAGCTGGGCTGGGTATGTGGTGGTAAGTGGTGGGTCCTCAGCTCACGTGCCACCTGGAAACGCTCTGCGGTGCTGGGGACAAGGCCCGGCAGCGATGGGGTGGGAGGATGCTGACACCACTCGCTCTGCAAACCCTGAGGTCAGGAGGAAGGAAAACAGAAGCGACACAAAGCCCAGCAGAGCAGGCGGCAGGAAGGGCAGTCATTTCTCCCCCTCCTCCCCCAAAACCCATTATTTACAGTAAGTATAAAACCAAGTGTCCCTAAAAACACAAGTTCAGGCTTCCTGCCGCATTGTCCAACAGCTGCTTGCCTCCAGCTTCCAAAACCCTGTGCGACCCCGCTGCCTCCTCGCTACCTTCTATTTTCAGTCCTGCCATTTTCCTACGCTTCTTGCGCCCCACTTTTCCCTGTTTTCCACGGAGGTCCTTGTCAGGATGGTGAGGTATCCATCCAATACCAGGTATCCACCTGGTGAGGTATCTATCCAGTAAGGATGCCAAGGACTTGGCCAAAGCCATTCATCCTGCAGCTTTGTCTCAAGGAGGGTGCAGGGACACGGCTGATAGGATTCCTCCTTCCCCCGCCCATACTACTTTGATTGTGTCACCTGGAAACAACATAAATTAAAACTAAAAGCACCTAGAAGCATGCAGAATGAAACGGAATAATTCAGAAAAGCAACAGTACATCTAATTTAATTAACAACAAATGAACAAATGGCAATTTCAAGGCTGCAAAATCATCGCATCCTTTAGAAGGATATACTGTAAGGCAAAAGGGTGAGCTGAGAACATTTTCTATTTATGCAATTATTTTTGCAGCACCTGGCCATGCTGCCATACCAGTGCTAAGCAATTCTCTTGTCTTGCCATATATGCAAATATAAAGATTCATATTTCTCAAGTAATTCACTTTTTACTGCAGGTTTAAGGTTGTCACTGCACCCTTGTGTTTTGTTTCTTTTTTTTTTTTCTTTTTTTTTTTTAAGAAAGGTTAATTGAGCATTGCTGCCATCTCTTAGCCACACGCATATAATGATCTGGCTTATCTGCTATGCAAGGTCTTGATTTTCCGATATCTTCTAATCCACCAAGCCTGACCCAGCATTCTGGACTGAAGATTGATTGTCAGCAAAAATTACAACCATTCCAGGATTTCTGTAACATGCGGAGGAATATCTCACGCCACACTTCAACCTACTAATTCGCTTTCTCAACCCTATTACAGGACAGAGTCCCCAGAGTCTTGTATTGCGCACACTTCTACTGAAAGTCCTTGCAATGCTTTTTACCACGTCCCACCTGCCCCAAAACCAGTAAGGTTCACCCTGGTGCTCAGGTACTCAATTTTCAAGGCACAGCCCGATTTCTTAGGTACAAACCACACTTAGGAAGCAGGTCATTACACATAAAAAAGAACCCAGGCATTCCCTTGTACGCTGATTTCCCTTACGTGTGGTGCTACTACAGCACAAGTGCACAAAGCTCCGTGCCATTTCGCGACTGCCAAACCATGCTTTAATATGCTGACCGTGCACATTCTTTGCCTTCCGAAGCAAAGCACGTAACCCAAAATCCTCAGTGCTTTGCTTGGACTGAAAAGACACCATCTCTCCATCACTTTATCCGGCTTCCTCAGCAACAAACTGACCCAGGGCTCTGACTGACGTGGGTGCATGCATGCTTTAACACTGCTAGGTAGCTTCAAAGCCATCAAAGATAATTATTTTCTACTGACTTTATGGACACAAGCGGCTGGGTGGCAAAGGATGCTGGACGCAGCCATTCATGAGGTTTATCTCAAACAGCTTTTAATCCTGTCGGCCCCTTTCTCCAGTCAATTATAGCAGCCTCACTATTGCCAGAACAGTAATGGGAGGGAGAGACTATAGGTATAAGCAGACATAATAGAATCCTAATTTAATTAGGGAAGCACTCAATCAACCAAGAGACATAAATACAAAGGAAACCAGGTTTATTAGTTCTGGTACTTGCAGAAATGCCCATTTGGTTCCTGATTACTTGGAAAAAAAAAAATTTAAAAAATCAGTAATCTTTAATAGCATAGTCCTAGTTTGCTTCCTCAGAAAAAGTTAATAATGAAAAAAAAAAAACCCACTAAAACTCAACAGCTTCTAGAAACACGGTGCTTGTGATGGACAAGTAACCAAGCTCATTACAGGGGGAACCCGGTTGTGGTTTAACTGCGGTTACAAAATACAAGTTACAGCTTGGCCAGCCTCAAGGGAAGAAGGTTTTTGACCCTGGTTCTCCGGTCTGATTTGCACCAGAGCTTCTCACGACTCCAACATCTTGCTTTCCCCCATATCAGAGGGAAGTCAGGTGTAACAGCACCTAACAGGCTTCGAGGAGAAGGTGACACCACCAACCCCTCACAGCAACGCTGAGCCCACCGAGGGTCACCTCACCTGCAAATAGCTCCATCCTTCGCTAAACCTGCCCTTCTCTGCGGTCTGCAGGTCCAGAGCTGGCTTAGCGACACAGCAGGTGTATTTATAATAACATTCATGCTTTAACACCTGGATAAAGGTTTTTGCTGAGAGCGTAATAGCACAAAGTGACTAATGAGGAGCCGGGGAACTGTTTGGAGATTAACTGAGTGATTTTGTGTTATGAAAGGGCAGGTTGTAATTCTAGGATTAGAAATCCATATTTTGGATGTGAACATTTTGCACAAGGGCCAGGAGCACATTGGCATGACGATGCTCTAATCCACACATGAGGAATTGGCAGGGCAAGGGGAGAACGAACCCTCCACGCCAAGAAACTTTAAAAAAATATAATACATCTCCCACAAACATCTCCATCTATGTTTGGCAGTAAAACGGTCCCCCACTGGGCAGGCCAATATGCACCACCATGCAGACTCCCACCACCTCTTCTGGGATTCTCCAGCTCCAGCCACAAGATTCGAGCAACATGGCAGGGTCCACCCTACTGTCAGATGGGTCCAAGAAGAATCCTCCACCAGACAACCATCCCCACCTCTCCTTGCAGTCTCCAGGTACTGCTGACAGCACCGACAGGTACCAAAACATTATAATTAAATGCCAGATAGAGGGAAAAAAACCCTACATATGCAAATCCATGTCGTTAGACTGCCTGAGTGCCTCCATTCTGGCACTAATTTAGTGAGACTGACCACACAACTTCCACCCCTGCCTTGGTTTAAAGGAGATACTTCACCAGCCCCGAAGGCCTGTGACCTTTCTGACATCCCAAGAAATCCCAGTTTCAATGTGCCTTTCAAGTTTATCCATCTAGGATAAGGAAAAACCCTTTGCTACATCATGACGAAGTCCTCAGCACCCTGCATGGGTGCATCTCCACCAGCTCGGCCTTCTCCAGTCTCCAGTAAAAAACAGTGGTTCCCCGTTACATATATATCCACCTATGTATACAGATACACATACAGGTATGTGCGCATACATAAAATACACAAAGGGCTGAATCAGCACAGCGCATCCTACCTGGTTTCAACCAGTGCTATTACACTGCTGGCTCATCAGGATAACCCTCAGAGGGGCCAGGGGTGAAGTCTGATAAAACCATGACTATTTAAGCAGAAAAACAGTCCTCTTGCTGTCTGCACTATCCAAGGAACTGTTTGAAGGTACGTTAAACATAATATTTATCTTACCAGGCACTCAGTGCTCTATGTTTTAAGATTTTTTTAGCTTACACAGTTAGAGGGAATTCTGCAGGCTCACAGAAAGAAAAGAAAAAAGCCAAACCCTCACTGTAAGGTGGACATAATTTACTGACATATTTTCATTTAATTTGGTTAGATTTTCTTCCTTACTTCCTTCCTATTTTCATCCAGTTTTTCCTTTCTCCCCACCTCTTCCAGTTTAAGTTACTTAAAATTTACGAAGTTTGAAACAAATAAAGCCAGACTGAAAATACACAGTAAGTGTTCAACACTGCAGAGGTTAAAAATAGGCTTTAAATCAGCTAATGTCAGCATCAGCATAAAAGAAAGGACACCCTGACAGCTCTAATTATTACATTCTCTTGTTTTGCTCTTCTGAAGAGCAGCAATTAAATCTCTGCTTGGGCTTATAAGGAAAAGTAAAGTGCTCTGCACCTGCAAAACGGATTCTGTTCCATCGGAGGATTTCAGGTCCCCAAAGCACATTATCCAGGGCAGCCAGCAGAACAAAACCCATCCTCCCCTCTCCAGCAACCCAGGATTTTGCAGCCAGTTCACAGGGAGGAATACTAATAATGGTAACCCGCCCCCCCTTCTGTCTGTGCTAGATAAGATTTATTTAAGTGAAAGCTCACAATTTCTGGACAAAACAGCCACAAACTATGCATGTATGCAATGCCTGAAACTGCCATATGGTGATAAAAGTATTTTTATTCATAATCATTTTTATTGCAGTAGCCTCCAGGGACTTGAACTAGGTCACTTTCCCACCAAGGCTCGCTACAAGCCATTAAATAAGTGGTGCACACAGGGTCCTTTAAGCATCTTTTATAAACGAGTGATTCTGTTCATTAAAAAAAGTGAAGAGAAACAAGCACCACAGTTTATGAAACCTATTTTCTACCACTCATTAAATATAAATTCTTTGATGTTCAATAACCTAAATTGAGTTTAGTCCTTGTAGCTGTTGCCTCAGAAGCACTGAGGGTCTCTCATTTATTCTGATTACCTGTCCCTGGGAAATCTGCTGGAACTGCCCGTCTCGGAGACCTCGACTTTTTCCTCAAATCTGGCTGGGATTAGCCAGGAGGCTGGAAATCTCCATGACTTGGAGACAGAGAAGGAGTCTTACCGACAGCTGTGCAAGTTGAGGCAGCTTCATTTCTTTAGGAAATTCAGCTGAAAATCATACCACTGCTTTCAGGCCCAATTTCAGGCTGACACTGAGTGAAGACAGCTTTAAAACAAAACAAAACAAAAACACACCAAACACACAACATCAAACCAAACCACCAAACTTTTCTGCAGATTAATTTCCTGAAAAAAATTAAATCCTGGAACCTTTGACTAAAAATATTCTGAATATTTTGCTCTGGAGACAGGGGCAGGGTGCTGCACCTACAGGCTCTGAGTTTCAGCTATGCACGCCCACTCCCCACTCTCCCTTCCAAGAAACTACAAGAAAATGAACTTTTAATTTGCATAAAAGTGTATTTTTTTTTTTTTTTCTTTTTTTCCATGATGCAAAACAGTTTTGAGCCATAGCATCTGAGCAGCCCGTCTCAGTGACGATGGGAGGGCTCGGTAGGCGCAGGAAGGGCAGGCACCAGCTGGGATGCCCAGAGAAGAAAGGCACAGTGTTTCCATAAACCAGCGGAAAGAAAGAAAATATAGCTGGGAACATTTTTCTGGCAGAAAACGCTCACTCATGGGAGTGAAGCACTGATAGCCAAGGCGAAAGCTGAGCTCGCTGAGCCAGCTCCCCCCTCGCAGGGACACCTGCAAGTTCCTGCTGTGGGACATTAATAAAACCGCCCGTGCTCCGTCCCCAAACCCAAGCGACCACTAACACCTTCCAAACAATCTTGGCGGGCTTCACGTGAGCCACTGACCCAAGGATGTCAGATCTCCTTACGGAGGTGGATAAATCCCACTGATCCTGCGTGGAGATGGACCAGGCTTTCCCACGCCAATGGCATCACTGCCCTGCGACGCTGATTTAGGCCCTGCCTAATGTGGTCAGCAGGCTGTTGACAATATTTTCATTGCCTTTTCCCAGACTGAGGAAAGGACTGAGCATTCCCTAACGCTCAGGCAGCCTCTCCAGCTCTGCCAGCTGTTTTAATAAAACACATCAAATCTCACTAAAAACATGGCTTTTCTTCTGTCTCTGGTTCATCACGCATACGACGACTGCTACTTCTAAACGCTTTGCTTATTAAGTACACAAGAAGTTTTACATAGAAAAGCTACTTCTACTGCAGACATTCTAAATTTACTCCCAATTTTAGAGGTCTTGAAAACTTTTACTGCAACTTATCAGCCTGGGGAAAAAAAAAAAAAAAAGGAGTTATCCCTATTAAGCTCACTGGGCAACACAAAAATGCCATATCCCTCTTCAGCCCTCTATTGCTGTCCTTATAATGGAGCAAAACACTGCGATAACATCCTTGTAAGGTACTTCACGGCAGTAATGATAACTCAAGGGTGCGCTTCTGGTGTTTGTCTTTACCCTGTAAGTGACGGGTTTATCTTCTGGTTGCAAGGGCCAAGACTAAAAGAGCATATTTGAAGGCGCACATCATGCCTAGGCCTGCTCGCCAGGGCAGCCTCACATTCCCCATCCCTGCCTGCTCCACAGCAGCCCTGCAAACACCCACTGCCACACTTGGGACCACTCCAAAGCACTCCCAGGTCTGGGAAAGCTGAGAAGCATCACCCAACAGCTCATGAAACTACTCATGGGTTTAATTCATGAAGCTGAGGGAACCACAGATGACAAAAAACCCAACCCCAGAACACAGGAGCCAGCAGCTCTGCCTGCCCCTGCACCAGGACTCTGGCTTTTTCCAGCACTCTTCCCATCTGGAGGGCTGCCTGCCTTCCAGCAATGCACTGAGCACTAATAATCCAAATGCTGCCACAAATTGTCCCTAAATGATGAGCAGTACCCTAGACTTGCTTAGTACTAGTACTAAAAACCCAGTATTCAGATTTTTCTGGGTGTAATACGCCTGCTTTATTTTTTAAGCCTGATGTTTGGCCTGACAGATTTCCTCTAATCGCCATGAAACACTTTTTCAAACTTTACAGATGTGTTACAAAAGCCTTATTTGACCCTACGCATTATCACTTATCAATTCCAGGTAGATTGCTCTCGTGTCGAGACATGGCTAGAGGTTAAAAAAAAGTCCTGAAAGATGTTCTTTTTTCGGCAGGTCTTAGGAGCCGGCTCAGCACATTCCCGTCTCCTGCCTCATCTAAAAATAACAAACGCTCTGGAGCGAGCAGTGGGCACGACCGGTGCCGAGCGCAGGCATGTGGTGTGGCCACTCAGCTCTGCTGCTCCCACCTCCAGCCCCGCCTGGGAAACACCAGCGGCCTGAACCGGGGCTGGTGGCCAAACGATGCTGCCAGCAGAAGTTCACGGTGCTTCGTGTGACACGGAGATCTTCCCTTCGCCTCCCAGCGGCTGGCCATTGCCCACAGGTGAAGGGGCAACGAGAGGGATGTGCACCACATCCCGCAGTAGCAATGGTGCAGACCTGGGCCTGCTGGTGGAGATGTCATCTGGTAACCCACCTCAAGATGTGGGGATGGTCAGAAAGCAGCAGAGTTAAAACAAGACTTTCTCTACTCAGCTGGAGTTACTCATATCTGCTGAGCTCACTGACAAAACCAGTTTCTTTGCCTTTTTTTTTTTTTAACATGTAAAGGTATAGATTGGAAGGGACCTTCATCTGGTCCAGCCCCCACCCAAGGCAGGGCCACCATGGACTATGACCATCCAGGTTCCAGAGCAGACCCACGGGAGGGAGCAGGGCTCTGGCCCTACTCCAGCAAGTCACAAGTAGGCTCAGCTGCTGTTGTAGACAAAAGCTCCTCCACACACAGTTCCCTCAACAGTCATTACGGATTTAATTTTCTCTTTTTTTTCCATGTCTTTTGGAGTGGGGATGCTATCCTTGAACGGGGGATGCAAAAAGCCAACTGCAACAGCATACTGCTCCACAGCTACACCCCAAATGCCACAGCACCACCAAGAGGGCATGGTGTCATCACAGGCATCAGCAGAGACTTGGTTAAAGCAATTAATTTTGAATTGTCTATAGAAGAAAAGCACTGAGCGCCAACAAAACCATACTTCCAAAGGTACAATGGCCTGTGAATTCCTCTTGCTTAGGAGCGAGGCTCTCCTCAAGTGGGATCCTGACCCTCATGTTTGGGTGCTGCACCTCAGAAAGCCCCTCATGGTACATCCAGGTCAAAGGCTGTGTGAAACAACCCCAGCACATAACTGATAAGGATGCTAAGCAAAGTCAAGATGTTCAGCTGTATGAAAAGTGAGAAGCATCTCACATAATGCACAATGTGATGAATTAGAGGTCAAAACTCAAAAAAAGGTTAGGATTTTACCATCAGTAGTTCATTTAAGAAGCCATCTCTCCTTGCTGATGGATGGAGACTTCCAGACTAAAGGCAATAGCAGGTCTCCCACAAACTGCTCCATCCACTCCAGTACAGACTGGGCAGCACCAGCACACACCAGTGCACAGCACTGCTCTGCCAACGCTACACACAAACCACGGTGGCATGGAGATGCTGGTGGATGCTCTACGAGCAACCATGGTGACCCTAGGCTACCTCTATCAGATCACCAGAGCTGTAAATTCAGACTTTCAATAAAACCAAGAGCTATCAAATTTTAATGCTCTACTATCAGCACAACTGTACCTGAATTCCAGGAAACATTCTCCAGGCTGGTAAACCTAATTTTCTGCCCCCAGCTTTTCAATTTGCTGCTGTAACATAGATGCATCCCGTACGAGATTGCTCTCTCCTTTGGTGTGATATAAGAGTACCTGTCCCATTCACGGCCCCTTCTGCCCATCTATTTCTTGCAGATACAGAGCCGAACACACTCTGGGATTCTCCTATAACACTGCCCAAGAACACACTTGCACCGGGGATGAGCACCAGCAAGGCACAGGGTCCACCACCAGCTCCTTTGTGATGGCTACTCATCTATTAGAAAAGTCATCCATTCATCTCTTCGCATCAGTGCTGCCTTTTTGTTCTCAAAGACACCATCTCTAGCTGTTCTCAAAGCAAGCAGGAAAACCAAAGCTGACTGGCTAAAACGCTGTTTACTTAGGTGGCACAAATGAACCCTCACGCTACGCTGAGCTCAGCTGACCTGACACATCAAAGCCTTTGATGGCTTTCCAAGCGCTGACAGCAAGGACCCCACCACAGCAATGCTGTCAGCGCTCAGAGGCACCATGACACACAATGCTATAAACAATCCTACAGCTACAGATGAGAAGGAAAAAAAACCACAAAGAGTGATGCTTACTGAAGAGGAGGAGGTTTTTGACACAACAGTGGCACTACAACGCTGTGATGGTCTTCCCTGAGGTCACCACCAGTTCTTCCTGGCCCAAAAGCAACCATTTCGGCAGCAAAAGCAGGAGAGCACGGACACGCAATTGCCAAAGCGTTTTGGGTGAACACTTTTTCTGGCCATGGCTGAGCCTGCCTGTGGGTCAGGGCATGGTGCCTGTTGGGTTTTGCTGCTGACAGGGGAAAAGTGACCAGCAGTCCCGCTGCTCCTACAGCAAACCCATACTGTAGCATATGCCCTCTCCAGAAAATAACACACTCCTGGACATTCAGGAGAGGAAGGAGCAGCAGAATTCAGTCGTTCATCCCAACAGAGGGAATGTGTGTCAAGCAAACAGCCAAGGTGGCAAAGGGAGGATGAGTGGAGGAATGCAAAGCAGTTGCCTTGTAGAGTTTAAATCTTAAATTAAAAAGGTCAGGCAGAATGTTTCAAAAACCACATGAGTATAATTCAAAGAGCAGTTTGTAAGATGAGTTTTCCTCTTCAGCGTCGGGTTTCAGGTATTAACAATAAATAGAATCATAGTATTATTTCTGTGAACTCCAGCCTTCATAAAATGACATCTTTTTTATTACAGTGCAGTCAAGGTTGACATCAAACTGTCCATACAAAAGTCATCCTGTGAAGATCACAGCTAAGTCCTGGGTATTTGGTCAGAAAAAACAGCATCATTCAAAGCCACACTGAAAAAGGACTCTGTTTTTCTTACAGTAAGAAGCCCGTGGTGCACACAGGTAGGATCAGAACAGGATCCAGCCTGGTGACACATGTGTGACACAAACTGTGGAAGGCACGGGGACAGCTCTGACCCCACTTGTTCCACTTCATTTAAAACCAGTGCAAAGGTTTCCTATCCACACCGCTATTTTTAAGGGGTGCTTCACAGATCACCTCCAGCTAAATTCCCTGTGCTCCTACTGCAGTCTTCTATTACCCGCTCGTCCTCTCCTGCAAAGCCATGGCGAGGTTGAGTAATGTGGTCCCTAAGACAGTATTACATGTTGTAATTAGTGAATCACTGGTACCCAGACCGAGGTGTTTTATCACAGAGATGTACCCCGTCCCGTACAGGATGGCTCACAGAACACATGGCTGCTCCCATAGCCAAGCGTATTCCCAAACAAACTACCCAGGTTTTAAAACCTGCTCCTACAGTGGGGTATGTGCTGTGAATTCCTGGGATCGAAACCAGCCTCTGCTCCCTCCCAGGAATAAGGACACTCACTTGCTAGACCTGACCCTTCCATCCACATAGACAAAAAGGGTCCACAACTGAGCCTTCTCCATGGGAGATGTGATCTCCCCCCAAAATGCTACTGAAACGCAGACCCAGAGCCAGCACTCAGAGATGTCAAAACCCCCATGAAAGCTGCAGAGCTCCTCCTCAACTGCAGGTACATTGCTCTGCGTTGATGCACAGGGACCGATGCACATCTGCAGGGATCAATGCCAGTGGATCCCTCCTGCAGCTGAGGACCAGGATCCCTACGACCCCTTTCTTAACCAGGCCCTATGTACTACACCAAGGACCTACCTAGAGCTTTGCAAGGCTGACAGGCCCATTCAGCAACTCCCTCAGGAGACAGGAGGACAGAGTAGAAAACGCACTTTTGGCACCAATTACCCAACAAATGTAATAAAGCAACCAAAGTCCCCATTGGGCTGACAATACCAATGAGCCAAGGGAGGCGCAGAAAGGTCAGCAGCCCAGATCATACTGAAAACATGTGGTACCGCAGAACATTCAGCTCTTGAATCTTAGTCCTGTGCTTTAACCACATATATCTGCCTCTTTTCAAGCCGTAGCCCACTGGGCATTATCTGACTAATCCTGCAGCAAGGAAAACCCAAAAGCTCCCTCTTCCACAAACAAAAGTTTCTCATCACCACAGTTCAATGACTTAAACAGCAAAAAAAGTCACGAGGAGTCACTATTGAAAGCCCTTTCAGAAAGATGCCCAGTTAATTACTAAACCACCATAGAGCCCAAAGTCATCCCAAATGCATCAACATGGCAAGAGATGAGTCATCTCAGGAAATGCCAGGAGCTCCTCTGTCACCACCCACATAGGCAAGGCCAGATTTTGCTCCAGACAGAAAGAAAAACACGGGATAATATGAAACGGACTACATCAGCCACTGGATATGAGGTAGCAGAACGTTAAGATGGCTTACAAAATTTGTTCCTATCACTTAAAAAGAAGTGGAGATGTTTTTCAACGTGCTGCTGTGTAGGAGAAGTGTCCTACTTCCTTCCTCATCATTGCTTCAGAGAGCAAAAAGAATGCTCCTCCAAGAGTAAATTATTTAGGCAGTCATCTCAGCACGTTATTTCTGCTCATTTCCGAGGAACAATATGGCTCAATCTGGGATTTAAACCAGCAGCAATGAAATGGTGCCCAGTCAACTCCATCTCCAGAAAATGAGCAGAGGACAGACACAGAACACCGTGAAACCACCACTAACACCAGGGCACGGCTTAAACATGGTCATACAACTAGAGGACCTCTGGCTCTCCAGCAAAACCTGCTCCACCTTAGAACAGAACCATAGAATGTCCTGAGCTGGAAGGGACGCACAAGGATCATGGAGTCCAACTCCTGTCCCTGCACAGGACAACCCCACAGATCACACCATGTGTCTGAGGGTGTTGTCCAGTCTCTTCTTGAACACTGTCAGGCCTGGGGCTGTGACACCTCCCTGGGGAACCTGTTCCAGTGTCCACCACCCTCTGGGGGAAGAACCTTTTCCTAATGTCCAACCTAAACCTCCCCTGGCACATCTTCCTGCCATTCACTTGGGTTCTGTCATTGGTCGCTAAAGAGGAGAGTTGGGTGCCTACCCTTTGTCCTCCCCTTGTGAGGAAGCTGTAGACCGCAATGAGGTCTCCTCTCAGTCTCCTCTTCTCCAGGCTGAACAAACCAAGTGACTTTAGCTGCTCCTCATGTAGTTTCCCCCCCCAAACCCTTCACCAACTTTGTAGACCTCTTCCGGACACTCTCTAGTAGCTTAGTATCTTTTTTTTTATCCTGTGGCGCCCAGCCCTGCACACAGAGCTCCAGGTGAGGCCGCACCAGCGCAGGGCAGAGCGGGACAATCACCTCCCTGCCCGGCTGGCAATGCTGTGCTTGATGTACCCAGGACATGGTTGCGCTCTTGGCTACCAGAGCACACTGTTGGCTCGTGTTCAACTTGCCGTCAAACAGAATCCCCAGATCCTTCTCTGCAGAACAGCTTTCCAGCATCTCATCCCCTAGCCCATACATACAGCCAGAGTTGCGGTGTCCCAGCTGCAAAATCCCACACTTGCCCTTGTTGAACTCCATATTCTGCATGGCTTTCCTCCTAGAAGATAGTTGGGTGTTCTACTTTCATGAAGAATCACTCTAATCATCTTGCGACAACCTAGTGCAAGCAGAGGATGCTGCAAGTTAAACATCATCATTTGTATGAAAGTTGTAAGAGGGAACAGGGCTGCCAAATCAGACCACCACAAAGCTAAAGTCTGACAGCTGTAAGCAGGGCAATTTCAGCTGGGAAAAGATGAAAATAAATAAATACAGAAAAGTAAAAAATTATTTAAAAAACCAGAAACTATATATTACAGGGGGAAAGGGAAGCAAGAAATGCAGCTACTACTTAAGACAAAAGTTGGCTATTTGCCTATTTTGATGCTCTCTTCAAACCAACTCTGCCTGGCAGAGAGGCAACAGAAGAGAGAAAATAATCCCAGGGTCACAGCATCTGTTTGCCCAGTTGCAGTCTTTTTAGAAGTTACAGAACCACTATGAGCCTTGGCCTAAGCTCCAGCAGCACTGATGGACACACACTCATCTCCCAACATTTATCAAGATGGTTTCAAGTCTCAAACATGTGAACCCTGCATGGAAAAAGTCTGTGTTACGACATGACAGCCAAAGCAGGCAACAATCTGATACCCTGACCCCGATTTGCTCCGAATTCTAGTTGATTCAAAGAAGCTCTATAATTAATGAGACTACACAAAAATCAGCTCTGCCTGAGCCTTCTCCAAAAGAGAGGCCAAGCCTCTCTGCTGCCACCAAACTCCTTCGGGATTATAAAACATTAAGCCAGGGGAAAAAGAAATAAAATCAAAGAACCTCATAATTGTCAGCGAATTCAGACCTGCAGCCATCTAAGTAAGGCTGCAGTTTTTTTCAAGAAATATTTTCTCAAGAACCAGTCTAAGAATTAAATATAAAAATATATATTAAATATAAATATAAATGCAGACTCCATCTAGCTCCTTTTATCTTTCTCAGCATTAAATCCAGAGTCCAATTCAGGCAAGTGGTCACCAATACTGGTCACATCCACCAGCCGAAACAACCCCACCACAGAGGCCCCTGTTCCTCAGGGTACCTGGTCAAGCATCCAAGAGGGATTCACTGCTGCGTGGCTCTCCCCAAGGAGAATATTTGAGAGGCGATGTTCTCTTTAAATCCTTTCTAGTTTTATGTTCATTTCAAAGGCATGTACATTCAAGAGTTAAAGATCAGAAGCATTCCAAGTCCAGAAATATTATTTTCTCTTTTTTTTTCCCCCCTTCCAAAAAAGGGAATCCAGTTTTAAAGCCAGGGAGCCCTTGGTGTATGTAGAAGGTCTGGAAGCATGGCGGTCAACAAGCTATTGCTAAGGAGTGTATTTTCAAAACCTGCACTTTGCAAGGTTTTGACAACATTTCCTTTTTTTATTTTTCTGTCTGGACCTTGTCACCATTATATTTCTGTTTCTGCTCAGGACCAGCTCATCACAATGGTCTCTATCAGGAACTAACCCTGAAGACAACTCCTGGAAGTGTCGAGCAGTGTCACGGGACAAGTGCTGTCTCTCAAGAAGGGTGGGAGGGGATGATGCCCAGCACAGCTCACAGCCTGCATGAATAAGAGTAATTGAAAGTAATCCATCCAACATTGTGTGTCAAAACTGCATACACCCAGGAGCTCTTCTATGGCACGTGCAGAAGTTCAGCTCTTGGCTTTCATTACAGACACTGAGCTGATTCCCCAACATTTGGCTGCTCCAGGTACACCCAGCTGTCCTGCTGATACATGGAGTCAAGATCTCCCATAACCAGCAACCAAATACATGCCAACATGCGGCAAAGCCATCGCCACCAGGGGAGCCTGGGCAGTGGAGCTGAAGCCTCCAGCTGTAGGTTCTGTGCCAGAGAACTTCATGTTTGCCTTCCAGCAACACCCATGTTAGCCCTAATGAAGATGTATATTGCAGATGATTCTTTTTCGATCTCTTCATCTGCTACACGTACCGATCCCCGCTGTAGGACAGTCAGTGCTCATCAGGGCTGAAAGGGAACAGCAGTCGAACGTGACCTTGAGCTGGCTCCGGGCGCTGGAGCTGAACCCACGGGCAGATCTCCCCATCGCAGCAGCAGCGAAGCCTCAGAGCTGCCTGCCCGCGCTTCCCCGTGACCCAGTTCCCTGCTGCAAAACTGGATTACGGCTCCCATCGATCCACTTGGTTTTCCACTTCGATTTTGCTGGTGAAGCAGTGAGCGAGGTCACCCCTCTCTGCTGCGAGTGCTGAGGCAGCTTCCTACCCACCCAAGAGCAGAGCTTATCTCCTTGGAGCTCCTTGCTAGTCACCAAGAGCCAGACAGCAAAAATATCTTGGAACTGTTAAAAAAAGAAAGTGTGACAAACAAGATGTGTTTCTGGATACACAGAGCACCATCCCAATCTGTACTCGCAAGGCTTAAAAAAATGAAAGGGCTGCCAGTACGTACTACAGACAGTATTTTATATTATCTCTACAGTGCAGTCCACACTAGCATCCATCATGGAGATACCGATGATGTGCTGAGGGACAGACATTTATTGTCAGCAGGAGATACCCATCACAGCTGAAGATTCTGTAATTACTGTTTCTTAGAGAAAATGAAAGATTTATTATTCACATAATAGTCAATGAAGGTCTTTTCTGGAGTAGAACAGTGGTTTACTTACAGGCCTTCGTCTCTATGTTGCATTGTATTATGCAAGATTAAATAGTTTAATTTTTTCAAACTGTGATTTTAGGTAATGTGTGGATTCTCCAGCAGTAATTAAAAGGACAGAGGCTACTTGTGCTCTCTGCTATGCCCTTCCCAAGCAGCCTGGTACAAGAGTACCAGTGGGTACTCTCTCCTCCTACCCAGACACTTTCTGGCTTTATTTCTTCAAACTATGAAGCCACAGGTAGAAATTAGTTATATTCCATCATTGCATGAAGGTCTTCAGCTGAGATCAAAGCAGTTAGCTATAATTGCAGCAAGAAGGTTGCAAAACTAATCCTAACTTATCAGTAGGGATTTTTCACCCCCTCAAAGCAGGTACCATCTACAGTAGGCAGAAGAGATAGGAAGACAGGAAACAAAAATCATCATCAGAGAAGCTGCCCTCATTCACAGCTGTGCCATTAGCTGAAACAGATATCCTAAACACAAGATAAAAATCTCAGTGTTGTTTGTTGTTATGCGTCTCCTTTAAAAAAAGTCTTTTAAATGAAAAGCACAAAGCCATGGGATCCCACCGCTGCTAAGTTTCTGCCTTCTCTCTGTCCTCTTCCTCCCAGCTTCTTGCTAAAGTCCCTCCTTGCTGCACTGCATTCAGCACCAGCCTTGGCCGTTCAAACACATCCCTCGTGTTCTCCAAGACATTATTTCCAATGCTGGCCAAGTCTCTTGAAGAATTAGTTACTATGCTGTGGTTTTCACTCCTCCTCTCAGTGCATCCCGAAGACAACCCAACAGAAGTGTCTTCCACCGAAGGGTCTCACCAGACCTCCTGCCTTGGTCCATGAATGTTCCCACCCAGCCACGTCCAAGGAGCAACAGCCCCACAGCAATAAGGATGGGGACTGGACCAGCTGGGCTGTTTGGGAAGGAATCTAACCAGTCCATCCTGAGTCCAATTATCTAACCCACAGCATGCTTAAAAAGCCCAACAGTCATGGCTCCGGTGCTTGAATGATGAAAATCCTCTCTACTGCATTTTCCCTTTTCCAGCCCATCCACCATCCCTTGTTTCTCCACGCGCTGCTGCGGGAACATGGTTCAGCCTTCCCACATTTGGAAATCCAAGAGTTAGAATCACATAATTGTTTCAGTTGGAAGAGACCCTCAGGATCATTGAGTCCAACCATAACCTAACTGGCACTAAACCATGTCCCTAAGAACCTCATCTAAACGCCTTTTAAACACCTCCAGGGATGGTGACTCTACGGCTTCCCTGGGCAGCCTGTTCCAATGCCTGACAACCCCTTCTGGGAATAAATTTTTCCTAATATCCAATCTAAGCCTCCCCTGGCGCAACTTGAGGCCATTTTCTCCTGTCCTACCACTTGCTACTTGGGAGAAGAGACCAACCCCCTCCATGCTACAACCTCCTTTCAGGCAGTTGTAGACAGTGATAAGGTCTCCCCTCAGTCTCCTTTTCTCCAGGCTGAACAGCCCCAGTTCCCTCAACCACTCCTCATCAGACTTGTTGGTGCTGGATCATTTAGAAACATCAGATCTAGACAATTCTGGGATTTATTTGCCATTTTGTGCATTTTATTTGCTATTTTATGTACACGTCCTGCCAGCTGGCCTTGTAGTGTCCTTCTGAATTCATCCAAATGGGGTCCAAGCTACCATGACTCACTTGTGGGTCCCACAGTCACACTTGTACGTGGTTATCCCACCCACATCACCCACTGGCCTTGGTCTGCTCTGCTGTAAGCCAGTCACAGCGACTTGCATTTAATGTTACAAGTAAAAAACAATTCATCTGATCACACAGTGATGGAACAGAGGGCACAGAGGTTATGTGAGACACAGACACCCCCCCACACCAAGCCTGCAGCCAGCCAGGCTTGTCCTTTCAACAGTATTGGGACAGTGACAGCATGTAATCCAAAACCCAGCCAGATGAGTCTTTAAAGTCCTATATTTTAGCAAAATCAATATACCGTTGCTCCTAACATTCCCAAATACTTGGCTATTCAGTGCCCAAAACCACCAACTCCCCCCGCTCCATCCACAGAGATTTCTGGGAAGCGACACGCTGCTGCTGCAGCCCCACGCTGCCAAAACAAACAAACAGGGACTAAATTAGTGATAGCATAATAAACACAACCCAAATATGAATTAAAAACTGGTTAACTCCCAGGATTGCATCAGGCTGCTGCATTGGTGATAAAACCTTCAAAAATGTGGCTGCACAGCTGGGTCCCTTTTCCTCCTTTTTATGCAGCAAAGTCCGACCTGCAGGTCTATAAAACAAGCACCTACGCTGATTTTCATTTGTGCTTCTTCCCAGATAATTAAAGTGTATCATTTAAATAAGAGGCAACAAGAAAACCTTCCTTCTGGAAAAAACTGGCACCTCTGGACTTGCAAATGTCCCCCACAACCCACCTTGGTGGAGCCACCATCTTCTCAGCATTACAGCATAATAAATAGGGTTGGAGACCCCAAACATCTTTGGTCCAAGTGTGTTTCCCTGTTACAACAGATGCAGCATAATTGCATCTGCCTGCACATCGGCACCACACCACCACGTCAACCTTCACAGAAGTTTTAAGAAGAATTTAGGTGTTTCACAAACTTTTGGGAGCAGGATGAATTCCCACTTGTCAACATACCATGAGAGTTCAGTCATCACTCAAGCAGTTTTTCAGTGCAGTAGAATAAAAGAATAATTAAGCAGGGAAAAGAGGAAGGGCATCCATCAAACGCTTGACTACCTCGAACAAGCTAAGAGAGTGGGAATCAAGAATAGTGTTTTCCCCTTTTACCTCAGTCTAGCATTAAAAAGACAAGATACATTCCTAACTATAAGCCTCTATGAATGAAAAACTGGCACAGTCAATAAAATATGAAGTAAACCTAATTCATTTTTACTATATGACCTACTTTCAGCAGGTTTTGATTCACATGAACAGCTAGAGCTTCAAGGTGGTGATTCGGCAAGGTCTGTTCATTAAAGTCATTCTTTTCTTTACAGCTTTCAGCTTCAAGGGATAAGAAAACACATTTCTGACAGAGGCACTCTCCAAAAAGAAGTCCCCTCTGCACAAACCTCGCAGCAGCCAGAGGAAAAAAACAGATAAGAATGAAAAGGTTGCTTTAGAACCAAAAGAAGATGGGAATGAAGAAAGTCCTAATTGCAGGAGGTAATGCCCCCTCTGTTACCCTCAAATACCCGCTGGGTCTCAGCTGAAGCCCTGCGGGGTGGGCAGGGATGCTCTGCCAGGGATGTGGGTGATGGTCCCCGCTCCTGAGCATCCCCTCGCTGCGGCTGTGACTCAGCTGCCGGCCCAGCCACCCCGACCCCAGCCACCCCGACACGGGAACAACACCGTCGGTGCCTGTTCGCTCTCACACACCAGGGTGTGACCCCAGGGCACGGGGCTGGGACCCCATAAGGCCAGCCTGGCAGCAGCAAACCCCTTGGGGTTTCTACACAGCGCTCCCGCCCGCCCTCTCACTCTTTGATAATTGACACAGCTCTGATAGCTTAAAAATTATCTTTTTTTTTTTTTTTTTCCCTGTCTCCAGACAAAAATGGGGAATTTGAAACAGCATGTTGGCTCTTGGTTCTTCATCACACTCAACTAGTCCTGGGGCAGTAACTGCGACTCGATCTTACATAAAAATGCTGCAGAAAGTAATTTCCCATTTTGACTCAAGTATCCTCTGCCTCTTGCACTTTGTAGGGTCTCCCTGGTCACCACCTCTGACAAAGGAGGAGAATTTCTTCTTGGTGGTACATAATACATCCATACATGTCAGTCCCCGGCTTTTATACCCATGCAGTCTCGTGGGAGAAAAATGTACCATTTTATCTCCTGACCACGTGAGGGACAGTAAAATAAAGAGGAGCACAGTTAACTTGGATCAGGCTTGTAGCCACAAAATACTTCAACAACCCTTTCAGCACTCAAGGAGCCCCATTTGATTTCAAAAGGGCTGTTCATATGCTTGGGCTCAGCATGTAAATAACTGTATTAGGAACTAATATGGACAAAATTGAGCCAGTTGTCATTAAATAACCACAGAGGTGATCTCGCTTCCTTACTGCTGCTACACCAAGCAAGCCAAGTGCCTCACCTCTACACAGCTCAAAATTTGTGAGCCTGCGGGAGCTCAAGTTAACAAAAAAAAGCTCTTTGCTTTGCAAGCAGATATCTGATTCTGTTCAAAATAAGTGTTTTGACACTTTTCACAGGCCAACCCTGACATCAGTGTAGGTATTCCAGAGGGTGCACTTAGCATCACAATTCTCTGCACTGCCCGGGGCAGCCGGGGTTCCCGTGGGGCAGGGAAGGATGGACAAACACACCACCGATCCCTCCACTGCAGTCTCCCCTGGCTGCTCAGTCCCAGCTTCAAGTACCTCCAATGGCATAAGACAAAATTAGCAAGAAAGAGTATTTTGACAAAGGCTGCTATCGCTATACTGGGACAATGCAACTCTGCAGCCCAGGCTGGAGCAACCCATTGCTCACCAAAGTCACCACGGTAGAGATTGGTTACAGGCCCTCCAGAAGAATCTGCCAAAATAATAGCAATTAGAAAATAAACTGTTCATTTCTGTGCTCTCACGCCGCTGGCTAACAGCTTTGCTGTGGATGGCAGGTGAAGGGCACTGTCACCTCCGCAGCCGCTGGCAATTAGCTGCTCCCACAAAGGATGCCCCCACGTTCCTCGAGGAGCGGAGATGCTTAACCTCAGGCCGGGAAAAGGCATGTAGTTGAGAAAGGGGAGCCTTAGAAGACCTCTCATTAACTGTCTCCATGTCGAGTGAAGAGAGCTAGCAGGAACAGCAGCAGCTCCTGCTGCAGAGACACATTAAAAAGAAAGTAAAACCCCAGAATGGGAACCAAAGCTGAAAAACAGTGCCTGTATCTCAGACAGGTATTGTATTATATACACGCTTTGGAAAGGAAAAAAGTTAAATTTTTCCACCAGGAAACCATCATTTGAATATTTTGGGTTCAAAGAATTTCCTTCCCCCATCACCAAAGCAAACGGCCTAGGAGAAAATGTCCTACTCAAAAAAAGGAGAAAAACAATTTCTGTGTTAAGCCTAGAGGCTGCAGCAATAAAGCCCATAAAGCTCAACTGAATAAAATGCCATGCAAGATTTTAGGCTAAGATGAGACTGACCTTGAAGGCTGGCCTGGTTAACTCTAGCCTTATCATAAGGGAGATTAAATAAAAATAAAAAATTATGCCATGTGCTTTGGTGTTCTGATGGACACAAACACCCTGGTGGCATCAGCCCTGGCTTGCAAAGAGTCAGTACATTTAAGATTTGATTTATTTCTGTCACCTTGAAGCAAAATACACAGCTATACAAATTAGTATTCTTCATATTTTGAATGCAATTGGGAGATTATTCAAAAATAAGCTGCTATCAGCCTCCTAGGAGACACAAAAAGGTCATGGAACAGGCTGCAGAACACTTTCCCAGCCTTCCTCAAAAATATTTGAATCTACGTGATTTCTCTATTTTAAGGCCTTCTTTGGGACTTCTTCCAAAAGTTCCAAAAAATAATCAATTAAAACGAAAGCACTTCGCGAAAAGAGGACGCGTAAGGACAGCAAGTGTCGGCAGGAAAATAGATGTCGGTGTTTCTATGAACCCTGGCAGCAAAGGCGCGGGCAGATGGGAGAAGCAGCGAGGGGGCTCAGCTCAGCTCACGGCGTGCAGGAACCCCGCGGGAGGGTGTCCGCGCCCGGTGCTGGGTGGCATCTCGGTTCGGTGACACAATTAACCATTCCTCGATCTCATCTCCCGGCAGACGGAGCACAGGGCGCCTCTGTGCGGAGGCAGGGACCTTTCTGGGCACCATCAGGAGACCCCGGGCTGGAAGCGAGAGCGGAGGAGGGATGAAGGGGATGGGGAAAGCGGCCCAGCCCAAAGGCATCGCTGCCTCCCTGGCTGCCGGGCAGCTGCCAAGGCCGCGGGCAGAGATGCTGCGGTACCGCGATCACTCGGGCTGTGACTCACAGCTCTGCGCCACGGCTGCCCGCTTCCCTCCCTGACAACTGCCTTCAGTGTTATTTTTTTATTACTATTCCTCTCTTTTTTTTTTTTTCCTTTCTCCCCTCCTCCTTTTTTGACTCACTGGCTGTTTCCCTGCTAGCCAAAATACCTTCTGCTCAAGGGAGGGAGCTGCAGAGAGCTGATGGGGGAGGTTGCCAGCCCCAGCCAGCCCCCACAGCCGCAGCCGAGAAGCACGAGGGATGTGGACTTTTATTTTCCACTCATTCAATCACAGAAACTCCTTGAAGTTCTCTTAAAGCTGCAATAACAAAGCAGGTTTTCAGTGTTTGATTCACGATACTGTCTCAAGCTCTAAAAGCCTCTAATTTTTCCATCAGCTCCCAGCTAACAAGATGTCTCCAGTCTCACCAGTGGGTTCCTTTGTGCAGGGACTCAAGTAACCTCTGGCACAGGCTGAAGACATTCTTTTTCTTCTCCTTTCACCTTATTTATTACAGATTTTTTAAAAAAACATTAAACTGAATTCACAAAGCCAGGAACACTAAGTGTCCCTGCTGTGGCATTCCTGCTGATACCTATGGGAATGTGCCTACCCCAAAGTTGATGGGAACAGGCTCGCAGCGTTGTTCTCTAGACACCATAGCTCACTGCAGATCTTTGTGCTGCAAGACGGTTTCTCAGGATGACGTTTGATAAAGATGCAGACTGGGGACATGCTCCAGCTGGGACACGCTGAGCCGAGTGACAGCTAACATGGCCATTAGCATTGCAGTTGGATGCACAAAAGCACCAGAGCTTCAAAGGGCAAAGGCATGCACATGTTCAGTGTTTGCATAGGACCCACCATGTCCCAGCTTATGGAAACAACCCATGGGTGGTACCCAAGGTAAGGGTTCAATTGTGAACACACCATAAAAAGATGTATTTGAGGCTATTTAAAAAGAGCAGATGCCACCCACCTTTGAACATCTGATGGACACAGCCTAGGTAGACAGATGGGTGTACCCATCTCAGCTGCTGGCAGAGAGGCTGATGAGTTACCTTCAGCAAATGAGGTTTGTCCCACTCCAGCAGCCCATACGGGCCACAGAGACAAAGATGCCACCAGCAGAGCAGAGCCAGGCCAGGCTCTGCAGAAAGAGGTTTGCTGCTCTGAGCAGCAGCCACAGTTTCCACGGTTAAGCTTTCATCCAGAAGTCAAAGCTATCTGCATACAAAGTGAACAAAATCAATTTTAAACAGTGAGCCCTGTAGCGCTGTGCAGTCACCTTCCTCTTCAGAAAAACACTGCTCTTCACAGATGCTTTCTGCCTGTTGAGATCCAAGACATGTTTGCATCCTACATAAGAGATCATAGCTGGTGCCAGCCCTTGCAAACACACAGATTGTGTTTGATGCCACCAGAAACCACCCCCGGTCCAGGTAATTTGTGTCCACAGCTGCCCCCTCACTCAGCTCCCTTTTATCAATTCTTCAAAGTATGCCCCGATTCTGTTAAATATGATCTCGTTCCTATGCCAAGCCAGTCAAAACGCAATTTGTTAGCATCAATTCTCACTCCAACAGGCTTTCTCCTCTGCTGCTGAAGCCAGACTAACATCACCGTAGGATCAAGTCCTGCAGGGACCACAGCCAAACCTGCAGCTACCCAGAGGGCCTCGTTCCTTTGCACCGTCTGCACCAGAAAAGGCTCTTTAGAGGATGGAGCAACTGGGAAGCTCATTCCCTCCAACAAACAGCCTACTCTATACCAAAATCTTGAACCAAAGATGTACTGAGGCTCCTCTTTTTTTCAGCAGCAGTTTTTCCTCAATACTGACTCTGAAGCCAGTTTCTCCTTCCCCAAGGACTGATGGTCAGTCAGACCTTGGGAGAGGTGGAAGGTACCCGCTATAGGATGGTTCGTGCACATACAGGGCACATATGTGAACAGAGTAATCTGTATATTTAGTAAATGAATTGATGCTTACCCAAACATATCCTGCAACCCTCACACCTCGTAACATATTTGCTAAATACAGTGTTTTCTGCCTCAATTGCACCTCTGTTTTTTCCTCCGGGTAAATCTCTCTTCTTTCACAGTATTTTCTGCACTTCCATCCCTTTTGCTAAAATCAGTAGTATATCTTGTGGTAGCCCCTAATGGTGGGCATCAATAAAACATGATCTACCTCTCAAGTCTTTTTTTTTTTCCAGTCAAACACGTATTTGCTCTATTCCCTTTTCAGCACTATTTTCCTCTAAGCACCATCTCACCTGGGGGACTTCTGCATCACCGCTGCTGGGCTGACACCACTTAGATGGATGCTGTGGGACCAGTCACCCCCAAGAGCTGCCATACTCTTCCATCATTCAGAGGCGCTCACCTATTATGAATATTGCCCTTCACATTTTCCTTTGCCGCTCTAACAAAATATTAACATCCCTATCAGATGTGTTATACTCGATACACATTTTTAGGTACCTCTGCTCCACACCATTTTATTAGAAGTTTTGTATCCATTAAGGCCTGAAAGAATGAGTGGCAATGGCCTTTTGTAGGTTAATCCACAAGAGATCAAGAGAGTGCAAGACATTCTGTCTATTCAAATTATTCATTTTACAGTATAATTGTATGAATATTAATACTGTCCATTGAAAACGTGTGTTAATTAGGATGCTGGCAGTTTTCTGGACCACTGCCACCCAAAGTAAGCACTCAGGGGTACGTGACTATTCAAGCCGAGATCCCAAATCACTGTTAACAACAATGGCACACTCAGTTCCACTGCAAGAGCCAAATAACTAATGAAGGAACAGCCTATAGAGGGTTAATGTTACTTATTTTTCCTTTACTAATTTCAGTTATTCCCCTTCCTAGAAAAACAGTATTTAACCAGACCACAAATAATTTGCATAGCGCACATGTGCTAGCTGCTGGGAGGTTTTTAAGCAAACAGAACAAATGCCTCATTAATAACTAAGCGCCAAGAAATGCAGAAAGAATTTTGTACCAGACTACTGAAAACCATAGTAGCTTATTCTTCTGATGCTTGCCCCAGATTAAACACTATGCTCCTTTGATAAGACTAGTTTGGGCAGATGAGAAAATGGAAAAAGCAAGGCCCATGTATGTACAAGGAGGACACACACGTGGGAGGTAGTTATAGCTCATACACAATTTTCTTATGCAGGTGAAGCTTCCACAAGCTCAGGACGAGGCCTAGTCACTGGTACGTTAATAGCGCACAGATGATCTCTAATAGATACAATATTCCCCCTTTCCAGTTTGTGTCTATTCTCATCCTATAGCACAGGCATGCAATCTTCACGCTAGTCTGCTGTTCTCAAGGTTAATCCCCATTTTCTGCTAGCAAAATGAAACGTCAGCTACGGACCAGACACCAGTAACGTCTCCCAGACACCAGTAAGGACATCCAGACACCAGTAAGGTCATCCAGACACCTGGGTATTCATGGACCTGATGAACCAGGTGTCAGCAAGCATCTTGCCACAGGGGAATGAAGTAGACATGTGGTCCTGACCCAGGACACCACCAGCAGTTCCCCAAAATGCTGGAGATTTGCAAACAAATTTTTCTTCCGCTACCGAATAAACCCCAAACCTTCTGAAGTTTTTGCAAGAACAACATTTGCATTGAAGGGTCCAACTGAATGAAAACCCCATAGGTTTTGTTTGGCTGTGGTGTTTTCCCAAAGGGGAGGAAA
This sequence comes from Pampusana beccarii, assembly GCA_013399365.1. NCBI lineage: Eukaryota > Metazoa > Chordata > Aves > Columbiformes > Columbidae > Pampusana > Pampusana beccarii. Next base: position 17,930 of record VWYH01006850.1, on the reverse strand, counting down.
AGCACTTTAGATCCCTTGCACTGTGCTTGCCCTGCTTCAGGGAAGGGATTTTCCTTCGGGATCATTTGAAGTAGAGAACACAAATCCAAGTTTCCTACCCGCGAAGCCACTGCCAGGTTTATAAGAGGTCAAGTCCTCCTCCTCCTTGGAGAGGTTGTAGCCAAAACCTACTTTCACAAACTGGTGTTTCTCAGCATGGTGGGACTGCCACAACTGGCAGCGTCACCATCTCCAACATATTAAGAAATGCTAATTTTCACTCATATCCATCCGGCAAGAGATCCAGTTCCTTTTGCAGGACCTTCAGCAAAGCTGCCTGGCCCCAGCTACCAAAGCAGAAACTTGAAGACATCTGCCAAGACATGAAGACTTCATTCTCAGAAGCTCCCAGTACCCTGACCCATGGGGTACATCAGCAAAAGGAAAAGGTCTGCCCGCATAGCTGGAGGTCAGGTCTCTTTCTGCCTCAGTGTAAACCAGGGCATCTAAAATTAGAGCAGACTTCTGCAAGCATGGATGACCAGGGCCTCTGGTTTTCACATTCCCAGCGTGACATATGGGCCTCAGAAGAGATTTTGCATTTGCATGTGCACATATAGGCGTGGGATGAGAGAAAGGTTCAAACACCAAGAATTTCAGGTTGTTGAAATTCCATTGGAAGCAGCTGCAGAAGCCTCTGATAATTTCCCAGTTTACTGAGCACTTTGCTGCTTAAATCTCTCCCTGGTCAGAGCTTTCACTTATCACTCACCAAAAGCTAATCCTCTTTTTTTCTGATTTTGCCTCTATCTTCTCTTTTTCCCCCTCTCCGTATGAGTGCAAAGCACCTTTAATCTTAATTTCAGATGTACTTTTCATGATCTTGCAGATGTGTTATCTGCAGCTGACAGTATTTGCCACCTATTTCTCCTTAAAGGACACAGCTTGACCTTGTAACAGCTTCCATGCCTCCAGCTTTAGAGGCTGAGCCTTTCTATTTTAATGGATCACAAGTAATCACTTCTCTGTAGCCATGATTAGCAGTGAACCAGCTACACAGAGAACTCCTGCTTTGTTTTGTGGTTTGTTTTTTTTTTTTTTTTTTTTCTTCCCCTCGGAATGCAGCATTTTTCCCAGGCAGAGACATATTATGGCAATTCAGACACTGACAACTGTGTAAATCACACCCAGGCAGAAGTTATTGATGACCTCATTCCAGTAAAGTATGAGATGATCAGACTGCCCCACGGTATTTTGTTCATCTGAGAACCCTGAAATTGAAAGTCGCAGGCTCCATTTTGCTTGGAAATCTAACAAAAGGCATTAACTGTGACAAAAGGCACTAGAGCATTTCTCTTAAATTATCTCATTTCACACCAGCAGTAACAAATACTCATTTTCCTTTATTAATACACTCTCCCTGCTCATAACTGTTCTCATTTTTCTAATTTTGAATTAAAATGCTTTCAAGCTATCGATCCCTTCTGCTAGAAATGTTTTTCTCTGCTTTTATTAGTTCTTGTACACAGCCTAATGTTAACAAAATGAAAAGCACATCCAACCGAACCACCTTTCTAGCAGACCTGTCTCCCAGAAGCCGACGTGATTAACCTCTCCCATGCAAGACAAGTCACAATCTGCAGCCCCAGCTCCTCCATGCTGTCCGTGTGCTTAAATCAGTACTCTCAAATCTTTTATTAAATTATGTAATTAGCTTATTTCTTCTCAAGCAACTTCCCTCTAGAAGAAAGGCGACAGATATGGAGGAAGGGTTGTCTTTGTCACACAGGCTAGCCCAAAATTTTGCTCTTACCATCATCCCTTTGGCTAACCCACATCCCTTGCCACATGCAAGCCTGTATCTGCTGCAGAACAGAATGGGAAAGGCATCCATTTTCCTCGGCCATGCCAAGTTTCAGCTAATATAGGCAGATGCAAAAAAATACCCTAAACAAACAAACAAAAATGACAAAACAAACAAAGAAACAAACAAAACAAACCACAAACAACAAGAAACAAACAAAAGTTAGCCATAAGGAAGAAAAAGGCTGCAAGATGGAGGAGCAGCCCTGGAGCAGTGTTGTACTATTTAACCTGGGAGAAAAAAATTGCTGTACGTACTCTGCAGCAAAACCAAATGCAAATGGTTCAGAGAGCCCAAATCAACTCAGGCCAAAGACACAGAGCAAAGGTTTCCCTGCCCCTAGGGCCCTTCCTCAAGCAGAAAGCTGCAAATACACATGGAATGAGTTTGGTACATGTTTGAGGGACCAGCTCTCTGCTTGGCTGCTATAGGATTTTAAGCAGATGCTGAGCATTTTCGCTTTGACCAGGAGGATTCACCCACCGGGTTCTGCCCTTCAGCACCAGGGATCAAGACTTGGTTTTTCTGCATTTTGGGCAGCTCCATGACTACAGCAAACAATATTTTTGCAAAGAATGAAAGCGCAATTTTACATTGTGTTTCAGAAGTCTGCTTCTCTAGCACAAGATTTCAATTTTGTTTTGCAAACTACCCCTCGTGTTAACTTTATTGACATTCAGATACACAATTCACAATTCATCTGGAACAGGCTATTTACAGAAATTCCGCTGAATTGGCTGTCTTTCTATTAGTTATGTAGAGAAGAAAAGCCTTGGCCTTGATCCTGAACCTGCTGAATTAAAGTGTGAAAGAGAAAATCTCTGAAACACAGGAACGCAAAGGCATTTCCACTGCACACCAGCAGTACTGCCCACATTGGCTATAACCATAATTGTTTTAACAAAACAAGAGAATAATGGCAAGACCAGTGGTATCTGCAGTTTTCCCTAAGCCCTGATTGCTGCTTACATGTGAATTTCTACTTACATAAAACAAAGATGTGTTTCCAGCCTTTCATGCTGTCCATAAGAGCTGCAAACTCTAAAGAAGTTTTTATGTACCAGGTGGGGAGGGTGGAGGTTGGCTGGAGACTCCCGAATGTTCAACTTAGATACTTAATGAGGTATCATATTCCCAATTAACGGTTTTTCTCACGGACAAACTGCAACACCAAGGAAAGTATCAGCATAAAGACTTATGAACGGCAAGATGGGCCACAGGCGGAACATCCCATCTTTTCAAAAGGGGGTGCAAAGTAGGAAAAGAAAAAAGAGTAAGGTGGAAGGATGAAATGGCTCCCTGTCTGCATCTCACCTCTGCAGAGACCCTGGCAGAAGAGATGATGCTCTCTCCCAGCACATCCCCTCCACTTGCTGGAACAAAACAAACCACAAACCAGCACGCCGGAGCCCAAGGATGCCGGTGCTGGAGCCCAGGGATGCCACGTGTACCGCTGACTCCCACGGATGCCACCAGCTGCTCAGCACTCGGAAGACCACACCACAAATTGAAGGCTCAACACCTCACTACACTTCCTAGGGATTTTTTTTTTTATTTCATCACAAAGAAGTGGTGAAATATTAGGATTAAATCCAGTAGGTCTGAGCATGGATATATAGGTGTCAGAAAATGCAGGCAGAGTCCTGAGCAATTCATGAAAAATGGGATTGCTACTGTGAACAGCCCATGGCAGGAACTTGCTTTTCTTTCTGTTCCTTGGAATGAAGCAAACCTGCTTAACCCACAGCGGAGATAAGCGCGGTGCTGCTCTCCATGGCCATGCCTCAGCCCTGGCTCTGCAGGGACAGATCTGTCAGCTGGAGTTTAAAATAAAGAAGTTTAAAAGAAAAATCTGCTTAAATTGGTTTTCTTTGTCACTGAGGTTAACAGGTTCAACCCTTCTTCAGCAACAGTCACCTGTAAGTCTGGGGTTTTTTTTAAATGCAAACCAGCACTGCTACACAAGTCACCGACCCAGCTGCAGGCACACAGCCCTGCCAGCCCAGCACCCTGGCTGTTATTACTACACCAGGAAAACCACAGACAGGGGAAGGAGAGGCCTCGGAACAAGCTCCAAGCTTTCCTTTCCAAACCTCTGTCTGGCACACCAACCACTACTTACCCTTACAACGGGGTTTCTGGTGGAGGAGCTTGGGTAAGAGCTCAGCAGCAGAGGTTCCCATCCCATCCCATCATATCATCTTGGGACCCCCACCAGGAATCCCTACAGACACCCCAGGGTTGCTTGCCCAGATGGAGGAACCACCGTGAAGTTCACACACCAACAGTTATTTCAAGGAAAACACAATGCCAACCTGCGAGGAATGAATCACACCTTTTAACTGATCAGGAGGCACACATGAGTTAAACTTTTTTTATGTAGCTGTTTTAGTGTATAAACCTGATCTCATTTGATTCAGATACCATGCAGACAAACAAAATATGTTTTTTCACACTGACCCTGTTAATAACTATTTCTCGAGGTAGCAGAAGAACTGTAACAAGCTAGCACTATTTGTTTATTTGGAACTCAATAGCTAGACTTATTGAAAAAAAATATCCCCACCCAGCACTAGCTTGAGAGAGGGGAAAAAAAAAAGAAATTACATCAAGCTAAGGCAACATCCACCAAAATGTGATCAGACAGGAGCACGGTGCATCGTCCGGTCCCTGCAGCCAAAGTGACACATCACCTCCAGCACAAGAAGCACGTTGCGCTAATAGATCTTGCCCAGATAAGGTGCTTTTGCCTCTTGATCTTCAGTGCCTGTGGAGAGCTGGCAAAGCCAGTATAGCTTCTATACTGGGCTCGTGGACAGCTTTGTAAAATAAACTATGGACATCTAAAATCCAATTCTGTCCTGCAACTCTCCTCCACAGCTCCCATTTTCAAGCACATCAGGCTGGATCATGTTCAAGTATTGGTTGCCATCAGGTTCAGCTTCACAGTGGATTTAAAAAAACCCAAGAATTACCTGCAGAAGGCTATTCATTTTGGAAACTCACTGCCATCGGTTGCAAGCATCCCTACAAAACAGTAGAAATTGGGGCAGAGCAGCACCCCTCCCATTCCAGGGTGCTCCTGCTGCTGATGCTGCTGTGGTTCTTGGTGAAACCCCCCAACCACACAACCCATGTAACCCAACAACCCAAGAGGTTCCTACAGCCCCCAAGTCCAGCTGCCACACTCAAGCAGAGATTCTCACCAAGAGAAAGCCCACCAGCCTGCCCTCTTCTAGTTTAAAACCATTACCCCTTGTCCCATCACAACAGTGCAAACACAAGGATTTAGAGACCTCAACACAAAAAAAACCTGAAGACTGAAACAAACAAAAGAATATACCAATCTGCCATTCTTATGTGAGAGGAGGAAAAAAACCCACAACATTTGGAAGCAGGCTGTGTTTGCTTGGCACTTTCCATCTTTAGGTAATTAGTATAAAGGGCTTTCCAGGTAAACCTAAGAATAAACTGCAGATTTCAAGAAAGACACACTTCTCTCTGCAGCGAGCCTTCAAAGCATAACAACTAGAAGATGCAGAGCTCCAAGCAGCTCCCCACAGGCATCGCTTGCCTTCAAGTCCTCAGAATCAGCCGCAAGTCAAGCTGCATCAGAATTTGAAAAGATATAAAAAATGACAAACAAAAAATGACTCTGAAGACAAACATTCCAGCATCCGTGAATGCCTCAGACACACAGGCTGGACCAACATTTGCAGGCTACTGCTCCCACCATCCCCTTCTCTAAACCTTCCAAATAGTCCTCTCCTGTCCTCTTAGCCAAGAGTGGCACCTTCAGAGCCAGAGGAACAAAACACCTCCCAGCTCCAGAACCTACTTTTCAGGGCTTCTTTAGGTTGTTTTGCTCAGCTGACCTACTAATGGCTTAACCACTGCTGTACTTCACCCCTCTGGGAACCAGCCTCACCCCCAACCATGTGTTTTCAAAATGTTGGTGCAGAGGCACTGCCTCGGTTTCGGCTGGAATACACTTGATTTTCTTCCTCAGTAGCAGGTATAGTGCTGTGTTTGGGATTTAGCATGGAAAGAATGCAGAAAATACACTGCTGTTTTGGTTGTTGCCAAGCAATGTTTATACCAAGTCAAGGATTTTCCAGCCAGAAGGTTGAGGTGCACAAGAAGCTGGGAAGGGGCATAGCCAGGACAGCTGCCCCCAACTGGCCAAAGGGATATTCCTTAACATACAACGTCATGCTCAGGATACGAACTGGAGGTGTACAGGGAGCAAATACCGCTGCTTGGGAACCAACAGGCTATTGGTGTCCCAGGCAGTGAGCAATTACATTGTGCATCACTTGTTCTGTATATCCTATTATCATTTTTTTTCTTCCTTTGCTGTCCTATTAAACTGTTCTTATCTCAGCCCACAAGTTGTGGGTTTTTTTTTTCCTTTCTCTGCTTTTAATTGTCATCTTCATCCCACTTAGGGGCGGGAGGGGAAGAGTCAGCAGCTGCGTGGTCCCAGTTGCAGTCCAGGGTTACCATTAGATCGATATATCCCAACAGCGAATGCTTTTTATAATCTGATTAAGCCTTACAGCATCCATACCTAACCCGCTGGCCACAACCACACACTTATAACATACTACATACTATTGTAAGGTAATACAGTGAAGCAAGCAATTAAAACTTCAGTAGGACAGGAAACTGCATCTCCTGAAAAGGAGAGTGATGCTTTTACATGCAATAACCCTGATTTTGGAATGCTGGCTATTTTCTAAACAGCTCCCCCCAGACTCCCCAGTTCAGCGATGCAGTTGGCAGCTAGATACCCAGATAAATCACCATGACCGGACCCAAAGAGCCTGACCAAAGTCAAGGGACTCAAAGAAACCTCAAGAGCGGCCCCACAAGCACACGGCCTGACAACTCACACGGACCAGTTTCTCCTGGGGAGCTTGACGACTGCCAGGCAGTGAATCTTCTCAGACCTCAGTATTAAACACAGCTACGTGTGTTCACAACTGCCCCTTCCCAGACCGTTCTGCTGCAGCTCTGCTAGCACAAAACAGGCCACGCACCCAGCAGCACTGGTCCACAACCACGAAACCTATGGATACTGGGGCTGTACAGCCCACCAGTGAGTTTGCCTACTTCAAGTGTCCCCACAGAAGACCTGAGAAAATACAGGTCTGAGTTCCCAGTCCAGTCATTCCTATGGGATAGGAGAAGGTGGTACTGGACATGGTGCTTTCTCACGTCCTCTGCAGAGCAGGTGCTTGCACACAGCACCCTCTAATCCCCATAAGTAAGGGAAAATGCTCTCCCTCCATCCCTATCCATGCCTGGCACCCACACAAACAGTGCTGCAAGACCCACCGCCATTATCCCCACACTTGGCAGCACACGGTTGGCTTCACTTCACATCTTCAAAGCTATCTTTCCCCCCCGCTATGCCACTGTAGATATATTTTGTCCTGCAGAACTGTGCAGTATTTACAGAAGCACAGCATCCAGCAACGCCAGTGAGAGTGGACAAATGCCATTTCACAGACTCATCAGTCTGCTCCTGACCTTCCCCCTGCCCCTTCCTACCACAAACTCTGGAGAGAGGGGAAAGGGAATAGAGATTAAAAGCAAGGCAATACAGGAACATTTTAAATCACCTTTTATAACCTGCTTTCTATAGGATTGAAATGTAACAAGCACCTTTCCCTTATATTATTCAGAAAGCAGCGAAGTTAATGCGACATATTGGTGCGTAGGTGTGTGTAGGCTGGTTTCTTGCGGGGAGGAAGGGAGGGCTGAGGGCTCTCTCTATATTTCAGAGAAATGAGGCAGCACAAGATGTACCAGTTGCTCTGGTAACAAAGCTTTTTCTTTTTTTTTTCCTTTTTTTTTAAGGGAAAAAAAAAAAATGAAACATCATTTTAAGCATTTTTCCAGTTAAGATTTCCTCGCCTGCACGGCAAAAACAAGTCCCTGTTTCAGAAACACACACATTCCATTTGAGTCAGCAAGGAAAGGACCTTCTCTTCTAGAGATATTTTAATGTTGTAGGGATGCTGATAAACTGAGGTCACCCGTTTTCCTTCTGATAACGATTGCACGCCTTATCACATACCAGTAGGCCAGCCCAGACTCTTCCAGCGACCCAGTAAAAGCTGATAAAAGCCCAGTAACACCCGCAAGTCAGCGGCTACGAGGACAATGGAGACCCCTGCCCTGGTGAGCATCCTCACCTGGTGGCACTGCTGTCCTCTCTGCCAGCACAGGGAGCCATACCAGAGGAAACAATGGCTTAAGATTTAATACTGTGCTTGGGATACAGATGGATTATAAAGCAGCTTGTGAGTCTCGTAAATCCATTCACACTCACATGGCCCTTACATGACCCCGAGGATGCCAAGTGGCTGGTGCCTGCCCATGCAGGTCTGTATCTGAATGTGGATGTGAGTGGTCCCAGGCACCACCAGAACCATCCCAGCAGAAAGAAGAGCCCTGGATGGGGCACGTCAGCTTGGCACTGGGGAACTGCTCTGCTGCCCTAAGGGGACAGGGACAAGGTGCTTCCCTGTCCCAGAACTACAGAGCAGGCTCCAAGCGCAGCACCAGATCATGAGGAAAGCCCAAATCAGAGGGTACCAACCCCTCATGCATTTACCTCAGTCTGCAGTGGCCATCAGACCACGACAAGGACGGCTATACATGTACATGTGCATGCAGCTACACTCAGCCTGCCCTGCCATGTAGCAAAAGCAATCTCTGAAGTTGCTAGAGACAAAAAGGACCCAAAGCCAAGGTTACAACACTAGAAGAACCAAGGTGGCTCAAATCACACCCAACCTCACAACACCACAGTTCCTTTTATAACAACTAGATGGTGGGAAAAGGGAAAAGCTTACAATGCCCCTCCAAATACAATAGCTGGCTGGCTACAGTTAGAGCTGTTTAGATTGCAAGGTGATGGAGCTCTGAATTCACAGAATCATTTTGGCTGGAAGAGACCCTCAAGATCATTGAGTCCAACCATAACCTAACTCTAGAACTAAACCATGTCCCTAAGAACCTCGTCTATGTGTCTTCTAAACACCTCCAGGGATGGTGACTCCAGCACTGCCCTGGGCAGCCTGTTCCAATGCCCGACAACCCTTTCTGTGAAGAAATTTTTCCCAATATCCAATCTAAACCTCCACTGGTGCAACCTGAGACCATTTCCTCTCATCCTATGACTTGCTACTTGGGAGAGGAGACCAACACCCTCTGTGCTACAACCTCTTTTCATGTAGCTGTAGACCGATCAGGTCTCCCTCAGCCTCCTTTCCTCCAGGCTGAACAGCCCCAGTTCCCTCAAGTGCTCCTCATCAGACTTGTGCTCTAGACCCTTCACCAGCTTCCTTGCCCTAATTCCTTTCGTGGCCCATGAAAGTGAGCACCAAGCGCCTTTGTCTTGCTCAGGACCAGCACACAGCACCCACCACAGCAGGATGGGTGTTTGGACAAGGGGTGGCCAGCAGCACAACCCAGTCCACAGGCAATGTGCGTGGTTTGCTTGTGTTCACGGCCCAGTCTCTCAAGCAAGGCACAGCAGTCAGTCTTCAGCTATAAAAGCTGTTTATGTAAACTAAGATTAATTCTTTACAGCAACAATCCCCAGGAATTATTAATTGTGTGCAGCATGGTAAATTCTTCCACACAGCTAAAAGCAATGGTGATTAATTATCAGGCTATTGACCATCAGCCTTTTGGAAAGGGAGACAATAAAACAACTGATTATTAAAAACAATTAATGTCATTCTTCACTCAGGCTAATTCTCTGAACTGCTAATAATGACTCAGGAACCTGCAGAGTCTCTGTTCTCACCGGGGCTGATGCAAGGGCCCAGCACTTGATCAGCTGAGCCAGACCTCGGGTAGGCTGAACATGGCACAGACTGCACATCAGTTTTTTTTCCTTATACCTCCCCCTCAAAAAAAAAGTAAAATAAGTTTAAAATAATCTTTTAAAAGGGTTTCCTTAGCATATTCACCTGCTACCCCACCAGCCTGCAGCAGTGGGATGCCCAGGGCTACCAGAAGGAAGGATGCTGCTGTGCAGGGGATGCACAAACAGCACCCAGAGGGCAGGACACGCATTATCCCCCCTCATTCAGCATCTACAAACTCCAGGACAATGTTACCAAGAACAGCCTTGTGCCTGGGACATTCCCAGCAGTTTGACTAGGGGACCAAAGCACCCCAGCAGCCCTGCTGCTCCCAGCCCTCTAGCAACAGGCAACCTTGGATTTCAAATGCTTTATTGACTTTCTCATACCCACACACCTCAACATCTTCATCGACTGGGTCAAACCTGGGGGTTTGCTTCCAGGTGGATCGGTCCTAGCTTCCAGCAAACACCAGCTGTGTAATAAATAAACAAACCCTGACAAAAGACCGTGGGATGCATTTCTTCATCCTTTCCCCCCAAATACTGCACCCCAGATGCACATCATAGTGCAACAACGAGCATTCGCAAAAATCCTGTCCTCTTCAAATGGCTGGCAGGGGACAGGGACAGCCTGGAGGTGGCTGGTGGCACCCTGGGGTGACTCCTGGGGAGGTGACCCCTGCTTGCCCCATCCTGTGATGATGGTGGAGGAGCTCCTTGGGGAGCCAGAGCTGCGAGACTTGCAGCTCGCAGATCCCACATGCTCTAAATTAGAGCTCAGAATAATGCTGCATAATGGCTTAGCGATTATATGGCATTTACCAGCTAATTAAACAATCAATAGTTATTGTGCAGTTAGGGAGTTAGCCCTGAGTACTGTATCTTGTACCCTGTAAAATAAAGCCTTGCTAGAGCTGTAAGCGGAGAGCCACATCCCCAGGGCACAAAGTAAAGCAGTACTTGGCATTAATGACTGTTGACCTCCTGGTATAGCTGGGAAGAAGCATGTGAGTATGTAATCTCGGCATCATTTATTTCCCTGTTCAGTGCTGTAAAACTACACAAGATGAGAGAGGCAAAGGTTACCATCTGACCTATTTACTGCATTTTTTTGTACCACTATTGCAAAGGCTTGCATCAAAATCCTGCTTTGGTGATGCTGTGCACAGGTCAGCATGTGAACCTACAGCTAAAAAGGTCTGAAAACACCAAGGCATCGCTTTGGTTTTTAACATATCAAGGGCACGATAAGCAGCCCACTGCATGTCTTCCCCCAGCTTTGTAAGGATCTGCTGGAAAAGTAGTTCTGAGTAACCTAGTGTCACTTTTACTTTCAGCCCACATATTTATTGGTGTTCGACACACCAGCAGTTGTGGCCCCGATGCTGTGATTTATCCAGGCATTCACAGTGTACACTGTGTTTTAAGGACTTTCTGCTTGCTCTCTAATGCAAAGTAGAGATAAGCAGTAATAATGATGTGCTGGAACATAAACGCAGCATTTCCTCACGCTTTAGATAATGCTCTAAAGGGTCTTAGGGATTTTTATGTTTACAGTTTTGCTTTCAACCAACAGCTACCTGCTAAAAAACACCGAGGCAATGGCTCAGTTCTCCAAGTCCAACGCACTGTATCCCCGTTAGCCATTTAATTAAACACATTAAATAAAAATAAAAAAAAAAAAAAAAAAAAATCCAAGGACACAAAAATCCCCTAATGCAACAATGTCTGGCACAGGAGCTAGCAAGCTCTCAGTCTTTTATCAAAGAGTTTACAATCTGTAACACTAGATGCAGGATTATTAGAAAATAAAGAAAAGCTTACGATTCAATTAGAGAGATAAACCATCACCAGTACGGTCCCTCATTAAAATAAAAATCAAGCTATTCGCAGACAATGTTAAGCAGCGAACAAGGAAAGTTATTTCTCTCTGCAATTATCCAAATCGAAGAGCTTGTGGTTGGGGTTGGAGGAAAGCAAGCAGAGCAGGTCACTGCCGAGGGCTCTGGCAGCGTTCAGGTGTCCCTGGGGCACGGCCAGAGCTGGGAAACGCCACAGCGATGTCTTATCCTGCAGTCCTGAGCAATGAAAGGCCTTTACGTGAAAACACAGGGGTCAATCCAAACAAGGCACCTTTGCCTCTCGAGCACAAGCCCCAGGAGAACAAAGCTTTGATTTGCAACAGCACTCTGTACCACCTGAAAGGGATCTTCAAATCACGAGCCAGAAAACAGGATCAAGGCAACTTATGCAGCGAGCTTCATAGAATCAATTTGTTTGGAAGACACCCCCAAGATCATCATGTCCAACCGTTAACCTAACGCTGGCATTAAACCATGTCCCTAAGAACATCATCTATGTGTCTTTTAAACATTTCCAGGGATGGTGACTCAACCACTTCCCTGGGCGGCCTGTTCCAATGCCTGACAACCTTTTCTGTGAAGAAATTTTTCATCCCAGAGCCCACGCTTCAGCAGAGGAGTGCCCCCCCTTTGGGAGCTCTTAATGTGCACCAGACTTGTCCAATACATTTTTTTTCTCGTATGAGCAAGCAGAACGCATGTGCTGCGGCAGTAGCTCCCAAACCTCTGCACCGCAGCGGATCCTGAGGTTGGCTCCACGAACCACAGCTCTCTGATGGCCCCTGTCACTGTGGTGCTACCAGACATTCCTCTGGCTCCCCACCCTGTCAGGCTGCAATATTCAGTCGCCAAAACAACGTAACCACATGCTGTATCCCATGGGATCAATGGGAGGTTTGGACCTTGCACATGTACCTCCAGGTCCTGGGCAGGCCAGCTGGTAGTAGACCAGCTGGTAGACCACCAGGGCACCTCTAGTCTCCCCCACAAATATGGCAGTGTTAGAACTTGCTGGTAAATTAGGTTTTCTGGGGGAAACATCAGGGCTGCAGTCCTGTTTCAGCAGCCTTGCAGCACACAGACAGAAGATGCTCTCCCCTGCCTAGAACACGCATCCCACTTCTGCCTCTTCCTAACTGAGATGGGTTCGGAATGGCGCTGGAATGAGAATCTAATTACAGAGGACGCGGCTCCTAGGTATGGACCACTTCTAAGGCTGTTTTAGAAGGAGCCAGAAGGTCTGTGAGTCATGAAAGTTGATCCATTTGTTTTGCTGCAAGAGATAAATACAGCGGTGCTATCTGGAGAAAATGAATCGCAGAGATCTTATTTCCACACTGGGTTTTAGGGTGGGACACCATCAACAGTTATGTATGCTTTATATCAAAGTCTCCTTCTGTTTATAGAGTGGGTGCTACTCCAAGGATTCAGTTACATTGAGCTCTGAAGTCAGTCTTAGTCTGAATTCATGCCTTAATGCTTACTAATTTGGTTTAGACAGCAGCGTTCCCCCCATCACCATCCCGTCTGGCACTGGCACTGAGTGAATCACACCGAGGACAACTCAATTACACCAGCAAGTTAAAAACAGTTAAGATGAGGAATTTTTTTCCTGTACCATGGAGAAAAAGGGAACACAGAAGTGTTCACCTCCCAGAAAGCCTACACTTGGACATTTCTGAGTGGTTTTTTCCCTGCTTTGAGGTAACGCACAGATGCACCGAAAGAATCAAACACAGCAAGAGGAAACCCGATCAGCAGTGCCAACACCAGCAGATTTCCCTTTTCTGCTCTCAACAAAAACATGACGCTTTCAAAAGGCCGTTAAAGGCACATAGTTTCCACTGATTGTTAGAAATATGCACCAGTTAAAATTAGGTCATCCTCTACCATTATTTTAGCAGCTGAGAAGAAAAACAGTTCAGAAGGGAGCTCCCATGGTAGGGAGTGCATGGTGGAAAAACAACCAACACCAGAGGGGAAGGGTCCATGGGATATGACCTTGATAAGAACAGTTTTGGTGTGGGGTTTGTTTTGTTTTGGTTTTGTCTCTTATTCCAGTTCAAAAATTCACACATTTTAAACTCCAGAAGTTCCAGTTCACCTTTGGTTCACTTCAGTCCCCACATCCTTGTACCGATGGGATTAGCCTACAGCAGTAGGAGGATGGGGAAACCAGAATTCAGAACAAATACTTCCTGACAGGTAGCTTTTTAAGCACCCTTGTTTTTTGGTTCATCAGGGGCAGCTCACTGTGGTTTACTACATGACAGACAAGAGCTATGCCTTCCAAGCAACAGCACACGAATATACTATTTTCTATAGTCAAAACAGAATACAGGCATGGCAGGTAAAGAGGATCTCTGTGTGCACATGCACACACACGAGTACATATACATACAGAATGTATGCCCACACATACAGCAGTTTTTGGAGAATGGGGCCCAGGGGAGCTATTATCTCCCAACAGACCTGAAATATTTGGCAAATTCCTCATGCAATCATGTCAAGAAACATCTCCCCACCAACATATTATGCACAGATAAACCCAGACTTTGAAATTACTCAATCCCTGCCCAGCCCCACAAGAATCACCCACAAAAATCCCCATCAAGACAATAAATTCTGTAAATCCCCCAAGCTAAGAGGTGTTTGGGAAAAGTGATGTAATTCAGCAGAGGCTGAACATTTTAAGCATTTCTGTAAAGAAGTTAATGGGTTTAAAATTCTGTTCCTCACAGCCTCCTCACTATTCTTATCTGGAGAGCTGCTTCCAGATGTTTACACAAATTTAAAGCAAGGTTACTGACTGCTGTGTTTTTTCTACTGCATCAGGTTTCTGCCCGTGGACAGGATGGCAGCTTGCGAGCAGAGCACTAGACTGTAGCAAACTCATTTGGCAGCCTATTGCAGCCATAAACTCAGCTCTTAGAAGAGATCGAGATTTATCTATTAAAGTGCAGACTTTTCACTCCCTCCTCATCATATAATCAATACAAAGCAACTGGGGGGACAGGAGAAAAAAAAAAAAGGCAATTTATTTTTTAGTGACAGTTTTAGAACTAATACAAATTGCTTATTATCAGAGTTCTGTGTGCTATGTGGTACTTGCACACAAGACCAAAAAGCAAGAGTTTCAGCAAAGCTTCTTGTCAGGCCTGAAACAGGTCAAACCTAGCCAACACAATGTGCTGGATACTCTATGTTCAATACATGGCCAAGGCAAACAGGATCACTTCAGGTGAAGCCCTTACCTTATAGACCTGCCCATAGGTACCATTTCCAACAAGTTCCACCAGCTCAAAAATTCCTGCAGGATCCTAGGAGAAAAAGAAGGAAAAAAGAATATATTTAATAAGCAATACTTACAGATTCCTGCAAAAATTCAACAAAGACAGATCAACATTTCACTGACAAATGTTTTGAGTGGTTTAAGCTTTCCCACACTAAAAGTTAGGATGAGCAAAAGTGTGACACTGCTGGCAGCACAGCTTTGCCTAGCACTGCCCACACCTCCAACATCTGGACTGGGAGATACTGGGCTGATGCCCATGACTGAGCGCTGATCCATTTGACTGTCATCTGCTTGAAATTCAAACACTCAGTGTGTTTTAAATGCAATAGCAATTACTTGCTACTAAAACTTAGGTCTTCTTGCATATCAGCTTTAGAATAAAACAAGCTGTCACTCTGGGGTTCAAAAGAGGGCTTTCCAGGTCTATTCCTGAGGTTAACAGCATTGGTGTTACTTGGCCTCAAGGCTGTTTTTCATTTGGTGCATTTTGGTCACAGACATTCTGGTTTGTTAACCAAGATGAGCAGACCTAGGGCAGCGCTACGTGAGGACACAATGATTTGGAAAGTGTCACTGAAGAACCAAAGCCCATCCTCAGAGCCTCCTCTGCCCGGTGCCTGCCCAGCTGGGAACCACAGTCGCACACAAGCACACACACAAGCAGAAGCTGGAGCACACCCACCGGCACAGTTAAAAGACGATATAAGCAGAGAGGTACGAGGGAGTGTGGGGAAAGAATAAACCAGCACTGCTATTTTCTCCTCTTGGTGGGTTTTCCCCTTCCAGACACTTTATTTATACTTTTCCGCTCCTCCTCCTTCTCCCGTACTCATCACTCTAACTTAGGATACACGATCCCCCTGGAAGCCAGTGGATGCAGAGTTGTTTCAGCACCCCGGGGTCTGCACAACCCTGGGACCACCCAGCCCAGCCCACGGTGACCCCAGCATCACCCATCCTCTCTGCTGGATTTGGAGTCATTTTAGGTATAAAACAACGTGGCGTTCCAGTGAGCAGAGGGCTGGCAGCTGTGATGCAAGAAGACGCAGATGGGTTGATGAATGGCTCTGACAGGGAAAGGAGGACCAGCCAGCAGCACTCCTTGGGGGATGGGAGAGGGACACCCACCACCGTGTTACGGACACAGAGGTTTCATTCATTACAAAGCCCCCATCAGTTCAAGACGACTTGTGTATCCAAAAGTCAAACACTGGGTGTCTTTGTGAGCAGCTGAGAAGCAAGGTTCAACATATTAATAGCACCGCAAGTCAATTAATCTAAATCCTGATGTGAATGAGGCACCTTTCCACCCAGGCCAGAACGTTCGCTGCTGCACACCTGCTGGGGCTCGACACATCTCCGTGCCAGGGTCACAGCAATCCCCTCATCACCCCCCATACATTTAGAAATGCTGCGGAGAGAGTTGGGGTTGCTCACCCTGCAGAAGAGAAGGCTCCAGGGAGACCCTACTGCAGCCTTTCCATATTTAAAAGGGGCCTATAAGAAAGATGGGGACAGACTTTCTAGCAGGGCCTGTTACAACAGGACAAGGGGTGACGGTTTTAAACTAAAGGAGGGGAGATCCAGGCTAGACATGAGGAAGAAATTTTTTACACTGATGGTGGTGAAACACTGGAACAGGTCACCCAGAGAGGTGGTGGATGCCCCATCCCTGGAGACATCCCAGGCCAGGCTGGACGGGGCTCTGAGCAACCTGAGCTGGTGAAGATGTCCCTGCTCATGGCAGGGGTTGGACTGGATGAGCTTTGATGGTCCCTTCCAACCATAACTATTCTGCAATTCTATCATTCTGTCTGTTTCTCCATTATACACACAGCTTCTCTGGGTTGTCACAGCAAGTCCTGGCGAGCCCAAGCTCGCCTTTGGTGGTACCATCTGCAGCAAAGGGCATGGAAGCTGCACTGGAAAAGGCTTGGAGACCACTGAGGACATGTCTGCCCTGATGCAAATATACCCCAACCAACTTCAGTCAGATGCTCGGGCACCACGGGTGAAGCTGCAGCACAACAGGTTTTTAGCACGCAGCATCTCGGCTTGGTGCAGACATCCCATCGTTTTACTGCCTTGGGCCCAGGCATGGAAATGGTAAAAACAGATGTAAAAGGGAACTGGGTGCACTGGGTTTCCACAAACGGGGTGAGAAAAGAACGAGAGAAACATGGCAGCAGCTGCTGTTTAATTTTTGAGTTTCTTTCCTAAGGGTTGTTCTCTGCAGTGCTGAAACAACTCTGAAAGAGGCTTTTCTAGTGCTACAAATATATCTATTTTTGAATATTCACTGGGAGATTAAGGCAAAAGAAAGCTGTGCCTAGGGCAGATGATTGGGAGGTTT
Source organism: Pampusana beccarii (assembly GCA_013399365.1). Lineage (NCBI taxonomy): Eukaryota > Metazoa > Chordata > Aves > Columbiformes > Columbidae > Pampusana > Pampusana beccarii. Next base: position 689 of record VWYH01006850.1, on the reverse strand, counting down.
GGAGAAACACCCAAGGAAGCAGCTGGCCGTTTCTGATAAAGAGAACTGCTCTTCACAGTATGTTTTCCAGCCTCTTTCCACAAATCCTCAAACCAATGAGTTCCCCCTCCCACCATCCCAGGTCACTTCTCATTCCTCTGACACGTGCAAACATCAGATGTAGTGTGGATCCACCAGGTTTACCCAAGTCCCACCAAGCCCCATACCTGCCTCCATGGCCACCACCCCACTTTGGCCAGGGCAGCTTTGTGCCAGCCAGGGGCAACTGGGAGGGCACTGGGAGGGCTTTCCCCCACCGCTCCCACCATCCACAGCTCCCACCCGCTGAGCAATTTATCTGCTGCAGGTCTCCCCTCCACCCTGTTTCCTCTCTGCATTTTTCCAGAAGCATCGCCACGGTAACCAGGCATCTTGCAGCACCGTTCCGAGTGACGCTTGTCCCCCCGCTGCTGGCATAAGCCACCCCATCCCAGCACAGCCACGGCAACACGCCGGCAGCAGCTCAGAGCAGGGGCTGATCCCCCTCCTGGCCACGCTGTCCTTCTCGGCCCATGCACAGGCTGCCAGAGGGACAATGCTCCTTCCCAACAGCCACCTTTTGTGCTCAGGAGTAACGCATTGTTAACTGCCTTTCCAGAATACACTCAGCAGAAGAAGAGGTGGGCAGGGAGGAAAATAAATAAATAAAT